>JAENPR010000608.1:0-379031 GCA_018135685.1 Themeda triandra | reverse complement strand
GAACTCACACGAAGTGGTAAGGTATCCATATTGTTTTGAAGTTTTTGAGATACTTTATGTATACGGCCATCCACGACGCAATCCTGGCAGAACCTCCCCTGTACAGGGAGGTTCCCAAAACCTGCAAGAAAAAACGTCGGCTCAGAGGCCGACGTCCACATTTGGGGCACGATGGCCCACACATCCACAAACCCGACGTCCATATTTGGGGCACGATGGCCCACACATCCACAAACCCGGCACGAAGGCCATCAACACAGATATGGCACGATGGTCGACAAACCTAGAGCTTTACCTTCTCCTCCGGCGACACGCGGGGACGAACGTCGATGGACAGCGTGGACGAATAAAGAACAGCCTCCTCCTTCTCCTCCTCTCTTCTCCTTCTTCTTCTTCCTCCCTTCTCCTTCTTCTTCCTCCTCTTTCTCCCTTCTTCTTCTTCCTCCTTCCTCCTCCTCCCTTCTTCTTTTTCTTCTTCTTCCTCACTTCTTCTTCTTTCTCCTCTTTTCCTCTCTTCTTCCTCTCCTCCTCCCTTTTCCGCACTAGGGCAACCGGACCCGGCCTTCTCTTCTCGCGGCGGCCGAGGTGGCGCTGGCGGCCCTCAGCGCGGTGGGGCGGAGCGGCCCGAAACGGCGGCGCGGTCGGGCGGCGGGGCGGCGGGGCGGAGGTGAGTGGCAGCAGCTGGTGGCGAAAGCGGGGGGTCGAGGCGGCCCGGCCCAGAGGCGAAGGTCGGGGTCGAGCTGGCGGGTCGGGGTCGGGCTATTAGGTTTAGATGGGGATGGGCTTTTTATTTTTTTTAGTTGGGACGGTTCGCCGATAGACCGCCGGGCGGGCCGTCGGCAAAAAATTCTTTTTTTTAATTGGGCCGGTTCGCCGACACAGCCCGGGATAACATTGTCGGCAAAAAAATTTCTTTTTTTTAAACTTAGGCGGCTCGCTGACATGTTGCCTTACGGGTCACTTGTCGGCAAACAAAATACTTTTTTTAAAAAATCCTCTTCGCCGACGGCCGGGCTCCAAGGTCGTGTCGGCGGCTTGTCTTTGCCGAAAACATCAAAGTGCGTCGGCAAAAGAAAGTTTCAAATTTTTTGTTTTTTTATCCATTTTTTACGGGTCCTGAGTAACACAATTACATCTCAAATTCAAAACTTGGGGATGTTTTGAGTTATTAAGCTATATTTTCCTAATTCTTTTCGCTCACTGCAATTTTCCCGTATTTTTCAAGTTTGAACTGTTGGTGCATGAAATAGTTAAACTTTGGCCTTGGAGAAATGATATTCATGGTGGGGAGTGTGTTTTAAGGCCGTGTCCCAAAGCTCACCCAAAAGTTTCAAGTCCTTGTCCACATAACACGACCATCCAGTATTGGTAAAAGTGTTTTTTAATTATATAAAATCCAAACGAAGTTGAAAAATCACGAAACTTGACGGGGTGTCGTGTTATCGCATGTGGAGGCTATGAAAAAATTTGAAAAAGTTTGGAGCAAGTTGCGACGTCACATGCTCGAAAGCCACACAACTCCACATGTGATAACAAGTGAGATGTGTGGAGATGTCTGGGTTTTGAGCATGTTACACCGCAACTTGCTCCCAACTTTTTTAAATTTTTTTCATAGCCTTCACATGCGATAACACGACACCCCGTCAAGTTTCATGATTTTTCAACTTCATTTGGATTTTATATAATTAAAAAACACTTTTACCAATCCTGGATGGTCGTGTTACGTGGACAAGGACTTGAAACTTTTGGGTGAGCTTTGGTACACGGCCTTAAAACACACTCCCCACCATGAATATCATGTTTCGAAGGCTAAAGTTTCGTTATTTCATGTACCCGTAGTTCAAATTTGAAAAATACGGGAAAATTCAAGTGAAGGAAAAAAATTAACAAAATATAGCTAAATGTTTCCAGAAAGGCCCAACATGTGATTGTAAACAATGTATCTAGGCAACAAAAAAATTTTGAAGTCAAAATTCAAAAAAAAAGTTTGCCGACAGCATAGAGTTGCTGTCGGTAAAGAGCATAGTTTGCCGACAGCAAACAATGACTGTCGGCAAACCCTTGACTTTGCCGACAGCATATAATGGCTGTCGGCAAACTAATTTTCGCCGACAGCGAAGAGAGGACCATCGTCGGATGCAAGAAAAAAGAAACCAACTGGCAGCTTCACAGTCCCAAAATCAAAGGAACAGGTTAATCTCCCAGCAAGCAGATCAGATAAGAGAACAAATGGCAATCTTGCAAGCAGAAATACAGAGTCTTCGCCCGGAGATTAGCCCACCCTCGCAGCCCCGAGTTGGCTTGGCAGCAACCATACCACCGGTTGTCGCCAATGCATGGCAGGTAGGGGCCTTCGACTCCAAATCTCCGCTATCGGAAGGACTTCAACGGGCGCCCTGGCCTCCGTCGTACAAGCCAATAGCCCTGCCAAAATTCAACGGCAGGACGGACCCAAGGCAGTTTATCATGAGTTTCGAGGCCGCGGTCACCTCCGCAGGAGGAGATGACTCGGTTTTAGCCAAGTCATTTGTCATCGCAGCAGAAGCTGACGCCTTGGCATGGTACTCTATGTTGAGACCAGGTTCAGTATACTCATGGGAGAACCTACGTGATCAGATCACCGCAAACTTCAAGGGTTTCTCCAGTGAATCATTAACTTCCTCAGACCTGTTTGCCAACAAGCACCAAAAGGGAGAACCGCTGAAAGACTATCATCAGAGATTCCTCAGCCTTCGAGCAAAAGCCCCAGATGTGCCAGATGGCGTTGCCATAGAAGCAGCAATCAAAGGCCTCCGCATAGGGGCCTTCGCAAGTCACCTGGCTAGAAAGAAGCCAACAACAATGGCACAACTCAATGAGGAGTTTGAAAAATATTGCAGGTCAGACAATGACCTCCGCAGGAGAATGGACGAAGATAACCAATTAAAGCAACAGCAGGGGGGAAAGAAGTGGAAGGACAGTAAGACACAAGGTCAATTCCAACAGCAAGATAGGTAGGTCCTCGCAATCGAAGGCGCCCAGCAGGAGCAACAGCCCAAGAATGGCAAAAACAACAACCAGGGGTCTTATCAACAGCAGAATTACAACAAGAACTCAAAGGGAAAAAAATTGGAACAAGAACCAGAAACCAAAAATATATTACTGCTTGTTTCACGGTGAAGATAAGGGCCATTCCACCAAAGAATGTCCTGAGTCAAAAGAAACGATGGAAAGAATGAAAGCAAGAGACTCTCAGCAAGGACCTCAGCCACAGGTCCAGCAAGCTCCGCAGACAAGAGAAGTACATCACATGTTTCCCTCTCACTAGAACCATGGACTTCAACCAGGAGTCGTGCATAGCAACAACCAATTTTTCCCACAACTAGCTCCGCACTCGATGGTAGAGCAATACTATCCAAACTTCTTGCCAGCTTGGAGACCTCCACTCAATCAAGGACAACATACAAGCACGCCAAGGCAACAGAGCAGCGTAACTTACATCAATCAAAGACCTTCGCAGATCACCTATCTAGAAGCTCCGCCGCCACCACCCATAGCAGTACCACAACTGAATCAGCAGCAGGCTCAAGTCAAATCAGAGCCTCCGCTGGAAAACCAGATGAACCCACATTCAGCCTTGCCAACAATTGGCATGATCCTGCCAATTGCAGGGGGGTCAGCAATGGAATTTGAATCAAAAAGACAGAAGAAGGATCATCTCCGCCTAGTAAACAACATATCAGTCCAGGGCGCATGCCAACCACCTGAATGGTCCAAAAAACCTTTGACTTTCTCTGATCAAGATTGCAAACTTGAAAGCTATCCACACACAGATGCGATGGTCATTAAAGCCAACATCGCAGGTTGGGAAATCAACAGAATTTTAGTTGGCTCTCGGAGCTCCGTAGACATAATCTTCGTCAACGTGTTTGATCAAATGAAACTGAGCCGATCGCAGCTACAGCCACCCGACACTCCTATGATAGGATTCGGAGGGAAAAAGATTCATGCCCTTGGAAAGATTTCACTGCCAGTGTCGTTCCAGGACCAGCAGAATGCAAGAACAGAATACATAACCTTCGATGTGGTAGACATTTTCTACCCATACAACGTCATAATGGGGAGAGGCTTCGCCAACAAGTTCAACCTAGCAATCCACATGGGTTACTTATGCATGAAAATGCCTGCATTACATGGAATCATTACGGTTCAAGGCAGTCAGAAGGAGGCCAGAAACATAGAAAAAGCAATCTATAAGGCTCACAGAAACATTAACACTGTCGAAGCCCAACCACCCGACATGCCTAAAGGTGTAACAGACTTGGCTGATCAAGAAGACTCATTAAGAGTCCCCTTGGATGAAGATGTCAAGGGAAGGGACGTTCTAGTCGGATCTCAGCTAAGTCATGAAGAGAGAGAGGAGCTCCTATGACTCCTGAAGAAAAACCAAGACATCTTCGCCTGGTCAGCATCGGATTTAAAGGGTGTAAGCAGAGATATTGTCGAGCATTCGTTAGATCTAAACTCAAATGTAAAACCCAAAAGGCAAAGATAGAGAAAAATGTCGGAAGAAAGAAGAGCAGCAGCCAAAGCGGAGGTACAGAGGCTGCTCGATGCAAATGTCATAAGAGAAGTGAAGTACCCTGAGTGGCTAGCCAATGTGGTCCTCGTTCCAAAAAAGAATGGGAAAATGAGAATGTGCATAGTCTTCACAGATTTGAACAAGGCATGCAAGAAAGACCCCTACCCGATCCCACGCATAGATGCTTCGCTGGATAAAGCCGCAGGATGTAAGCGCTTTTCATTACTGGATTGTTTCTCCGGATACCATCAGATATGGTTGAACAAGGATGACGAGGAGAAGACTAGCTTTACAATACCCGTGGCACTATTGCTTCATCAGAATGCCTGAAGGACTAAAGAACGCAGGGTCCACCTTGGCAAGAATGATAGCGAAGGTCCTGCACTCACAGCTGGACAGAAACATACTGGCTTATGTCGATGACATTGCGGTGATAAGCAAGGAAGAGAACGATCACATCGCCAACCTCAAGGAAACCTTCGCCAATCTTAGAGAGACAGGGCTGAAGCTAAACCCTGAGAAATGCATCTTTGGCGTAAGCAAGGGCAAGATGTTAGGCTGCATTGTCGGAGCTCATGGCATCAGTCCAAACCCCGATAAAGTGAGGGCAGTAAAAACAATGCAGGAGCCTACTTGCACCAAGGACGTCCAGAGGCTGTTAGGAAGAATAGTAGCTTTAAACAGGTTCATTTCAAAATCAGCCGAGCGAAGCCTCCCGTTTTTCAAGGCCCTCAAACAGTCCAAAAAATTTGAATGGGGAGCAGAACAGTCCGAAGCCTTCGCCCAACTCAAGCACTATCTTTCAGATGAACTTGCCATAACAGCACCAGACAAAGGGGCGCAACTGATGCTTTATGTCTCAGCTTCGCCAAGAGCAGTGAGTGCCGTCCTGCTCCAAGAAAAGGAAGAGAACAGGAAGCAAACACAAAGGCCCATCTATTACATGTCCGAAGCTGCAAGGAGCGAAGCTGAACTACTCGAAATTGAAAAGGTTGTCTACGCAATCCTAACTGCTATGAGAAAGTTTGAAACACTATTTTCAAGATCATCAAGTAGTTATCCCGATGACCTAGCCGTTAAACGACATATTAAGAAATAAGGAAGCCTTCGGAAGAATAGCAAAATGGGCAACAGAATTGTCTCAATTCGACATCAGTTACATCCCAAGAACGGCGGTAAAATCACAGGCTCTCGCAGACTTTCTGGCGGATTGGACTCAGTCACCATCAGTAGAAACAGTACCTCCACGGGTGTGGACCATGTTCACTGACGGAGCTTGGGGAATGAACGGAGCCGGAGCGGCCGCCGTATTAGTGTCACCTGATGAGGAAATACACAAGTTTGCAGCAAGGCTAGAATTCAAACGACTAACAATGTAGTAGAGTACGAAGGTCTGCTCTTGGGACTACGAAAAGCAAAAGCAATGGGAATCCAGCACATTCTTGTAATGACAGACTCAAAAGTGGTAGCGGGCCAGGTTGAAAAGGAATACACTGCACGCGAAGCTGAGCTGATCAGATACCTGGAGACATAAGATTGATGGAGCGGAGGTTCCGCGGTTTCACGGTAAAACACATCCCAAGAACAGAAAATCAAGAAGCAGATGAGCTAGCAAAAGCAGTGGCAAACAACTTACCCCTACCATATGGCGCCATTTATCAAGTAATGTCAGAACCATCAACAGCAAAGTTGCACAGAACTTTGCCAGTACTGAGCGTTTCCGCCGAAGACTGGATGCAACCTATAATAGACCAAATCAATGGATGAAGTCAGATCGTTGATGAGGCCGCCAATGCAAGAATGGCTGCTCGAGCAAGAAGCTACGTCATCATAGATGGTACACTATACAAGAAATTTGTTGTTCAACCTTTGTTGAAATGCATCCTCTCACAAGAAGGAAAGGACCTCCTCAATGAGATCCATTCGGGAAGCTGCGGCTCACACATAGGACCAAGAGCGCTCTCAGCGAAGGCCAAAAGACAGGGCTTCTATTGGCCCACGCACATTCTAGACGCAAGAGAGATTGTCAAAAAATGCGTAGCGTGCCAAAGCTTCGCCCCAAACCAACACCAACCAGCAAATCAGACTCAGCTAATCCTTCCTACTTGGCCCATGCAAAGATGGGGAATGGATCTAGTCGGACCACTGCCAGCTTCGCAAGGGGGAAACAAATACGCGGTGGTTGCTGTCGAATATTTTACAAGATGGATCGAAGCTAAACTGTTGGCTTCAATAACATCAGAAACAGTGAAGAAATTCTTGTGGCAAAATATAATTTGCAGATTCGGAGTCCCAAGAACACTCACGGTCGATAACGGGAGAGCGGTTTGACTCGAAAAAATTCAAGGAATTCTGTGCATCAATGGGGACAAACCTAGCCTTCGCATCCGTATATCACCCAGAATCAAATGGAGCTGTTGAAAGATTTAACAGAATCATCTTCGCAGCAATCTCAAAAACTCTCTTTGGATTGAAAAAGGGGAAATGGGTAGATGAACTACCAAAGGTTGTTTGGTCTCACAACACCAACGTGTCAAGAGCAACAGGGTACACTCCCTTCAAGCTATTGTACGGCGAAGAAGCTATGTTGCCTGAAGAGTTGAAACACCTGAGTCTTCGTGTAATCAAAGAAAGTCTATCACTAGATGAAGAGTACAACAAAGAGATGATAGAGGGCCACAAATTACAGGCCGTCGCGAACATTGACAAGTACCAGCAGGAAACCAAGAAATGGAGGGATGCTAAGGTAGTAGTCAAGACAATTAAAGATGGGGACTGGGTGCTCAAAAGAAAGCCAAACGCCGCAACAGTGGGAAAACTACAGCCAAAATGGGAAGGGCCTTTCTTGGCGAAGGAAGCTGGCAGGAAAGGCTCCTTCCACCTGCAAGACTTAGAAGGAAACTTGACAGTGTAAGGGATCTCCGCACAAGTATAAGCGGTTGGCCTCAGTTACCTTCGTGTTTTCCATTTATTTCTTTTTAATTCAGCAAAATGGCTTCGCACTCTTTTCCTCGCACGGGGACTCCATCTATGGAGGTGAGGTTTTTAATGAGGCGGAACTTGATGTAATCAACCCTTGGAAATATAAAAGGGCCCCATGGAAAAAGCAAGAGCATACAAAAGTCGAAAGCAGCTAGCAAACGGAGCTGCAACATTCGATGAGATTTTCACTGTTTAAAGGTCGTTTCACGAGAAACCAAAATAGGTCACTCCTGAAATGACCTCCGCAGGCATGAAGTCCTTGGAAAAAGACCTGTCTCTCGAACAGGCATCAAGGCAGCCTTCGCTAGCAAGCAGCTGGCTTGGAGTTTTTAGCAAAAGCTGAAATACTCCATACTATTTTACTCGGATCAAATCCGAGACAATTTTGCTAGTATAAGCAACATGGAAGGAACAGACAATGATAAAAGTAAATAATCTTTAATCATTTCCTTCGGATAGAATACAAGGTAATTACATAAGCCTCCTTGGCTTTGCATAAGAGTGTAAAAGCTACGAGCTAAAAAACTGCTCCGTGCTAGCCAAAGTATACACTAGGGCAGCATCCTCGCTTCGCTAGATCAGCTTGGTTCTTTGCAGTCAGTGACACTCACCTTGCACTTGTAAGCTTCAAGCAGCGCCCCCAACCCCAACTCAGAAGAGCTTCGCTCAAATGGCTGAACCAACCTTGACAACGGAAGACTTAACTTCCGTTTCTTGCTCTAGCATAACTCAGCACAATTAAGCAACTACTTTCCCACATGCCTCCCATTTCTATCAAAGCCACAGGTGATACAATCACATAACTGCGCCAACATTCAAAACGAAACCAGCAAGCTTTGCCAAGAAATCTCAGTATTATTGAATTAGAGCTGATCAAGCCTTGATAAAAGCAAGCCACTCCAAATAAGAAGAGTAGCAAGCTCGGCGGCGAAGGTGTCTTTCCCTCATAGCGCAGATAATGAAGAGAGCTAATGCTGTCAAGAAGTTGGAAAAAGCCCTCAAAATTGCACCAAATGAATGAAGATACTCCAGATACGGAGTCACTTGAACAGTTTACAGGTGCCCTAAGCCCCCTAGAGGTTTGCGCGCAACTCGAAGATAGGTCTAAGGGTCGAAGGCCCAAATAAAGAAAGGGCAACACACGAACCATGGCCTATTCGCTAGCACGAAAGCAAAGCCTAGCAAGACTTAGGTCATTTGCAGAGCCAAGCTTCGCTCAAGCATTTTAACTCTTTTCCCAAGTGCCTCCCAACCCCAACAAGCAACAGCAGACCAAACGCACGGATCCCTCCCATTTGCACAGAACGTTCCTCAAGTTTTTCCTGCTTATATAGCCTCCCTTAGGGGCATTAAACACGACCATTTACCTCTAAATTAATGCAGGATCAACAGTACAATCCAAGTATCAGAGAGTAATGGACACAGTGTTGAATAAGAATCTCACCAACCATGGCTTAAAGAACCCCCTCTAATTAATTAATAGCAAACCAGTCACCCTATAAAAGGAAAAAGGCCCCTCCCCTCACTTGCCCCCACTCAGCCGCTTCCTCAACCAAGATCACATGCCTCTCATCCAATGCAAAATGGTAAACACTGACACGCATGTAGGATTAAGAGGACTCAGGAAATGTTTTGACTACGGAGACTGGAACATGAGCATAGAACGGTTAGGGTGCCTCTTTGCCTTAAAAAGAGCAAGGGAACGGCGTCAAGGTAGCTCCGCAAAAAACCCAGCTCCGCTATAGTCAATTGGCAGCCCCGTCTCAGTCGCGGTCTGGTTAAGCATAAGTCTTGTTTCTAGCCGAGCAAAGTCATAAGATGCTCGGACAAAGGATAGGGCTTAGAGGTTTTACTTTGCCTTTCAGTACCTTCATCGCATTGGATAGCTCACGGGAAGTTGCAGAGCGAGCCAAAGCTAAAGGCCTTCGCTGGATAAGCATACAGCTCCGTCTGAGTAGAGAAACACATAGACCAAGATAGGGAAGCTTCGCTTCGTTGCCTTCATCTTTTATGTGTTTCAAAACACAAAATGTATCCAAGACATATATATATATATATATATATATATATATATATATATATATATATATATATATATATATATATATGAACTCAAGGGGGGAGCACCTCCAAGTGTATGTCAAGTTACATGTAAAGAAAATGAAACAAAGCAGGTCTTCGCACCAAATTTGATCTCTCTTACAACAAAAATGCAAACAACATTAAGATCGCTTCAAGAAATATTGCGCGGCCCCCTACAAGCTAAGGATCGCGTAAACAACGCACGTTCATCATTGATATCATATAAGACGAAGCTGAACATGTCATCCACAGTGCGATGAGGGAAGGCCGATTGCCAGTACTCCCAAAGTTCAGCGTCAATATATACACCATCCTTCATAAAAGTAAGCGGTACGGCGTCCTGCACAGGCCCTATGTAGGAAACCTGCGCAGGACACATACATAAGTTTCATATAATATTAGTCTTTACAAAAGACAGAGCTTTAGTTCATCGACAAGATGACTACAATACAAATCATTTAGACCTCCGCGTTTTCTTGACCATCGTTGGAGGGGCCAGCATCCTTCAGGGCGGTGGGATCAGCCTCCGCCTGATCGGTCACAACCTCCGCGTCTTGTTCCACTTCGCCCCTCTGGCCAGGAGATTCGCGCTGAGCATCCACGGCGAGGCCTTTGCCGGAGGTAGGCTCGGTCGCAGCGTTAGCAGAAGAAGCTCCAGAGGCTCCGGCACAAGTCGACTACAAGAAGCATGTCAAAGAAAAAGTAAGCACTTCTAAAACCTCAAAACAAAATACTTACAGTAAGCTAAGAGGGGTTTATTACCTGTGTGCTTCGCTCCTCCACAAGACGCGCAGCTTCTTTTCGGCCAAATTTACCCCACCACTCATAAAGGAAAGTCTTAGTCGCCTTTATGACGCTCCTGGACCCTTCCCCAAGCTACGCTGGACTAAGAAATTTCTTCGATTTGCGGAGATCCTTGATGTGCTCGCATCCCACTGTGCCAAGGCTCTTCACTAAACTGTGGGCTCATGCGAAGGCGCATAAATCTCCGATCTTATAAACAAACTCAGGGAGACCATTGACGCTGTCGCGAAGCCAGGAAAGCAGGGTCGACAATTCGGCCTCTGAAGAAGGCGGCGTAGTTTGGCCTCCAAACCTTGACACCACAGTTGAAACTGCGGAGCAAACCTCAGCACCAGCAATCTTCGCTTCTGATAGCCGTCGCCTCTCTTCAGCCAGCTCCTGCTCAAGCTCCTGGACCCATTTTCCTAGGGCTGCGGAAGAGCTTCGCTCAGCTTCCGCTTGCTTGCGAAGAGTGTCCGCAGTTTCAACCATTTTCTAAAGTTTTGCCTCCAAGACTAGACGGGTCTTCTGAGCTTCGTCAAGTGTACGACCCTGTTGTTCTATATCAGCGCACAAAGCGCTGTTCTCCTTCGTAAGCTTCGCCTCGTCCTCGACAAGCTTCTCATAAGGAACTCTCATAGCTTCATAATCGGTAAGAACCTTACGGAAGCGCCTCTGGAGCTCGCCGGTCATGAAGTTTATCTAACGAGAATAACCAAAATAAGTTTCAAAAAGGAGAAAGGAAACCTTCAAAAAAGAGAAAACAAAGGAAAGCGGGAGCCGGACTTACGATTCCCCCTGGCGCAGGCATGCAACACATCAAACAAGTTGCCCTTGTTGAAGAATTCCTTGATTAAAGCCGCATCATCTGATCAAGTCGGAGTCACGATCAACCGGAAGACAACAAAAAAAATAATATAATAATATATATAATAATAAAAAATAAAATGAGGCCGTAGTAAAGGTAAAGCAAGCCTAACCTACGGACTCCGAATATTCTTCAGCCGCCGCAATATTGCCAGGGCAGGGAGCACCGTCATCGCTAGGAACGGAAGTCCTAGTAAACAGGCAAGGGGGAAAGCGAGCGGAGGTCCCCGCTTTCTCCGAGCCACCAACCCCCGCGCCACCTGGAAAAACGAATATGTAGAAAACCAGAACATAAATCAAAGTCATGCAACGGGCGTCCCGATCAGAATGTTAATACCAAAGACAACTTACAAAGTCGCAGTATTTCCTGAGCAGCCAAGACGGTGGTGCTGTCAGGAGTTGAAGCTTTAGCCGGCGGAGCTGGCTCCTTGTCACGCGGAGACTGCTGCGGAGACCTCAGAATGTCGTCGTATTCAGCATGAACGCCCAAGAGAGCCTCCGTTTCCTCCTCCTCGACCCCGCCACACTCCTTGGAGTGCTTGATGGCCTTGCTCCTGCTGCCACTGCTAACCTCCGTATGATCACCGTCGCCCTGCTTGGGGGTCCTTCGGATATCTTCATCTTCTGAGTCTGAAGGAGGCTCGTCGAAAAGATTGGGAACCAAAATCTTCGCTCCAAGCCGAACCACGCTCGGAGCTCCCTTTGGGTCACTGGCGGCCTTTGGTGAAGGGCTCCGCCTTGGCTGGGGCGGAGAGCCGCTAAGTTGATGGGCAGGCGAAGGCCCAGCCCCAGTAACCGGGTTGTCCTCCGCAACAACCTGCTGAGTCTCCACCACCTCCTCATTACCAGACTCCCGATTCGAGGATTCCGGGCTGTCAGGAATAAGCACGGTCACGCGCGGCCTCTTACTAATAGCCTTCGCCCGCGCGACAGCTTTCCTCTTCTTTGGGGCGGCGGCGGGTGGATCATCAAGATCATCCAGACCAGCGCCAGAGATAGCAATCTCCTTTGCTCGGGCCTTGGCTTCGGCCTTGTTCTTTTCCGCCTGAACCTTAGCCAATAAGGGTTCAGAAGGCACCTGCTCGCGATAGACTGCGCCCAGCTGCTCAAAAACTCTGTTCAGCCGGGGGATGTTGCCATTAGCTGCGCGGCGAGCAGGATACTCCCGCACTGTAATCTCCCCAGCAATCCTTTCTGCTTTCTTTTCCACTCTGCTAACAAAAACGTCAACACTCAGACCGCGCAAAAGATCCCTCTTGAAGCGCGAGAATGGAACTTTGGCACCATCACCAAAGATAGGCACCTGATGGTCTACCAGCTCAAACTCTGGCCTGAATCGGCCAATCGGCCAGCAACACGAAGCCACCATCTCTTCGATCAGGTCGCGACCGCCAGAAAAGCGGCAGGCCATACGGAAAGCATCTTCGCACCGGGTTCGGCGCTCATCGTACTCTTCATCAGTGGATACATTATTCTCTGACTTCATGTCCTCCAACTTGGTAGCAAACGGGTAGTAGGCTTTGCGCTGCCCATCCTCTAGCCTCTTGTAGGACGAAGCATGCTTCGCGTAGAACCAGTAAGACTTCCAGTCCATATCCCACTTGTTGGGTTGACAATAGGACAACTCCAAACGCTCTTGCCCCCGGCGCTGATTCCTCTTCGCAATGAAGGAGCAGCTCCCGTACTAGCACTGCATCCCCTGGTGGTATTTGGTTTGCTTGTGCAGCTCATAGTAATCACAGAAAGTCTCAATATCGGGCTCCGCACCATAAGAAAGGCACGCCCAGCAAAACTTGCTAAGAGCAAGAACACCGTTGGGAGTAAGCTGATGAATCTGAACATTGAAGAATGTTGAGATATCCCGCATGAAATTGCACATCGGAAAGCGAAGACCGCGATGAAAGAAGTCCCGAAAAACCACGACCTCCCCTTCTTTAGGCCTCGGAAGAACCTGACCTTCCGGAATAGGGTGACCAGCACCCTTTGGGAAATACCCAGCATCTTCCATCCCATCAATCATCTCCTGAGTCATCTTCGATGAAGGAAAGATGAACGTACCAGCATGAGCCATTGTGGTATATTCGCTCAGACCGACCAGATCTCCGACAGAGGCGGACACGTCACTCAGCGTGTCGAGAATCTCTTGAGCCTCAGCTTGAGCTACCATATGACCCCCCAAGACCTCCGACCGACCTGAGGACCTAACGGAGCTCAAAGACGAGTATGGCCCGCTAAACTTAGGCCACCGGCAGAAAGGACGAGCCACGATGGCGAAGGTAGCCAAATAAACAGCCAAGCTTTTCAACGGACAATCTCTCGCTCGTGAAGGTGGCTAAGAAATTGCGTGCTCTTGGGAAAAAGCTCTCGCATTAGCAGGGGTGATCTCCGATCTCACCACGGCACCTCCTTTTATAGGGGGAGGGGACTCTTCGCGACTCGCGCCCAACGGTCGTGTCAGCTCAACAGTCGTGCCGCTCGGGCAGCGCGCCCGATCAATCAGGAGCTAACACGTCGACAAAACAACTCCACGCCGGTTTTTCAAAATGGGCCAGGGGGGAAGCCAGGGGACCCACATCACCTCCGCTAGTTATGGATTCATGGCGAAGACCCATTTTGAGTCCGGGCCTCACCCTCAAGGGGGAACTGTTGGGGGAGAAAGGTGATTTGGCGAAGGTGATGGACGTCTCACGCCCCGGTGCCCCTTGACGTGCTCTGATCCGGCCTGCCCCGGAGAGCTTCGCTCCTGGGTAAGGCCGGTGCGGAGATCGCCAAGAGGGTGGTCAAACCCTAATTCTTTTTCTAAAGCTTCGCTGTGCAGGGAAGCTCGAGCGAAAGCCGACCGGGTGATCATAGAAGCAATGGTCTGGCGAAGCTTCGCTGATTTCTGGAGGTGGAGCTTCGCAAGACACTAGGAGCTATCAGGGAGAGGAGACGTGCCGTCCAAGCCATGGAGCGGGCTCACTCTGGCGGCGTCTGAAAGGCGGCCCAAGGCCCAGGATGAAGGGGAGAAAGGACACAATTGCCCTCTTCTGGTGACCGCATACAGAGGCACGGCGGTAGTAAACCCTAGGGGCAAATGTGTAAACAGAGAAAATCTAGATGGGATGGCGCTATAAAAGGGAGCCAATCCTAAAGTAAAGGTGTGAAAAAAAAGTAGATCCTGAAATCTAACCCTAGATTCTGGGGACCTAATTGTAATATTCAGAGAATCTAAGCAATCCCTTTCTGAAATGTTTCGGTCATGCTGCACTTAAGCTTCGCTGGGCCATTCCTGATTGTCTAGTGCAAGGTCCAACATGGAGGCTGTCGGCAAACTTTGCCGACAGCCCTAACGGCGTGGCTGTCGGCGAAGCAAACGGCGACGGCGCCGTTTGGTCGAGCCAGCGCTTCGCCGACAGCCGTGGTTTGCCGACAGCCTGGCTGTCGGGAAAAACCATCTTCGCCGACAGCCTTTGTTCGCCGACAGCCCGTGGATCTGGGGTTGTCGGCGAAGTAGAGTTTGCCGACAGCGGGCTGTGGCTGTCGGGAAAGAGCCGGTTCGCCGACAGCCCAGATCCCGGCTGTCGGCAAAGCCCTGGGCTGTCGGCGAACAGCCGGATTCCCGTAGTGTTAGCGCTACTGTTTCCAAACAGGACATAATAGCTATCAATCCTAATGCTTTGAATGGGCTTCTAGATGATAGCCTACGTAAGGAGCCACTCGATAAAATAGTACATAACTTGCAATGTTTTGTTTTTGCATTAACCAAGTGAATCTCGTTAACCAAAGTGCGCGACATGTATCGCTCGCTCTATGCAGATGTGTGGAAACAATCTCTTAAGATTATTGCACACATGCATCATGGTGTTTGTCCATAGAAAAATGTTTGATTTATCACATAAGGATATAATCGTCGGTGAGTAACTGATAGTGTGTGCACGTATCATGTTGTTCCATGGAAGTAACAACCAATCTCTTTTGTATTTTTCTATTAAATTTTTATGACAAATAATGATTAGACGATTGTAGTTATATTCCCCCACTCCGAGCACATCCTAACCTGAGCTTAAACAGGGTAACTTTTAGCGTTTAGGGTAGAAATTGGAAAACACAAGAAAACATAGGTAGGATCCATTTTTACTTTTTTCTTTTGTGTTTTCCCAACTCTTCTCTATCAATGCTTATCATGACTCTCTATTGATGCATACATAAAAGTACCTCATTGTTATTGATGATATATGGGATACAAAACCATGGGAGATGATACAATGTGCTCTACCTGAAAATGACCTGAAAAGCAGAGTACTCACAACTACCCGCATAATTGACGTTGCTGAGCATGTTGGTGGTTGCTATAGGATGAAACTTCTTAATCACAAGAGCTCGAAAATCTTATTCTATGGACGAGTATTTGGCTCTATAGGTAATCGTCCTCAACAATTTTCTGATGTATGTGAAAAAGTTTTGAAGAAATGTGGAGGTCTTCCATTAGCTATTGTTACCATATCTAGCATGTTGGCTAATAAGTCAAGAAATTTAAATGAGTGGTATCATGTATCTGAGGCAATTGGTTCTGGAGTAGGAAGCAATCCCAGTATGGACGACATGAGGAAGATCTTGCTGCTTAGCTATTATGATCTGACTCCACAACTAAAGACATGCTTACTCTATCTAAGTATGTTTCCTGAAGATTATAGGATTGAAAAGTACCATTTGATTTGGAAGTGGATAGCAGAAGGATTTGTCCAACATGGAGGTGGGAGGCAAAGCTTATTTGAGATTGGACAAAGCAACTTCAATGAGCTTATAAACAGGAGCCTGATCCAGCCAGCAGACATGGATGAGGATGATATGTCTCCTTTTAGTTGCCGGGTACATGATATGGTGCTGGATCTCATCTGCTCTTTGTCAAGTGAAGAATGTTTTGCTACCACATTAACTGGTGACTGCAGGGAAATCATGTCATCTTCAGAAAGCAAGGTCCGCAGGCTCTCTATCCATAATTCTACTTGGCCTAGAATCAACATGTCAAAATTGAGGTCCCTTACTATCAGCAGTAACACTTTAATTAGCACTATGCCACCCCCTTCAAGCTTTTATCTTCTACGTGTATTGGATCTTGAAGGCTGCAATCTTAATGATCATCCAAGTCTAGATTTTGTGGGTAAATTGCTTCACCTGAGGTATCTAAGTCTATCACAAACAGAATATGCTGGCGAAGTCCCAAGAGATATAGGGAAGCTACAGTTTTTGCAGACATTTATCTTACAAGGAACTGATGTAAAAGAAGTGCCATTGAGTATCTTCTGGCTGAGAAAATTATTGTGTCTTGTTGTTGGGCACAGTACAAGGCTGCCCACAAGTGGTTTGAGAAATCTATCATCTCTAGAGCTGCTACACTTGAATGTGGACTATGCACATGTCGCAGAAGAGTGGGGCCATCTAACGCAACTGAGGGTGCTATTGGTTACTCTCGGAAAGGATAATGAAGGCAGATGGGATAAAAGCATGTGCAGAGTTCTGGTGGGATCCCTTGGCAAACTGCACAATATCCAAACTCTAGCAGTAGTAATCTCAGCTGACGTGGAAGTTGACCTCGAAGGCTCAGTGGATTCCGCGTGGAACCTATCTCATCTTGCTATACATGGAACCATTTGGTTGCCTTCATGGATCGATCCCACATTATTTATCTTCCTATCCCAGCTGTACATAATCGTGGGTCAAGTTCGGAGTGAGGACATCGGAGTCCTCAGCAGGCTACAGGCTCTTCGTTCGCTGGAAGTGAACGTGGCTGGCGCCAAACAAGTGTTTCAAAGGTTCATGATTAGTGTGGATGCCTTTCCATGTGTGACGCGATGCAAATTCTCTGGGTTTTCAATGGTGCCATCTATGTTCCCTCCCGGAGCTATGCCCATGCTTCAACGCTTTACGTTTGATATCCGAACAGTGGATTTTGGTGATACCGAATTTTCTGTTAATGACCTGGCCTTAAGCCACCTTCGATCCCTTCAGACTGTTCGGCTTCGCCTTGATGGAGAGGATACTGTCAATGAAGGGTTAGCAATGAAAGTAAAGGAGGCACTGAAGGACGAGGCACGTGCCCACCTCAACCATCCTGATATTTATATCAATATCCATGATGAGTGGATCCAGCTGCGCACGTACGTACTCCTCTTCCTTTTTTTGCTTATTTATATATATCTAATAATCTTATGCATGCTTCCATGAGTACTATGTCATCCATGGATGCCCCTTTGTTCACTCCTAAATTTTCATGACAAATAACCATATTTACCCTACTATTTTATTCCAGTTTTATCTATACTATAAAAGAGTTTTGAAATTGAAATTCATTGTCACCATAAAAACTCCCTACCCACCTGAGATTCACATGTGGACCCGCAAAAGAAAGACAGCAGGAACATATGAAACATGCCAGTTTCACGTTGCACACGACTCCGCTTTTTGGCGTTTTTTCTCACCCGCGAAAGTTTTACCCACCCGCATGTACCCATGCACGGCCTTCCTTCGCCACCAACCGCTGTTGACACCCTCCTCTTCGACCGCTCGATCCCACTGACCTCCCTGATCCAAATCCCCGATCATAACCACCCCACACTCAGAGCGCCCCCGTCTTCCCAACCACGCAATCCCGATGTGCCGTCATCCACTTCGTGAACGCGGGCGGCCGAAGGAGGCCTAGGCGTGTGGCGATGTGCCAGTAGAGTTCCCATCGAGGACTCCACTTGCCTTAATAGGATGCCGCCGGCGACGATTCTCGCCATCATCTTGATCCCGGCCGGTACTGCGCCATCGCAAAGCCACACCGCCATCTCAATCTCAATCCCGACGGGAGGCCAGAGGCAGATGGCAGCCGAAGACGGCAGGGAGCACGCGTGGCTATCCCCCCCTATCCGGCTTCCAAGCCTCGCCGCCATCTTCCGTTTACTAGGTTGCTTCGTGGTCGTGGAGATCGGGTGGGAGGCAGTGGAAGCCGGCAGGGTGCGCAAGGCGAGTGGATCTGCCTACACGTCGCTACGACAGCGAGTTGGTCACTCGCATCCCCGCTGGTATGGTGGCAAGTTGCGCTTTTCCAGTTACTGCCGCACCATATTTGTCTCTGGTATGATCTTTCTCTTGCTTGATCTTAATACATTGTTTTCTCAATGTTTTCATTACCTATCGGATTCTTGATACTCAGGACTCCTTGTTGGCGGGATTGGTTAATATAGATTCCAATCTGTTGTTGAATTAGTTCTATAGTCATACTGAAACAAAGTACTGTGTGGGTATGCATAGAAGAGATGCACTTGACATTCACACGTTCCCTGGTTGACATGCAGCGGTTGTTGCGGCTGGTGGTAGGATTAGATGTTGGAGTGACAGAACATGAATCTAAGAGATTAAGATACAGATACATGTATACAAAAAAATTCTTGATAATATCATTCAGATGATCTGTGAACTGTTGTATATAGCTGAACATGAAACTTGAACAAACTGGTAGGTGTATTGCTCCAATTAACGAAAACAGAAAGTTACGCTGCTCGAACCATTCTTCTAAGTTCTTCATATAAATCCTTCACCACCGAATACCTTGACTCAATCAGTGCTTCCAGCACGAATCTTTAGTTTTGATTTCAGATTGAATATTGTGCAGTTACCTATATATGACTGCATCTAAAAGACTAAGAATACATACTATTATATATAGCTGTACATGAAACTGGAGCATTGCTATTTAAATTGGATTCAAATCACGAGGAGCTGGCCCAATCAATATGAGATCACTGTTGTAATAACAATATAATTTTAATTTCACGGATTGTTGGACCCTTGTCCTACTGTCGTTATGTATTAAAACAATTCTACAATGGTCACAAACCCTACCTAGACCCAATACAGTCCCAATTAAAGTGTCACTAGGGTTTTCTGCTGTGACCACAATGCAAGAAGGGATTTTAAACTGAATGTTGGATCCACAATAATGTATTGCCTTCCAACGAATTTTCTCTCATTGTCTGTGAAAAATTTGGCTACATGTTAATGCAACTAAGTTGGTTACTTTTATAGAGTTCACATGCTACTATAACTATGTTGGTTATTTTTATAGAGTTCCATTGCTCATTGATTTCTTTTTATAAGACATTAATTACTATGATTCTGTAACGGTTTGGTAGATGCAGTTTTTTTTTTTTCCATCCAGTCTCATCTTTAGCAAATTGACCAACAACTATATGTCTACAGGTTTGTCAATTATGTCATTATAGCTACCACCGACTATGCATATATGAATAAAAACATGTGTATGACTGTTATGTACCAGGATATTTAGGGGATAATTGGGGATAACTAGGCCTTATGCTTTGCCAAGAGCTTAGGATAACTAGGCCTTATGCTTTGCCAAGAGCTTGAGAGGTTGGCCTTATGCTATGCCAAGAGCTTGAGAGGGAGATTAGATTGTTTCTTCATAATTCATTGCTTGCTTTCCATTGTGCCCCATGGGCTGAATATAAAGGGTACATAAGACTAACACCTCTTGTGCCTAGACAATATGGTACTAATTAACACTAATGGGCTTAAGGCCCAACTAGGACACTTGCGCCCTACGGCGCCCCTCTTTATGCCCATGACATCTCCCCCGCCCTCGGAGACCCGCCGCCCTCGAGCTGGATAGTTTGATGGCACCGTCTTCTCGTATCGCATCGGAGCAACATACCGGACCACCTGAATGCCCTTCCCCGCCTTGTCTTGGATCCTGAAATTGAATCCCGAAACTTGCCTACACAAAGGTGTCGTGCGAGAGACATGATCGGTAGAGGGAGGCGCCATCCAATCCATCGTGGGATAGTAGCCGCGATGTTCCTGTTCCTTGGTCCTGTTGATGATGAAAACAGGTAACATCGGCCTGTTTGTGGGCTGTAGTGGATCTGGTTGCAGTTGCAAAGGCGGCAGCAACTTGTTGCTTTGATCCACAGGCGGTAGGGCGTCCGCTGGAGAGGCCCCGAGCGCTATGGTAAGAGCCGCTGGAGAGGCCCCGAGCGCTATGGTAAGAGCTGTAGGGGCCCCGGACTGTGGCGGCTCTATCAGGATGCCTTCAGGTGGAAGCACGGCGTCAAGAGGATCCTGAGAGTCAACCGTAGAACTCATGCTGTTGCAAGGCACGACCTCGTCGAGAGGACGGAGGGGCGGCTCAAAACGATGTTGGAGCAGCTCCGAGAATCGGCGCCATTGTGGCGTACCCTCGTCCTCTTGGACTTGGGTGTACCACACCTTAGCGCTCTCCTCTAGATGGCGGCCGGCCATCCAGACCTTCTCTTCTTCCATAATGTGCTGGTGAAGGAAGAAGTACTCACATCGATTGATGAACACGAGTGGGTCGGTCTTGCCATCATAGCGCGGAAAATTGGACCGCCAAAGGGTTGGGCGGCCGGTCTTGGTGGTGCTCGGTGCCCGGTGGAGAGGCGCGGGCGTTGGTGAGGGTGGCGATGGCCTTGGCGTTGGCCTCGACCATGGCCTGCGTGGCGGCGACGGCCTTGGTGAGGGCCTCGATGGAAGCCTTGAGGTCGTCACCCATGGCGTCGGAGCAGGACTCGCGGATGGCGCGGAAGGCGCGGAGCACGTAGACCGCGGACAGCCGGAGAGGACACGGCGACGCGGATGACGCGGGGACGGCCGGGGAAGACGGCTGCTCGCGACGGAGCGAAGCCGAGGAGGGGGACCCGCCGTGGTGGTGGGGTGGCGGCGCAGAGGCCTCGCGGGCGCCGCGGGCGCAGAGGATGCACGGGCGGCGCGGAGGTGGCGATGACGAGCCGCGCAGGAGGACGATGCGGGTGGTGGGGGCGCGACGGCTGCTAGATCGGGCGGCGGTGGGTGGAGAGGCGGCGCGGCGACTCTGGATCGAGGATTTTGTTTTTTTTTTTTTTTCGTGGAAGAGGATCGGTAGCGGCTGTGGATGGAGGATCGAAGGCTAACTGATACCAGATGTTATGTGAATGAATATTTAGGGGATAATTGGGGATAACTAGGCCTTATGCTTTGCCAAGAGCTTAGGATAACTAGGCCTTATGCTTTGCCAAGAGCTTGAGAGGTTGGCCTTATGCTATGCCAAGAGCTTGAGAGGGAGATTAGATTGTTTCTTCATAATTCATTGCTTGCTTTCCATTGTGCCCCATGGGCTGAATATAAAGGGTACATAGGACTAACACCTCTTGTGCCTAGACAATATGGTACTATTCCGATAGACAAATAACTGAGAGAGACACTAATTAACACTAATGGGCTTAAGGCCCAACTAGGACACTTGCGCCCTACGGCGCCCCTCTTTATGCCCATGACAATGACTGGACATCAAATTATTTGGTAAGAAAAACTTAACTGTTACATGTAAGAAAGATCCAGCATCAAATTATTTGGTTAGAAAAACTTACCTGATCCAGAGGAAGCAGTTTATAACATAGAAAAACTTACCTGATCCAGAGAGGAAGCTGTTTATAACATCTGTCGGTCATTTCCAAAAGCTAACGATTGTCTGATGTTTTATTACACTGGACCAGGTAAGTTTTTCTATGTTAGATTGGCCAAGTAGAGTTTTAGTGAGAATATGTGAATGACCTGATGAAAATATTTATCTTATGACGATACGAGACATGTTTACGCGTGCATAAAGTTCTAAATGTGGTTGTTAACTATGTAATTATGCAGAATTTCCATTTGCACTTGTTATATAAACCTAGGTTCTAAATATTCTAAAACACATTGTTCTTCAAATACACACACTACGGACATCTAAAATAATTCACCAAAATTTTCATCAAAATAATTATATTATGTGGACGATATGAGAGTCAAAATTGAATGCTATAACCAAATATTTGTTTTTTATTTGATGATCTAATTTTGAAGTATATGGATGTTTCGTAAACAAATTAATTTGCAAACCAGATCTTCATTTATGTAACCTACAATCTCAAAGTTTTTTCCTATGGATATAGGACATCGTTATAACAGTTCTAATCACGTGCGTGCCGCATGTGCATTTCGGCTAGTGTCTCTAAAAATCCTTTACGTTTGTTATGCTTCTAGTTATCATTTTTATTCATTGGCACAGTTAGACTCTGTCTGTCAACTCCGAAATCAATGTGGCTGTGCAGTCGTAGAAATTCTGAGTTATTCCTAAATGATGCTACTTCTTTGTGGTGTAAATGTACCAGGTAATGGTTGGATGTACGTCGGCTATGGCCTCAGCCAATACCTACAACAACTTCATCTGTGATACCTTGCGAATGGCCCATTGCTTGCTGTCTCCACCTCGTATGTCCATGGCAGTAGATTGAACAACAAGGCCAGCATTTGCACTGTCTGCGATACAGCTTTGCTATGTGATCGACATCAATGGCCGTGCCTACACTCTCATTGTTCTTGTGTACCCGGTCAAGCTCTCTGAATCTCTGTAGACCCACTTGGCTTGCTCAAGATTTCAGTTTGCTGTGCTCTTTAGACCGGCAGTAACTGTTGATCATGCCGACACCTGACGGCTTTCTAGCTTTTATATCCGGTCATCTACGTACTATTAAGTTTGTGCCATATACTTGTTTTGTTTTGCAAAACTATTGGAGGTAACCCTCATGTGCTGGCATCGTCGTTTTTATGTATCTTATAACAGAGTGTTGACACAGTCCATCAACACTTGATTTATATCCGACACAACGGTCTGATTCTGAAGAACCCAGAAGCCACTTGTGTGCAAGATGATTCTAGTAGCCGTGAAGTACATCAGCGCAGTACTGGTCAGCAATTAATGAAAGATCAAGCCAATTTCAGAAACTTAATAAGCTTTATAAGGTCAGAATGCTGCGCAACACAAGTAAAAACAACCACATGGTTGTCACGATACCCGCTGAATACACCAGTGCTGCCAAGACGAACGTAGGGCAGGTCACGTTGACTGGCAGGTCTAGAAGTTGGAGAAGCGACTGGGCGCGCCAGAGAGGACTAAGAGCACTGGCAGGCCCAATTTATGTTCTGCAGGCCCAGAGTGGAGGATGTAGTCTCGGCCCGAGCAAGGGTAGTGCTTCACCTTGCAAGTATGAAAACAGAGCAATGCAAGGGGCCTGTAGTGTTCATTATTCAGAAGATGGATTCGTAATTGCACCACCCAGCATAGATCTAACCGAAAATAAAAAAAAAAATTCCATCCCATCCTATCTCACGTGTGGTATAATAGCCAAGCGGCTACATCCTATCTAACGTGGGGTATTAGCCAAACGTGGCCGCCGCCACCGGCAATAGTCTTGGAGCTCCCATCCATGAGGGAAACATTCAATCCTGCAGTGTGCCATCGTTGCTGTTTCGTGGCATATCAGTCTTGCCGTTTCTTGGCAGCCCAGCGCTATGGGTGCTCGCATGGCAAATCAGTCTTTCCGTTTCTTGGCAGCCCAGCGCTCTGGGTGCTCGCATCCGACGACCTCAAGGAGCGGACCGCCGTGTTCTTCAGGGTGTTCAAGGGCGGTGACGGCGGCAAGCACGTCTTGCTCTTGTGCAACGACCCATACATGGCGTCGCGCGCCGACAACATCTACAGGCCGACCTTCTCCGGCTTCGTCGACGTCGACGTCGCTCAGACCGGTGGCAAGGTCCCTCTAAGGACTCTGGTATGTAACTTGCTTATGCAGCGTCTTTGATCATGATGATTGCTAATGGATTATTTTTTATTAATAATCTTCTGAATTTGCTACCCATGCTGGGTGCAGATTGACCACTCGGTGGTGGAGAACTTCGGAGCGCATGGCAAGACTTGCATCTTGTCGAGGGTGTACCCGACCAAGGCCGACGTCGGCGACAAGGCGCGCCTCCAAGTATTCAACAACGGTGAGTCAGACATCTAACAGTTTTTCTAGCGGTCGCCTAATCGATCTCTATTTCAGCTTAGGCGTGCAGGTTTCAGATATAAACTACAATTTGAGATCTAAAAGACATCTCTAGCTAAACCTGGCATCATCCTTTGTCAACACATGGGTAGAGCTACATGTATTCTACTTTTGTTGCAGGCAAGTTGCTCTTGCTCTAAACACGATCTTTTGCAGACGGTGAGATCTCTATCTACATTGTCAGCACAGACGAATGCCATGTCACCACTATTGCAGATATTCTACGTACTCACGCTCGCTCATACTACCATGCACATAATCGATCTCTATTTCAGCTTGGGAGTGCAGGTTTTAGATATAAACCACTATCTGAGATCTAAAAGGCATCCCGTAGCTAAACCTGGCATCATCCTTTGTCAATGCACGGGTGGAGCTACAGGTATGCTACTTTTGCTACAGGCACGTTGCTTTTACTCCAGGAACGATCTCTGTCTACATTGTTAGCATAGACGAATGCCATATCACCACTCAGCTGCAGGTATGCTACGTACTCATGCTCGCTCATACTACCATGCACTGTATGCCCGCCAGTCTGACAATCTCTACTCCGTAGTTTTGGCCATACACATGCAAATTAAAGTAAAGAACAAATATATCCCATGTTTATTAATAGGATTGAAGGAGGGATTAGATGATAAAATATAAGATATCTATCCGAAAAATGTGCATTAGAAGGAACAGAAAAAAATGCTAATCACTAATTATATTCCTATATTTTATTAGCACCTAGAGTTTATTTATTTTAAAACACATTCTTAAATCATATACATGTATAATAAATAAACATGTTACTAAAGTATTTTATTAGTAGGGGGAACATAAGTAAATGAAGTAAAATTTGTAAAAAATATACATAACCACAAAAAATATTTACATTGAACAAAAATAAATTAACAGAGCCTGCGTATTAATTTGAACCAATTAGAAAACAATAAACTTTAGAAATTATAACAATAATTAGAAACATATGGCCTTTCATTTGTTAGATTCCAACCATCACCATCAATTATAGATATTGGATCTATTTGTTTTATAAAGAAACTACAGACATCTGCCATTATGTACACAATGTATAAAGTAAAGCCTCTAATTTGCATCAAAACAACTCACCCTCAACAGTTACAAAAAATAATTCAAAATAATCCACAAAATTTCAATCCAAATTACCCACTTTCGCCATTATAAAAGAATTAAAAATATAACCCCCTAACATTGTATCTAAATCTAAATTAAGCACATCTGTCATAACAAAAGATATATAACTTCAAAAGCCACCTAATATATTTTATAAATTATAGACAACTCACATTAGGAATGATAATCCAGAGTAACCTATGTGTTTGCATTCAAATTACCCATATATGCAATTAGGGAGTAAGTACAATATAAATTAACATAGTTAATTTCTATCTAAATTCCTCACCTTGACCATCCTAAATCTAAACAAAAATATATCTCAGATCTACATATAAATACCAAAAGCTACCATGAAAAATAATTTAATATCCATAAAGTATGCGATATCAATTCTAAACCACACAATTTTACAACTGCCAAACTATGTAGACCCTATAAATAGGTAAGTAAGATAAATATGTATTTAATAGTTTATCAAGTATACAAAATTGTTCCCATCACATACAGTGAGGACTAACTTTAAGTTATATTATTATTAATAATACTTTGTGATATATAGTAAATTTCATAAGTTGTTATTCTAAAGAGCTTCTAAATTCTGGTCAAAATATAGCCTTACAATAAATAGTAATTCAACTTAAGCATGGTAAATTTTATAAAACAAAGCTATTATGACTAAAATTATGTTAAATGTCTATAATAATGTTTGTTGATAAGAGTGAAAGTTGAAAATTCTAAATCAAATATATGATACGCAATAGAATTTCAACTTAACCAGCGGATAGAAAGAATGGCCGTATATAGATGAAAAAATAATTTGAAGTATAGGTTCACGATGACACACAGTTGTATGGAATAATAGCATATATAACATAAGCTTATGTTTCCAATATATAAGTATTGCACTATCGAAAATACCAATCCCATAAATTCTAAATAGAGGTCCCTAATGAAGCCACCATTTTATTCTTATGAGGCTCGCTTGAAAAATATTCTAGAAATTCTCACAAAAGTCAGAAGCATCCAGCCATCAAATATCTAGACTAAAATCAACATTGATAGTGGTAACCACAGGATCCATGCTATTTTCTAAATGGCTACGCACACCTATGTTATCCACTTCTACTAATTTTGATATATTGAAATTTGATTAAAGGAAACATACATATTGTGCCATCATGGACGTTAATACATGTGCATATATGAGGAATAAAAACATGAGTTCCGTTTTAGCAATATCATACACTAACAAATTATTTGGAACTATGCTATATAATTTATACACGTTATTACTTTTGATATTTTATACACCTTAACTAAAACATTTTGACATATGTTTATTAACATTATAACCATTATTGCATAAATAATTCTTTGCCAACAAAATTCAAACATCTTGACATGAGAGTAGTGCATAATACAAATGGCTATGTCTTCGTGATCTTTGAGATTTCTTAGGTGCAAATAGTCTTTATAAGTCTTAAATATTAATATCCTCTTGAGTTTAGCACTGCTACCCCATCCTAGATCTCCTGTCAAGCTCTAAATTGATCTTAAGCAATGTAGTGTAAGTTTAAAGTGACTATTGACTCCATCATAGTACTTAATTAAGAGTGTGGTCCATGACCTAAAGTCCTATGTTGCAATCAATAAGGCTAATAATTGAAAATCAAAATTTAGATTATCATGATATCATAAGATATAGATAAAATATCAAATAGACCAGTAATTAATAGGTTTATCAAAAACAAATGGACTCTACAAAATATCTATTATGCTTATTGTGTTTGAAAATAAACAAGGAGAAAATTTTAAAATATATGTAATTTTGTTATCTAGAGACATTAAAAAAATATGAATACCTCTTATTACAATATTTTACCCTATGCGTGAGCATGGGTTGATGGACTAGTATAATTAATTAATTAACATTAGCTTGATGCTCTGCTCCCTATCCTAATCTCTGCCACAGGGCTGAACCTTCAACTACGAGACACATTTTTATCTCTCAGACAATCGAACTTCAAAACTGCTTCGTATTGCTATAATTTGCTCGGTTAAAACCATTTACGTACGTCCTTTTCTGCTAGCTTACATGCAGTGCTTCTTCCATCCTTTGTGGTAAGGCAGTTCAGTACTGTCTATGGGATCTCCTCGCCGCACGATGCCATGGCCACGCCGCCCCATGGCTCCGGTCCTACTGTCCTAGCAGGCTAGTTCCCGGTGTGCTAGGACATCATCCATGAATTAAGTTCATTCTTGTCTATTACCTGATGATGACATCAACACTATCTATACATCCACACCTACAGCATCGACACCACTTGACCCTCTTACTGGTGCCCATGTCCGCCAAGTCAACCATCAAGTAAGTTCATTCTTAAACTCTTGTCCATCATATTTAGACAATGAAGACGCGTGCATTCTTGATTTTTGCTTAGGAATGACGGAAAGAATCATAAGGATAGGGGATTGGCGCATGCTAGGTTCGGACTGCAGGACAACAGCAACTTTCGACACTGCCATGACCTCATATGGACTTCAATTTGGGCGTGCAAGTACTTGATGGAAACCTTATCAAGTCTATTTTCACAAGGATCTGAACTCAAGTTCACATCCATTTCTCCACGCACCTTTGTGTGGACACCTATTTTTAGTGGATGCTTTAGTAAATAAGGGATCTCATGCAAGCATGCAATGCATGTCAATATTTCTCTTTTGTTTTTCAGCACACCTCTGGTCGCCCCCTCACCTACATAAGGCTTCTATAGCCACCACCAATAGATTGGTTTTCTTTCATTGAGTTAGCCATTGCTACCGCATTTTAGGGTGTGTGTTGGATAAACTGCCCATCTGATTGTATTCGGAACCCCACCATGCATCTTGTGATTTCAGATTAAGAGCTTCATATTTATATTGCAATTGAGTGCTTGTTCAACTTGTTCATGCTTGTTCTTCAACTGCTTGCAGGACAAGTGCCCTCGTGGCTGGGTCGCGCACCACAAGAACACAGTGATCGTTGTAGTCGGCGTATCGGATGCTATGGCGCATCATCCTTGGATGGTTGTAGTCGGCAATCTAAGGCCTGTGTTTTAGTTTGCATTTTATTTTCTTCTATCCAGTAATTGATTAACCATTATTAATTTATATAGTGTAAACTTGGAGGCCTTCAAACTTTGAAGGCCCTGAACGGTCGCAAATCTTGCACCTGCTAATCTACAGCCCTGATGAATGTCGTCTCCTTCAACTAAATCAAAGTTATCTATCTCCACTGAAACATCGCGACAACCTAACTTTTATCATATCCCTAGATGTCAGCCACCGTCGCTAGTCACCCGACCTCCAGGTTCCTCGGTCCAAGCCTTACATCCACCCTTTGTCGCTCCCAGTCCGTCGGCACGGCACGTCTCTACATGAGCTTCGCGTCGCCTCCTCCGAGGTCCACACCTGCGCACCATAAGTCATTAGACATGTTGCACGACACATGCCACGGTTAGTTCATAAGCTTAATCCAAAGCATTATCTCGTTGGCAGTCACTCATCACAAATCCAAATCACAAGAGCACATACTAAGCTTGTGTTCGTACTCAAATAGGTTACTTGAAAAAGGTTACGATGAAACAAACTTTAGTGCTGCTGTCTCTAAAACTGCAAAATAGTTTGACGTCGAAAAACATTGCAAGTCTATTAATTCGTCAGGGAGGGAGTACTTTTCATTAAAAATAGTGCACTTATCCTGCACCTCGTTGTCAGTTATAGGACCGACAACAAACATGGGCCCGTGGCTTGGGTTGGTGCCCCTCGTCATTGCATGCTTTGTTAATTTATTGCCGAATTACATGGCCTGTTTCGCATGACGGGTCCCGCGTCAATTATGGCTATTGCAAAACTAAAGCAGCGAGGACCATGACCGACGGGTGACGGTCCGCTTCCACGAATGATATATACCGAATCTGCCAGTCAAGCAATCCATTTCTTAATCAATTAATCTTAACGAATCTTCTGCCATGATGAAGGGCTTCTTTGGATGATTGCAAATGACACTTCAATTTTAAAGGGTTGCCTCGGTACCAAAGAAATGTTTTTTTTTTTTTTGAGATGTCCTATTTTTTCTTCTCACCACGTTTGTAATTTTAGCCACCTCTATAAATGATTGTAGACACAGACCACGTTCAATGTTCTTTTTCTTGGGCCTTTCGTCAGGTTTCGTATAGGCCAGTTGTAGGAAGTATGATGACACAGCGAGCTAGCAAGACTAGCACATCATCTTTCGTGTTATCATCATCTTCTGTGTTAGTAAAAGTGACAACGGGTTTCTTCCAGATCAAACTCTATGAAGCTCTCTTTATCTCTCCCTTCATAATTAACCTACCAAGTCATCAAATCTGTTGATGTATCATTATCACCAACATTATTTAAATGCAAATAACACCCTACCCACTAAGACTGGCTTAAAAATAGCCACTACAAATCACGTTTTTAGTAGCAGTTTGTTGTAATGCTGGCTGCCAATACAAATATATTGTGAATCACAAAAAGGAACAAACACTTTCTCAAATAAATTTGGATAAATACAATCTCTATTTATCAAATTGCAGAGCAAGGGATCTAAAACTCTATAATTTTTCATTTGAGGTTGTTTATTGATGGTCTAAATATAAGTTTTTTGTCATTTTAAAAATCATTTTTGTTAATTTATTAAATGACCTCAGACGTAGACACACTCTACAGTGTAGCGTTGGACAAGATCTAAAGTTATAGTTCAAAATTTTATATTCGAAAATATTGTCTCAAATTTTCCACCTAAAAGTTAATAGAAATGATTGCCTTGTATACTTGCTCACAACGATTTATGCTTGTGTTAAGGTGTTAAGGGGCCTTAAGCGAGGCAGTTGGTCATGGGTTTAGAACTTGGGCAACACAAATGCTCGTTTTTTCATGTACGAAAGATCATGTGTATCAGCCAGTTGGCTTTTTGTGAGATTTTTGTGTTGTTTTCATGGGGCTTTAATAAATTCTAGAAATTGATTTGTAGCAGTGGATTTGTAGCACCAACTATCCTTTGGAATCGTCTTTTAGGGAGTGGTTGCCCAACTGAGACATTATTTTCGTCCCTCCCTGCAAATAGCTTTGTAGCTGCTGGCATGCCAACCGTAATATATACTGTTTATGGTACAAAAATTTATTAAAAGTACACGTCAAGTTGTAGTGGACATTTATATATACACATACATAGCCCGTCAGGGCTGTATCACCATAGTTCACTATTTGCTCGGTGGCCACAATGCATTGCTCTGCATGCCTCTTTCTGCTCATCGCTTACAGCAGCTCTTTCCTCGTATCCACCTATGCAAATACACAGCCACAACTCAATGGTAATGTCAGCGCAAGCTGCAAGCCGCATGAGAGGGATGCCCTGCTGGCCTTTAAACAAGGCATCACAAATGATACAACCAACCTTCTCGGCTCGTGGCGTCGAGGGCAAGATTGCTGCAACTGGGCAAGAGTCACCTGTAGCAAGAATGGCCACGTCATCAAGCTTGATCTCAATAATAGATGGCTTGGTAATCCACCATTGGTCGGCCAGATAAGTCCTTCCTTGCTTTCTCTGGAGTATTTGGAGTACCTGGACCCAGTGGCGGATCCAGGAATAGATTGGGGGGGGGGGTGTGAACAATAAAGGCCAATATAGTCAAGCGTATTTGGTTTTAGCTGCAGATGGACAAGTGCTAAAAAATGCAGTGCTAAAAATGCAGCTAGCAAGAAATGGAAGAGGAGAAGAAAAGGCCTATACAGCTCGCAAGAAATGGAAAAGGAGAAGAAAGGCCTATTTCTATTCCCCACTAATGGACTAATGGGCTTTTGGGCTGAAAAATACCACATACGCTGGCTCAGGAATAGACATACCCCTTCGTCTGTTCATCTTCAACCTCCATCTCCACCAAATGCAGCCTTCCGTCTCCTCCTTCCCAAGCTCCAATGGCAGAATTTTTTAAGGGGGGCTAGGTGCGCGGCCGCTGTAGGGGGCTAGCCTCCCCTGTAGATCCGCCCCTGCCTGGACCTCAGCAGTAACTTGTTGAATGGACCTAGTGGCAGTATCCCAGAATTCGTAAGTTCTATGAAGAGCATGAGACATCTTGATCTCTCCTACATCCCTTTCTCCGGTAGGGCGCCTCCCCATCTAGGTAACCTATCTAACTTGAGATACCTCAGTTCCATGGAAAATGCGTACTCTACAGATATCTCATGGTTATCTCGTCTACAGTTTTTGGAGTATATTGACATGAGCGATATAAGTCTTAGCACAATAGTTGATTTGCCTCTTGTCGTCAACATGATACCAACTCTTGAGGTCATCACTCTTATCAATTGCTCACTTCTAAGAGCAAATCAACCGCTCGCACATTTAAATCATACCAAACTTGTCGACCTTGATCTCTCAAGGAACTACTTCGGTCAGTCAATAGCATCCTGTTGGTTCTGGAATGTAACAACCATCAAGTCCCTCAGCCTTGTTTCTACCTATCTTCATGGTCCGTTCCCTGATGCACTTGGGGCAATGGTATCTCTCGATGACCTATCATTCAACAACAATGGAAATGGAGCCATACTTCCGGTAGACATGAAAAATCTATGCCAACTGGAAACCCTATGGCTTGATGGGAGTCTGTCATCTGGGAACATAACAGAACTCATAGAAAATTTGCCACAATGCTCTAAGAAATTCTTTTTCTTCAGTTCATCTGACAGTTACATGACATGTGTGCTTCCAAATAAGTTGCAACACTTAACTGGCTTATGTTTTCTTGAGCTTTCTATGAACTATATTATTGGAGCTATACCGCCACTGATTTGGAACTTTACTAGTTTGGAAACTCTTGATATCAGTTCGAACCAACTCACAGGGAAAATACCATTACTGCCAAGAAGCCTCAACCAATTAGACGTCTCCATGAATTTCTTGTCTGGGCAACTTCCTTTAGGATTTAGTTCTCTGAATCTCAAAATTTTAGTTCTATCTTCCAATCATCTTATGGGTCAAGTTCCTGAATCCATTTGTGAGTCAGAACATATGTATTTCATGGATTTATCAAATAACTTCTTTTTTTTTTAATTCAAGGGCCTAAGCCCCGGCCTTTTGATTAATCAACAGACCAAGAGTTTTACATTGTAGCGCCAAAAATCATCCCAGGGTGTCCACCTGAGGCCTCAACAGCTGCTTTGCCAGCACGTTGGGTCTACTTATTACAGAATAACTCCCAGATATATGACTTAACAGACTTAGAACAAAAAACAACTAGATAAACTGAGAAGAACAACAAGCTTTCTGTGTGAATGAAAACCCTCTCTTCTGCAATCTTCAATGGCCAAGCGAGTTCTCTAGATCAGTCCACCACGGAATCAATATCTGAGCATTTTTGGACACCTACCTCCCTTCAGAGTTGATCTCCCAGTTTTCACCAACATATTCACCTTTCAGCATCTTCATCACCCGCCCCTTTGCACATCCGGTAACCAAAGAATAGTGTTGCCAATAGCTCTGATCTCCCTGATGTATTCCAGCATGAGAGATCTTTTGTCCTCAGGGCATAGCAACATCCAACTTTGTAAAGTCCCAGCTACCCTGCACATGAGTATTTCCATACTCCTCCATTGTATTTTCTGAAAACAAAAATCGTTTCTAAGTTTCTAAATAGACCAAATGACAGCAGAAGTGATCATATTCAATAGACTATTCTTCTTATTGCTAAGCCACAACTTCCCTACAGAGAACATGTCAATCCCTAACTGCTGCCCAACAATACCAGAAATATAAGTCCAACATTGCCTAGCTACAGCACACTCAAAGAAGATGTGTGAAATGGTTTCAGGTTCTGCACAGAACAGACAGCTTTCATCATCTACATTCTTTCTTTTGGCCAGATTATCTCTAGTTAAGGCTCTATTGTTAATTATCAGCCATAAAAAGCAATGTACCCTGGGAGGTATTTTTAGTTTCCACACAGCTGACACATGAACAGTTTTAATTCCTCTGAAATTAATAATTCTGTACAGGTCTTGAGAAGAATATACTCCAGAGGAGTTGAATTGCCAAACCATTTCATCCTCCACATTGGATAACTGTACAGTAGAGATTAGCTCTATAATTTCAAGCCAGGAATTGTACATTTCCTCAGACACTCTCCTTCTAAAAGTACACTTCAACTCTACCCCAACCCAAAGCTCAGCTATAGTTTTGTTTTTTTCATTAACAATCCTATACAAAGGCCAAAATTGAATGGCCAGACTGGAAGAACCCAACCAATTGTCCTCCCAAAACTTGATTTTCATACCATTACCTACTTGACACTTATATCCCCACTTAGCTGCATGGATAGCATACATGAAGCCCTTAAAAATGCTAGACACACCTCCAGTTTTAGTATGAAAGATGTTTGGCTTAGTGGTATTATACTTGTAATCTAATAACTCTTTCTAGAGTTTATCCCTAACAGCATTGTACCTCTTCAGCCATGAAGCTAACAAACATATGTTAAGATCTCTCAAATTAGGCACCCCTAAGCCTCCAAATTCCTTCCTCATTGAGACCAAACCCCAATTAGCTTGATGGTATCTATGACACTCTTCAGTGTCATTCCACAAGCAATTTCCCATGTGAGTGTTAATAAGCTTGATTGCCCATTTTGGAAATTTGATGAAAGACAATAAATACACAGGGATACTAGCAAGGCAAGAACTAACCAACACAGTCCTAGCAGCTAGAGATAGGAGCTTCCCCCTCCATCCTGCTATCCTTTTCAAGATCTTATCAACTAGTGGCTGAACATCCTCTCTTGCTAACTTATCATAATGTAAAGGCACTCCAAGGTACTTTATGTGGAAGGTTCCTAAAGGACAGGAGAAGATGTGAGCTAATCTATGTGCTTCATCCTATTCTAAATTGAGAGGAACAAGCTCACTTTTATGAAAATTGATTCTCATTTCTGAGAGCTGTTCATACCACATCAAGATACACTTAAGATTCACTACGGCCGATTCCTCGGCAATAGAAAATAATATTGTATCATCTGAATACTCGGAGGGCAACCAACCCCCGGTCTAAAATCTTCCAACAAACCCTTGACCAAACCTTTTCTTGTTGCTTTTTCAAGCATTCTAGCTAGCCCATCCCCTACCAAATTAAAAAGAAAAGGAGACAGAGGATCTCCTTGCCTAAGCCCTTTACCTTGTTTGAAAAAAGAGCTGTCCTCCTCATTAATTTATGCCTATAGATCCTCCTACAACTAACCGCATAATCCAGCCAACCATACAAGGATCAAAATTTCTAGACTCAAGCATACCAACTAACACGGTCATAAGCTTTTTCGTAATCCAACTTGAGAACCACTCCTGGACTCTCAAAGTTGAACACACTATGAACTAATTCATGTGCAACTACCACATTTTCTAGAATGAATCTCCCTTTGATGAAGGCAGATTGATGAGGTAACACAATCCTTTGCACTATTGAACCGAGTCTTAAAGTAATGATCTTAGAAAAAATATTAAAGCTACAGTTCAGTAAACTTATGGGTCTAAACTGTTGCTTCACCTACTTTAGGAATTAGAATTACCAAAGCATAATTCAATCTAGCCAAATCTAACACTCCTTTATGAAAATCATAAAAAAGATCCACTAAATCTTGCTTAACAATGTCCCAAAATTTTTGGTAGAAAAGAAAAGGTAAACCATCGGGCCTAGAGGCCCCTCAAGACAACAACTAAAAACAGCCACTCTAATTTCTTCTTCGTAGAAGGGAGCCACAAGTAACTGATTTTCTTCCCTAGAGACCTTGTCTTTTTCTTCCCAAAATTTGGATCCAACTTAACTCCGCAACTGGGTTCTTTAGCAAACAGAGATTTGTAGAAATTGACAGCTACTTCCATCTTCCTTTTTTGATCATAAACCAAGCCTACCGGACTTTCTAAACACTCCACTTTCTTTCTTCTACTTCTCTCATTAGCTATAGCTTGGAAGTAGGCTGTATTCCTATCTCCCTCTCTGATGTTCCTATCCCTAGATCTCTGCTTACTTTTGATCTCCTCTAACAACCAAATATGTTCTAATTTTTTCTCAATAGACTTCAACTCTTCATTTTCTCTCTCTGAAAGACTTCTAGTCTCAGCCAGGATCTCTAGGTCACTAAACTTTTGTGTCAGTCCACTTTAGCCCTATTTAGTTCAGCTAACTCATTTGCAGCCCATCCCCTGAGCATCCTCCTCAGGATCCTTACTTTGAACTGCCACTTATCTATGCTACTAACACATGGGCAAGGGCTCTTCCAAGCCTTCTCGACCATGGATTTGAAAGAATCTTTCTCAAACCACCACTTCTCTAATCTGTACTTTTTCTTTCCAAAACTCACATTATCTCCAGAGTCTAAGACTAGGGGGTTATGATCACTAGGCCATTTATCAAGAGCTTTTACACTAGCTAGAGGATAATGAACCTCCCATGAATTGGTAGCAAAAATTCTATCAATTTTGGAGAACAATGGAGGATCCTGGTTATTTGTCCAAGTGTACTTCTTATTACTTGGGTTCAACTCTATAACACCCCACCTACTTATCCACCCATTGAACTCATCAGCCCACCTATGACTAATCACTCCATTGTTTTTATCAGAGACATATCTAACTAGATTAAAATCACCACCCAACAACACTGGGCCATCCCATCTACTCATAATGAGCTCTAACTCATCTAGAAAATTTTGTTTTTGGTCCTCATAAGCAGTGCCATAAATAACCACAAGCTTCCAGGAGAAACCAGATTTTTTACATGACAACATAATAGATACAGAATAATCTAAGGTCTCTAAAACTGTCATAGAAAGAACATCATCATTCACCCCTACTAGGATTCCTCCTGCAGTCCCATTAGCTTCCAAATGATGCCATTTGAAAGGTACATTCCAAGCTAAATTCTTAAGAAAGCCATCAGAAAAACTACCTTTTTTGTCAACATAATCCCAACAAAATCTACATGATGGTCTCTCAGTCTGCTAGCCAGAATAGGGACTCTATCTGTTTTCCCTAAGCCTCTAATATTCCAAAACATTCCTATCATTTTATCACTTTTTTGTTTTTCTTCCTAGGGCCTACCTTAGACCACCCTTTTTCCTCATCGGAGTGCAGGTCTACAAGATTTCCATCTTGACAACCTCTAACAGGACTACTATGATCATTGCTACAACTTGGATCTATACTAGGACTCATAGAAGAAACATTGATAGAATGATAATTCTACAACTAGGATCTATACTAGCACTAGTAGAAGGAACATTGACAGAGTTTTTCTGTTTGCTACCAGAACATCCAACTAAAGAACAATTTAGCTCACCAGCAGCCATCCTACTACTGTCCAGCTCTACCATGTTATTTAAAATACTAGGATTTCCATCCCCTATAGAAATACCAATATCCTTGGCAATGGAAAGTAAATGTGTAGAATTTAGTTTTGAGCTTTTAGAAGTCATACCAGCTTGTTCATCCAGGTTCCATTTCCTTTTAGACTCCATTGCTTTGGTCAGCACTGGCTTATCTTTGTCCTAGTTCCTTAGGCTTCTCCTCATCTGCAAGCTTGGTCCCCACTTTTGTTGGTTCGACTTGTTCCCTTTCTTGCTAATTCCTGTTAACTCCTCAGCTTTGCTGTTGCTCAAGGACTCCTGTGTTTGATCAGAATCAAGTACCCCATCACTTGTGGCTTCCTGCTCCACCTTTTTTGCATCACACACCATGCTTTCAGATAGCAGTACACTATTTTCTAGCTTTTCACTCGACCGATCCCTTCGCTTTTCGGGATAACTCAAAAACCCATTCCTCTCGCGCAGGCCAAAATATTCATTTTCTTCCCGCTGCTCTGCCCACTCATTATCCCGATTATCGAACCCACCTCATCCTCTTCATCTAAATCCATATTTCTCAATAAGTCAAATCCTCCAAGAGCTTCCACCTGTTTGTTTAGTTCCCTTTCTGGAAACAGCAGAGCCCTCTTAACATTCCCACTACTTTCTTTGTTCTGAGTTCCATTCTTTGGAGCATTGGATGAAAGCTCACCCTCCTTACCTCCTGCAGCACCTCCATTATGATTATGATCACCATGTCCATTGTTTTTCTCAGATTCAGAATACTCCTTCTCCCTTGGTTCCTCATCATTTTTCTCATTCTCATCATCTCCTCCATCAGAAGCTGCAGATTCATCACCAGCCAGAGCAAAGCCTTCAGGATCAAAGATGATCAGGTGGAAGGCATCTTTGAACACATACACTCTCTCTCTAGGGATTCTTGAAGGGTCCTTGCATAAGATTTTGATTCTAACAGAACTAAAAAAACTGTTGAATAATAGCTGCCAATCTACTTCCACCATTCTACCCAATCCTGTGGATAGCTGATTCATAGTTTTCCAGTCAACCCACTTGGGGGGAATACCAATGATGTTCACCCAAACTTCTGTAAGCTTCCCTATGGGTTCTATGTCCCCATCCCACACTCTCAGGGATGCCACAACTCCTTGCTTATCCAGATCAAATTGAGACTGTCTCCCTATCACAATCTTGTCTACTTTTGTATCTGGTGGGAACCTAATGATGTAGCTGTAAGCATCAGACTTCCTTAGCTGCCAAGCCTAATCCTTATCAAAGAACCTCTTCAAGTTTTCAATTATACCTCCTTCATCAATGTCACCCTGTTCAATGGTTAGCAGCCCAAAATTTTCCATCCTAATCCAGTGTTGAAACCTCCCCTCCTCATCCTCAACTTCAATGTAATGGAATCCTAAACCTCTATTGGCCCCACCACAGAACTGAGCTGACATATAATTCTTCTTCCACTGAGGACATGACTCCACCACATGCTCAGAGCTCCTGCATATGAAGCACACCTTTGGGCTGTTGCAAGTAGAGCTAAGGTGTCCTATCAGCCCACATTTAAAGCACGTAACCTGAAGATTTCCTGTGTTAACCCCCTCAATTGTAGCTTGATTCACTGGAGCAGTTTGATAAGTTGGAACAGCTTGAATCTCACCTCTTCCAGCACCAGCAGTTGGTTGAGCTTGGTTTTGATCTTGGGCTGGTGCCGCAGCTAGAATGACTCGTTGAGCTTGAGGTTGTCTCCCCCGTCCTCTCCCCTGGTTGCCACCTCCTCTCGGCTGCGCGTTGAAGCCCGGAGCCGGGTACGGCGGCTGTGGCGGATGCTGAGGGGGAGGAGGGAAGAAGCCGTAGTTCTGCGGCGGCACCCCGTACGGTGGCGGGGGCCCGTAGAACGGCTGCGGAGGTGGTGGTTGTGGCCATCCGCCATTCCACCGCTCCCACTCCTCCTCCGAACGCGGCCTGGGACCTCGTGCTCGCCCCCGATTCGCCATCTGCTCCTTCACCACCTGAGCAAAGGTCTTCCTCTTCTCTTCTCCCCAGAACCTCACGGCGAAATCGAGCTTTGCTGGTGGTTCGCTCCAGGAATCCCCTTCACCAACAGGGTAACAATCCCCCAGCTCGAATGTCTTCCCTCTCCATAGATCTCTCCTGACCCAGATCAGGGACTCCCTCTCCTTCTCAGTAACCCTAGGTCGATGTGGAGTCGAGGTAGAGTTGGGGATATACCAAATCTGCCCCCAGAACTCGTGGAGTTCATCTTCGCCCCACATCTCGCTGTCGGATTCAGGTCGAGCTCCAGGTGGGTGCTAGGTCCGCCATGGACGCGCTCTCGCCACCTGCCGCTCCCCCCGCATGCCACGTCCCCTTGGTTCCATCCCCGGGAGGCTGCCAGCAGGGCCCCGAGGGAGGGAAGCACGCTGGGAACGTGACAACGCACCGCAGTCCTGAACGGGAGAGTCCGGAGGTCGCTTCACCGGCGGGGAGGGATCGCCGCCCCTGGCCGCCGCGTCGCCCCTCTGCTCTCCTCCCGAACGTGACGACATCACCTCCCTCGACCCTCAAATAACTTCTTTGAGGGTGAACTACCGAACTGTTCTCGCACGTCAAACATAGGTCACCTTCTCCTAAGTAACAATAGTTTCTCTGGAGAGTTCCCATCATGGATTCAAAACTTTGAGTCAATGATTTTCCTAGATCCTTTGTGGAACATGTTCCATGGCGTATTACCGTCATCGATTGGAGGATTGATCAACATGCGGTTTCTGCAGCTAAGCAACAACATGCTATATGGGGAAATTCCTGTGAACATCACAAATCTTAGACATCTTCAATACCTAAATTTAGCAGCCAACAATTTTTCTGGATTGCTTCCTTTATCTTTGTCAAATTTAATAGCAATGACATTGAAATATCCAGTGGAACGTAATCCATATGTATAAGCATCTTATAAGGGTAGGCCACTATATATTTTATCCATAGTGGTGAAGCATGAAAAACTCAATTATGTTGGGTATACGATAAATTATGTGGTTGGTATTGACTTGTCACTCAACCAATTAACTGGTGGAATTCCAGACGAGATAAGTTCCCTTGACAGATTGTGGAACTTAAACTTATCATGGAATCAGTTCAGTGGAAAAATCCCAGAGAAGATTGGGCATCTTAAAGCATTGGAATCACTAGACCTGTCACGGAATAACCTTTCCTATGAAATTTCGGAAAGCTTGCTAGACTTGACATCTTTAAACTACATAGACCTCTCCTACAACAGTCTTACTGGAAGAGTACCATCAGGACGTCAGCTTGACACCCTCTACACAGAGAATCCATCTATGTATGACGCAAATGATGGTCTTTGTGGTCCTCCTCTTCAGAAGAGCTGCTCAGGCAATAATAAAGTGGAGCATGGCAATCAAGAAGATACTAATGAGGGCTCTAATTCAATGTTCTTTTACCTGGGGCTTTGGTTGGGTTTCGTAGTTGGTCTATCTGCTATGTTGTATGCTATACTATTTTCAAGGAAGTTTGGAGAATTGCTTATTTCGGCCATGGTGTGTCTCCAATATCCAGAAAGGCAATAGAGATATATCTCTGCTGTCAACTTTGACATTCCGGAGGCAAAAAGTGTTAGCCCAATTATTGCTTCTGCAATGGAAGGTTGTCTAGGTGAAGACAGTGGTGCCACAAATGATTTAGCTTTATTGTCTAGATGGAATATTCATACTGGTGTTTTGTAAAAGCAAGTGTGTTTGTGTGTCCAATGTTTAATTCAGAACAATTGTAACATCTTTGTGCCAACTTGGATAATAAGAGTCTCTCTTGTCCAGCAGAGGGGAAAAAAAGAAATATATGCGTGTTTATAGTTGGTACTTGCACTAGGTTAATTAGCAAAGAAATACAGCCGCCTTGCAAGTTCTTTGTTCTATTGGACCCACCATATTGGACCGTGTACGTGCAACTAATGTTTAATTTGTGCCAATGTCCTACACTAATTGAGGGACAGTGGGACACGCATGTGCTGTCAACGTTTTTATTTCTTATTTTTTAGATGCAAAAAGCTTCTCTTGCTTTTAACATAGGTGTAATACAGTTTGTTTGGTCCGTTTCCACAACAACATGTATTACAGTTTGTGCAGCCATGGTGAGTAGTCCCGAACATGAGCAAGAAACGAAACGAACAGACTAATGCCACGTGGAATCAATTTGTCTGCAATGTCTGAGGAAGAGCGATCCACCCTAACCTCCCTTCTCTCGGCATTAGTCCCTCCCTAGATGCACAAGCTCATGGTGTCGTTGCGACTGCCTAGCTGCAAAAACTCTGCTCCTGGCCCCATATAATTCTCTTATTAGTGCTTCAAGCTGTATATTGAATACAACACTCTCAGGGCTTCCAAGCATGACACTGCTATTTCAGAGGAGAGCACTCACTTGGGTTGGAGCAGGGATGCAAGCAGGTGCTCCAGTCCGGGCGCATGCTTAGCGCTTACGGCACTGCCCTCCCTGTCCTCTCCTCTTTGCGTCCTGTTTGGTTACGGTCAATATACGGCGATCGATGTACGCCCCCGGCTCTGTACCTATATCGCTTTTATCTTTCATAGTAAACACCCATATGTGTCCTTGCTAGTATACTAATGGTATATATCCGAACATAGAGATTCAAGCCGACTTGTCCGTGAATCCGTGAATTGATTTCTTGCTGGCCGCTTCTGTGGGTCACTGATTAACGAACAAACAAAGCTCAGCCCCCTTCAATTCATCATCAGCTCCCGTGATGTGATTGAATCAGCCTGACACCCGGCCCACCAAGGGGGTTCAAAGTTAAAAGCTCGTCCGACAATTGAGGTAGACGATGCGAGTTCAGCTCCCCGTGGCTAATGGGCCCAGCTTTGTATTTTGGAATGTCGGGTTCTTGGGCCGTAGGCCGAGGCGGTAAAGGCGGTTGGGAAGCCTGGCAAACCATCGAAGGACTGAGTACTAGTCTGAACCCTGAATCCCCTGTTCGTCTGAACCGACCCCTTTCTGTTCTTGCTGTTCTTCCCAAATCCCGTGCTGATTTCTAACCTAGATTCCCTCCAATCCAGTTAGCAGTTGCGCTCCAATCCGGAATTTAACACTAACCAAAGATTCAGCACGGATTGGAGTGCAACTACTGACTGGTGAATCCATATATAGCTTAAATAATCCAGAATACAAAAAGATTACAGACATGCCGTGTGTCCTAATGATTTGCTATTTTTTTAGAGCAATAGTGAGTATTTGCGATGCCATCAATTTGGAACACAGCATGAAAGCTAGGTTAATTATATGTTTTTGTGACTGAGGCTTACTGATGAGCTGGAAAAATATTTATTTATTGCCTTGTTGGTAAATTAATAGAAACAAAGTGAGTGCTAGGTTAGGGTGAATCTGATGGTCCGGCATCATAATTAATATACACGTCCTACTAATAATTCAACATGCCTTGAGCTGCTCTGCATCGCCGGGGCCAGCACTATGCCACCCACCACTCCACAAACGCACCATCAAGCAATGAACTAGCCCATTCTTCGAACACCTCACCACTCCACAAACTCACCTACAGATCCTCGGTGAATTGGAATTTTTTGCCTTAAAACTTCTTTATTGGTTCCATTGGATCCACTCCCACCATAATTGTTTCATTGGTTCGTCATTTAGATGCACTTGCGAGGAAGGCGTGGCGTGCACCTCAATAGACCCGCCTGCTTTAAGCGACCATAAAAAAAAGTAGTATCATCATAAGCAGGAAGAATAAATAAAAAAAGATACTATTCTATGTATATGCATCCACTAAGTGTGTCTATTTTCACATTTTATATCTCACAAGTAGTTGTAAGGGTGTTCACTTTCAGATTTTATACCTCAAACCCTACTGTGCCGGCATGTGCTGTGCGTGGCCATGGAAGGAGGGTAAGTGCTGTTGCTTTCGTAGGTAGAAGAGAAAAACAGCCTTGGAGAATGCAAAAAGAAGTGATGCATGTGTGAAAGAAAAAATGTCTAGTGCATGACTGGACGGGATGAGAACGGAAAAAAAAAGAAGTCTAGAAGTATATACTCCCTCCGTCCCAGAATACTGGACGTTTTAGCGTTCGCAAGAAGTTTCAAAAAGGAAGTCGTTTTAGCGTGGTCCAGCCTACAACGTGTACGAACCTGTCCATCCTGTCCTCCACTTCCACGAATAAAAAAGTAAAAAAAAATAGAGGCTTATCCTCTCACGGGTCACGAACGGAGGAAGGCAGCCCATTCACATCTTCGTCTCCGGTCGCCTCCGCATCTCTAGCTCCGACCACCGCATAGCAGACGCCAGCCGCCGCCGGGCCGCGAGCTTCTGGAGAGAGGGCGCCCGTCTTCCATCGGCTCCATCCCCGTCTCCATCTCCTCCGCCTTCCCATCTCCCCGTCTCCACCGGCCCTGTGCTCCGACATCGGCCTCTCCGTCTCCATCGGCTCCATCCCTGTCTCCATCTCCTCCGCCTTCCCATCTTCCCGTCTTCCATCTCCTCCCCATCGGGCATGGCGGGAGCTGAGCGGCGGCCACGATGTTAGCCCAAAGCGCGCCATCGAGGTTGGAGACGGAGGTGACGGCGGCAGCTGTGGAGTGGGGTGCCGATCTGGGCGGAGCTCCAGCATGCTCGCCAACGCAGCGGGGAGGTGCGGCGGCGCCCCCCTCTCTTCGACGCCCATCGCATCCCCGCACCTCCTCCGCCCATCGCCTCCTCCGTCGCCCGTCGTCTCCAACGACACCGCTCGATCTCGTCGAGTTCGCCGCGGCGGAGGAGCCGCAGCCGGAGGGCTTCCACCGGTGACGGTGAGCATCTTCTCGCCGTGCTTGCCGTGGAGGCAGTCTTCGACCGGTGGCCCGGAAGCCGCCATCGACGCAGCGGCGTGGCAATGTACTAGTAGGCCGGGCTGCTCTCGCGTCCAAAAAAACAATATTTTCGCGTCCAGTTCGGAAGGGGATGGGGGACAGAGGACTGGGCGCTCCATAGGGGCATGCAGGTCTTTTACCAGGGCCCTTGGTAGTCGCGTCCGATCCCAGAACGTCAAGCATTCTGGGACGGAGGGAGTATGGTTCTGCGTTTGAAACACCAACATATGTAGAAAAATTCGAGGACGAAAGAGCTCCTCAACTTTTGGGGCTGTTGAAAACTCCTGCCCGTTTGTACATATATCCAATCTTAATTTCTGAGGTGCAAAAAAAAGCTAGGTTAATTATATATGCTACGTATACGGGAATCATCGATAGCTTGACCCGGCGTGCAAGCATGTTCGTCCAAAGAACTAGCTAGTTCATTTCAATTACTACTAGGTAGTGCAACGTTGGTACAATGCTGTGAATAAACACAAGGCAATACGTAGAGGTGTGCATGTTGCCGGCCCCGTGAGTACACTGTCCAAACTCGTGACGCGTAGAGTACAATACTCGACCACATGGCGTGGCACACCTACCGCGGTTAGCCCTGCCATTAATTATTCAAGATCAAGATCAGTACTCGTACTCACGCAAGTAACCTTAGCCTGTGTGCCCAACGGCCATAGAAATCGCTAGTTCAAAATACATCCTTATTCATTGCAGAAGAGAGAATAAAAAAAAAGAACGTGCTAGCGAGCTGTCAAGGGGCACAGCCGCCGACACCATCTGTGTCACTGCTCTCATGGTTCTCTCACTTATGTTATGTATGAGCCCACGATTTGTAAAGGGCGTTTGGAGATGCCTTTAGAGTCACCTACTACTGGCTATACGTAAACTTACTGCCAATCCATCAGTTCACTATATAGTTGGCTTATCTATAGTTCACTTGTTTCTCCCATAATGTTTCTCACAAAGATTCTAGATTGTTGTACATAAGCTGGTTGCAAGCTTAGAGTCTGCTTCTCTCTCTCTGTATAAGCTCATTATATAGCTTCCCTGAAAAAAATGCTCAATGTGTAGCCTATCTACAACACATTATTATACTTACTCTTAAGGGAGCCATGGTGTTCGCGGTGGGAGCGTTGGGCGTTCTCCTCTCTATGGTTGCACAGATAGCTGCTCATGGATGAGAACAACCGGCAGATCATGCACCAAAAAATGGTAGAATTCTCCTAGTCTCTTTAGGAGGGTTTTCATAGATATCTTAATGAGGAATAATCCGTTTGAGACACTGATCCATCCCGTCATCGTGGGCTATGATCATGGAGGTTAACTGTGAACTTCGATAAGCATAACGTCCATGGAGCACTCGAGCATAAAATAGTTTATTAAATACAAATTGTGGAATGCATTTTAACATTCAATTATTGTGAGATTTTAATTATCCTTTTCTTTTCAAGGTAAAATGGATCTGAGCAAATTTATTTAATTAAGACGACACACTGGTAGGATTACATGTGCTCATCAAGTCTTCATGCATTGATAACACAACTCAAGGACGACGACGACCAGTCTTGTCTAGGGCAGTGCAGGAGGCTCGACAATATATAATCAATCTCCACTGCAGGAAGAAGATGGCCACTAGGAAGAAGATGGCCACTAGCACTGCAGGACCCTCATTGCTCAAGACGCCTTCCTGACGAGTGCCTTTCCCCAGTAATTTTGATATTCATTCATCTAGATCTAGAGTAACACAACCAGAATGAGGGTGCCCACAAAGGTTTCCAAATAGCTAGTTTAGAAAGAATTCTATTGTCTATTAAAGAAAGATCAAATAGGTAACGATTGACAAATCTTGCTAAAAAAAGAAAGCTTGCGACTTCCAATAAGCTAGTTTAGCAAGACCGATCTCATAGAAATAACTCCCTCACATCTCTCATAACTCTCCACTATAGTGTTCTTTTTTTTATTATCTCTGTGTCCACCTAGTAGATATCTATTTATAAATTGCCATTGAGGATATCCTCACGGTGAGGAGAGAAAAAACACCCCCTTCCCCATCCCCTATCCTCGATCGTTGTTCCACCCACACCCGCATGCTCTGGTAGTGGTGTGCCCTCGATCAGAGCCCAGCTGATAAAATGTATCCTCAGCACCAGGTGGCAGGCATCGTTATACCGTAATATACATATAGATGCCACCACTACCAGAACAGCAGCAGCAGGTGAACGTTTCTTTCTCATTTTTAAAGTACAGTACACTGGAAATGACGACACGACTACCCAGTGAAGCGAGCCCAAAGCACGTTAACGTTTGGTTGTACGCCTGCCGATTGCGTGCCTGACAAAGATCCACATTTGACGGCAAAGCCACATGCATCGATGCTTTAAAATTTGTTTCATAATGTCAGTACATATGATGCATTATTAGATTTTCTTTAATGGGAGCCCAGAGTTGGCTTGTCCGATGGCTCACTCAAGACTTCCACATCATATTCAACCGTTGCGACCGGGGTCACGCACCAAGCAAGGTATACTCTTGCACAACGCACAACGCAAACACACAACCTACCTACCTCGAGAGCCATGGAGCTGGTTACCGGAGCCATGGCCAGCCTAATCCCCAAGCTCAGGGAGCTGCTCATGGAAGAGTACATCACCTGGTTCACGGGAGGATGAGAAGCTGCAATCATCTTCCCATGACGGCACGGGTGACAAACAAGATCCTTCTCAAACTTGAGCTTGGGCAATCCTCGAATTAGATCAAGTGAGCTCAATCTTGCAAGCAAGTGGAAACTCAAGTGACCAAGTCTGCGATGCCACTTCCAGAGCTCGAGGAGGAACTAGCCATCAAACAGCGAGAAAGACCAAATGAGCGAGAAAAATCAGCTCGAAACACTTTCCTAAAAGGCACAATCTTGCAAACGAGGTTTTCCCGAGCATCAAGAACATGACAAAGTCTTGGCTTAAAACGAACCTCAAAACCATCATCAAGAAGCTGAGAAACAGAAAGCAAATTGAAGTGCAAATTTGATACCAAAGCCACATCCTTAAGCACAAAGTTCTCATTTAGGTGAATGGACCCCATGTGAAAGCACTTTACCCCTATTGTTATCCCCAAATGTAATGTAATCACTACACTTCATTTGGGTAAGGCTGGAGAACCATTTTGAGTTTCTGGTCATGTGGCAAGAGCAACCGGAATCAACGAGCCACGTGTTCTCCAGCCCTTCATCCTGCATCAATAATGAGACATGGAATGAGCAAATGATCTAACACTGGGGTTAGTAAACTGAGAAGTAAACCAGTGTTGGCTCATTCGCCCATGAGAAGTGTTAGCAAAAGCACCATACAAGCCATGTCCCATTTGAGTGGAGCGATCACCATGACGAGGAAAACGTGGTCCGCTCAACCTGTAAGACTGAAAGCCACGGTCACGAGATCCAAGGTCATAAGGAGGACCTGAACCCCACCGAGCACGACCACCTCGTGGTCTCACACCTTGAGGCATAGGTCCTTGAGGTGTTGCACCTCTAGGCCTAGCACTGTGCCTCTGAAAGTGTGGAGCAAACATACCATGAGTAGAGTTATGGAAAAGCTCAAACTCATGCCGCTCATCTCTCTTCCTCCAAAAGCATAACTCAAACAAGTGACCATCATGGTGACAATAATCACAGTGATACACCTCTCTCTTGGGTGATGGTTGACTCACTCTCTCATGGGTATGGTTCACTCTTTAGGTTTGCTAGTTCTTTGGAGAGGGTTTAATAGAGATGTCGGGAAGTGTGTCAAGTGGGTTCCTTAGGTGGTTTGGTTTTGGAGTCCACACTTGCTTTGGAGGTGGAGCTTTGGGAGGTTCCTCAAACACACCATTTCTCACATCGGGCTTGTAAGGCTGTGGTGGAGTGATTTTGATCAACTTGGGAGAAGTGGAAGGCTTGGTGGATTTCTCAGATGCACTCATACCACTATGATCACCAACCTTACCAAAAACATTTTCACCCTTCCCACCTGTAGCAAAGCCTAATCGCGTTGTGTCAGTTCCCCTCTTGAACTGACTCATCATCATGCCAAGCTGCGGCTAACTGCAAGACAACCAACTAAGCATTGATCGAAGATTTGTGATTTCTTCTTCTGCCCTTTTCTTGTCATGCCTACAAGAGTTCAATTCTAGCTCCAAAGCCTCGCAACAAGCACATCTAGACACTTGACTAGTTTTCTCTAGCATGGCAATCCTAGTCATTTTCTCACCTAGCTCAGACTTCAACTCATCACAAGACTTGCAGTGACCCAAAATGATAGGCTTAGCTCTAACCTCATCAAGTTCATCTACCAAAGCAACATACTTGGATTGCAGGTCAGCAAGATTTACCATATGAATAGCAGAGGCATCACACTCAGACTCATCAGAAATAGCTACCGACCCCTTGACAAACTCAAGCTCTTTGACTACAAGCTCCCACTTAGCCTTAAACTCTTTTCTCTCACGAGCAGCAAGTCTAAGTAGTCTATCTTGACTAAGCAAAGCATCACCCATGGACTCTAGCTTAGCAAGAAGAGACTCGAGATTTTGTTCTACCTCGGCTCGTGGTCGACGTTCTTCTCGGTGCTTGTGGTAGACTCGTCGAGTGCCATGGTGCAAAGAGCCTCCAAGCTTGGAGTCGCCGAAGAAGCACAGCCGTTGAACCCGTTCTCGACCTTCCGCTCGGCCTCATCATCACTTGGGGTGAGCCACTGTCGGAGTCATCGTCGAGGTCACTGAGCGATGCGAGAAAGGCTCGCGCTTCGCCTCATGCTTCTCTAGGTACTTCTTCTTGATGGCCTCCTTGTCGAATCCTCCCTTGTACTTGCACTTGTACTTGTGGGAAGAGGACTCGTGCTTGTCCTTGCGCTTGCCATAGTCGTTTTTTTTGTAGGAGTTCTTGTCGGCCTTGGGGCAGTTGGTGATGTAGTGATCGGGATCTCCACACCCGAAGCAGCCTTGCTTGGTGATGCCACGCCGGTGATTCAAACGGTTGTTATGAAACCGTGAGAACCGGCTGATCACCAAAGCGAGCTCGTCATCCCCAAGAGCCTCCATCTCGCTCCTCTCGTAGCCGAAACCAAAGACGACAAGGCAAGAGACAAACTGTGAAGGGTTAGCGAAGAACTTGAACCTCCCGTACTCGAGACCAAAGCCATGGTAGGGGTAGACGGATTTCGATCCTCGCCCGCGTCCGGTGATCAATCTCGGTGGACTTGAGCTTGCCGAATAGCTCATCCACAAAGGAGAGTCTGACTGGGCGATTCGATGATCGCCGAGACCTTCACTTCCCAAACCCTCCGATCAAGAGCATATAGAAGCTTAAGGGCTCTCTGATGATCGTCATAGGGCATCTGAGGGTTGTTTGCCCTCATCTTGTTCATGATGGTTTGGAAGCGAGTGAACAAAGAATCAACAGATTCACCATCGATTTGAACAAAGTTCTCATACTCTCACTTGTGTGTCTCATAGAGTCTGGTCTTGACATGGGCAGTACCCTCATGATAGCTCTGCAGTCTAGACCAGATCTCTCGAGCAGTTGCACAATCAGAAACACGCTCAAATTCTTGCAAAGAGAGAGCAGAGAACAAGACAGTTCTGGCAGTATTGTTCGCCTTGTGTTGGTCGATCTGTGCTTGGTCAACATGGGCAGCAAGTACCACGTAGTCCGCATTCTCACAGATCTCCCAAACACGCAAATCAACCTCTTAGAGATGCGCCGACATGCGTATCTTCCAATAGGGATAGTTTGTGCCATCGAAGTGCGGTGGCTTGCCAAGCCCACGGTTCTCCATACTGTCGCCTTCGGGGATCATGGACCGATTAAGGTGGAGTGATCCTTAACCGGCTCTGATACCAATTGAAGGACCGGATATGGCGACCAGAGGAGGGTTAATGGGAGCCTAAAATTTCTCTTGAAACATTTGACCACCGTACTAAATTCAAACCCCAAGAAGTAAAATATCTAAATCTAAAATACTCGCACCAACCGGTGATGGGAGTATCTAGATGAATTCTTTGAACCGAGAGAGATCCAACGCAACAAACGGTTTACAAATCGGAGTACGAACGACCAAACCGTGCACAAAACAAGGAATCACAAATAGAGAAAATTCACCGAAAAATCAGCAGATAATTCGTTTATCCATCGCACAAGATAGTGCTTGGCTATCTGTCGAGCAAGCAAACACAGGAATAGCCGACCACAAAAATCAAGGAAAAATTACCAAACCGTGCACAAAATAAGGAATCACAAACTTTAGAGAAAATTTACTGAAAAATCAGCAGATAATTCGTTCATTCATCAAAGACAAGATACGTGCTTGGCCATCTCGTCAAAGCAAGCAAACACAGAAATAGCCGACCACAAAAATCAAGAAAAAATTCCAAGAAAAATAGTGAAGAAGAATATGAACTCGAGATCTAAAATCAAGACACCATGATTGAACACAAGAAGCAAGAGAGCTCGACTGTCTACCGTATACACCTGCTGACTGTCTGAGATCTCAAAAACCATAAAAATAACTCAACAAAAATCAAGAAAAAAATCCAAGAAAAATAGTGAAGAAGAACAGGAACTCACGATCCAAAATCAAGACACCATGATTAAACACAAGAGGCAAATGAGAGCTCGAACTGTCTGCTGTATACACCTACTGACTGTATCAGATCTCGAAAGCCATAAAAAATATCTCAAGAATCACAGACACATGATTAAACCTGGAGAAAACAGCTGAGACTAGGCGCTCAGCTTGCCACACACACTGGTTTGAGTACAAATCGAAGATTTATAGATCTCTCTCTCACACAGCAACTAGAGAAAGAGAAATCCTAAAAGAAAAAAATGAAAATGGAAGAGGTAAGGGGGAAGGGAGACCCTCATCCTTTATTTATAGGGGCAAGCCTATTTTACATTCCTTCTTTCCCTTGGATAAAATGAAGAGCTAAACCACTTAGCCAGGGGCATAAGGGTCCAACTCAGGCTTCTCTTGATCCGACGACCACCGCGCCTCCTCACCGGTAGCCTTGCTTCCAAGCAATCTCCCCGATGCCGCCACGTGCCGTCCGTCCGCGCTGGACCACCCCGGTTTTGATCCGCAAACCAGGAAAACCCGCCATCGATGGTTTTGAGGCGAAACCACCAAACCCTCCGCGAGTAGCATAGCCCGTACACGTCCCCCACCGTGTACACTTGCGCTTGTCGATGTCCCAGCTATCAGCCACCACGGCTGGCCGTCCGGTCCTCAGGTCCCTCGATCCAAGCCTCACGTCCGCCCTTCACCGCACCCGGTCCGTCAGCACAGCACGCCCTACTTGATCTTCACCAACCGTCGACCACCGTCTCCGAGCTCGACACTGTAAACAACACAAGCCAAGAGACACCATTGTTTGACACGAACCGCATGCCATCGGTTAGCAGAAACACACGCACACACGCCATTGTGTTGGCACGTTGATAATCACTCATCACAAAAAGTCCACACTATGGTTATGGTAAAAACCATGTGTCCTCAAATGCCTTTTTAAAGTCCAGTTTGATGATGACAATTTGTTTCCCTGAGTGGTGGCAAAGATGTATGTATTCATAAGCCTAGGCAACACAGTCTTGGATTGTCCTTTTCCTGATGAACCCACATTTGTTCTGATACACCAAAGAAGTGATGAATGGCTGCAGTCTATTGGCAAGCAGTTTAGTTATCAGCTTCACAAAAGAATTTAGCAGATAAATTGGCCTGAAGTCATTAACCCTCCTTGCGCCATCCACTTTAGGCAGTAGGGTTATATATGAAGAGTTGATGCTGCTGAGACACACAGAGTGGTTGTAGAAATTATTGCATAAATAAAGTTAAGTCTTCGCGTGGCTGTATTTCAGGGACAGGCTGAGCACGAAAACAAACCTGTTTCACAAACATGTTATGGACGATGCTGTGTGGCCGCTGCGGCCATTCTCAAGAAGATCGAAGACATGTCTTCTTCACCTGTGATCTGAGCAGCGGAGTTTGGGCTGCTTTGGGCTTCACCTTCCTAGCAGACAGTGATGACGTGGCTATCTGGACACTCCCCCCCGCCGGGTGCCCGCAAGACCAAGCAACCTGGCCAACGATTCTTCTAACGCTGCTATGGAGACTTTGGGACGCGAGGAATGGTGCCATCTTCAGGCAGGAAATGAACCGTCCACGGGAAGTGCTCACGCGTGTCTGCAATGACCTGACGACGTGGGAAGGACGTTTTCGCGCAGAATCCATGCTAGCCGGTGTCCGACAATGGCGTTCCTTTATCCGTTCTTTTTTAAGCTTTATGTAACCTTATGATGGGGCGTCGTTAAAACGCCTCGAGCTGTACTCTGAACTACTTGATCTCAATACAAGCCAGGCGGGGAAGCTCTCCCCTCCGTAGTTTCTTTTTTGTTTTAAAAAAAAAAGTACAATGTACTGTACGCACTGCATATTGAACAAGCACTGGTTTAATTAGTGAAAGTGCTTTTCTTACTAACTGGTTTTAATTGGATGTCTTATAGAATCCAGCGGGTGTATTCTAATTGTAATTCCAAATAGTTGATGTGGGCACTTTCTGGTTAGGCCTTTCAGATTTAAGTTGCTACATTCTTTATCTTCAGTTCTATAGAAATTCAGTTATATTCTTTAAGACTCCTGCTGCAAACGTTACTGTGTTTTCGAATATACACCCGTGAAATCGCAAAATCGCAACCACACGGGCGCGCGGATGCGCGCGCCCAGCTACTAGTATATGCATATGCTTCAAACCATGCATCATCGAGCAGATGCCCGCCAATTACTATTCGCAAATTGCAGAAACAACACATGACCTCTGAATCTGATAGCCACTTTCAGCTGCACCTGCTTGAATGAGAAAATGGTGGAAATTTTTTTGGAATCAACTGCCTGGCAAACTAAGACTATGATGAATGTGCAGAAATGTTCACACACAAAACCAAAGATGAGGAACTGCAACACTCATTAATCAGTAACGTAAGGAGAATAATGCTTGGTGCCTGATCAGTGCCGAAGCAACTCGGTTGTGCTCTGGTGGTTGTCCAAATGTGAAAATGTCCATCGCCACAGCCCGTGTGGACAATGGGTGAGCATGGTGCGCAAGTCAACCTCAGCCTCGTTCTTGCTTCCCCTTCTTTGTGCCTGCAGAAGCTGCCGCTTCCCTCAGCTCCGATCAACCTAATCCGACTTCGATCTCTTGTTCAATTGGATCATTAATTTCTTTATTTATACATCACTTTTCTAACAGAATTGACTTTGACGGAGGTTTAGTATATACAGTCTAGATCTAGAACTCTCCATGAGGCCTGAACCAAAGAACCAGAGCAACTTGCAAGGCCCTGAATCCAGGCATCCTTTCCTTCCCTTTCCTTCTCTGCACTTCGGCGGAAGCAACCTCAGGTTGCCGTGGGAGGCACCATTCGTCCTGTTTTCTCTCGTGCAGACTCAAAGGGTTGGAGTCTTCGATAACTGGATATGCAAAGTGATTTCCTTCATGTCTATTTATTTGAAAATTTTGCCAGTGCACATGAAACTGCCACCATGGAGAAGAACGCAGCAAACGTTGTGTGGCCACCGCGGCCTCGTTCCTGCTTCCCCTTGCTGCTCCTGCTGGCTGGTGCCGACTTCCCCTTCTTGTTTCCCCTTCATTGACAGCAAGGGGGGATGGCCCAGCCATCTCGGTCTCCCGGACATGCATCTTCACATGCCAACTAGTAGTTTGCGTTCAAAAACAAAAACAAAAAAATAATGCCAACTAGTAATAGTATACTCCTATATAACCGGCGGTTGTTGAGCAGAACCTGTCGCTAGCTGGCACTTCCCTCAGTTCTGACCTACTCCATGTTCATTTGGATCATTAACTTCCTTATTATTTACATAACTTTTTAATTGACTTGACTTGACGACGATTTGGTATATGAAGCTAAGTCCAGAGCAAGAACTACATCAGGCTTCAGCCAAAAGAACCAGAGCAACTGGCAAGCATCAGGCATCCTTTCCTTTCCATTCATTCTGCACTTCAGCAGCAATCTTAGTTTGCCGCGTGAGCCCTTGTGCTTCAGCAATCAGCAGTTTGCAGGTCAGTCATCGTCATACTAGCTACTACTGCTACATATGCATGCAAGATTGAAGTTACTCCGAGATTTTTGCTACAAAGAACGTCGCAATTGGTGGCTACTGTTCTTTTATATTCTCTCTCGTTTTGTTTCATAGGGATAGGTTTGTATGCTGATTGTGGCACCAACATAGATAGTACACACACCAAGCACCGGAAGATTAGGCATCTGCAATCTGGCCTCTTTGACACGCTCCTCCCCCATGAATATAGCCTTCAACGACTCCCAGACCTCTTTGCCGGTTTTCTTCGTGGCAACTTGCATCAGCAGGTCATCGAGAAGGCACTGCAGCAGATGTGCCCGTGCCTTCGTGTCTTTGGCCTTCCTCACTGCAACCGCCGTTGTGCCTTGATCTGAGATCTCCCACACCGGTTCAACCACCTCCCAGACACCTTGATCTTCCATGATCGCCTGAACTCTGATGCTCCAACTTGTGTAGTTGAAAGAGGTCAGTTGCGGATACTGGATCTGGCCACCGCCATCACCACCGCCGCTCCCACGATCACCCATGGTAGATCAACGCAACACTTTGTGAATGTTTGTTCAGCTCTGATACCAAATGTTGGCAATGAATCAACAATCAAACACAATTCTACACAGTGGCTACGCCTAACTCAAGATCACGCACGAGATCGGGCAAGAACACAAACGAACGCACCCTGAACTGGCAACTGTCAATAGGGATGATAGTGCCCTTTTTCAGTCCACACAAATTCGAGTACAATGTGAATTACAACACAACAGAGGCGCTAAGCCGCTCCTCTAACTCCCAACTACATATACCTATAGCTAAAGTTCACATAAACACCCTTACAAACTTTTTAAACTCCGTACAAACACACCCAAAACACACCACTGCTGCTGAACTGCTCTGTGGGTGCGGTCACTACGCGTCTGCCTTGGCACCAACCGTTCACACTCTAGGCTGATTCAAATCCATCCCCTCTTGCTGTCATGGTTGCATCCTCGACTCCCACTTCACTCACAACAGGCTTACACCAACAGGTCATACTTTCTACGAGCAATTCCCTATAGCTGAATTTTAGTGCCCACAGCCTAAGCCAAAAACATAACTCTAGTAGGGTCCCTACTAGCACCCTCAAATTTTGGTGGGTATCCAAATCCTAGGCCCTATTCCTAAGGGTTCTAGGCCAAGCCCCTGAAAAGACCATTTCTTTCTTTCTTTTTCCTAGCTTGCCTTTGTTTTTGTCGGCTCGTGCTGCTATTTCCCCCGCATCTCCACCATGCCGTGCTCTGCCCTCTACAAGCCAACATCTTCAGCGCGCAGCTTTCCTAATTCCTCCATGCGGGAACCCAACGAGGCTCCCCGCACTTAGCCTTGATGCAGGGGGCTACCCGGCCTACTCCCTAACCCACAGGAATGTTTGAATAAGTCCTAAGCATGCCACACTTAATTGATTCCTAATCTTAGCTAGTTGATTAGGTGCTATCGTTGTGCGTGGCTAGCGCACATATGACCAAACTACACTACACTGCGGCACATCCCAGGCCACTGTGGTGGCGGTGACTAAGCACGAGCGTGTCGCATTTAACTTTGCCACTGATGGTCATGTATTCATGCATGTAACTTCTTTATATTCAATATCAAGCAACAAAAAACACTGCCGCATTTGTAGCCCAAAACATTCACGAGTGTCCAGTTGTGTTCGCGTGTGTTTCCATCCCGTCTACTGTCCCTCTCTCCTGTTGAGTGAACGGAGTTCTGTCAAGGAACAATCTCCTATGCACGGCTCCTGGAACACCTCCCTGGCAAGCCTAACGAGGCCACGACTGCTCAACACCCTACCTGGCTTCCCGGACTCCTCCCAGTGAGCTCGACAGGAGAGCTCAACCAGGCTGCGATCCCTGGACTCCTCATCCCTGACAGGAAACTGAATAGCACATCTAGATGTCGATGAGATTGAGGATTGAACACCGAATGACAAGCGAGTCCATTATGTTATGTCAGTGTTTATCAAAAGGGATCTGATGACTCTGTTTGAATAGACAAAAGAAAACTAGACCTTCAAAAATAAGGGAGTCCTCAAATCAAAAGTAAGGAGCACTGATTTGAAGGCTCCTACTAAAATTGCTCCAAAAGGGGATTGCATAGATTAATCATGATGCCACTAGACATTTTTAAAGTTGAGATGGCATGACTTACAAAACGTGACTAGTTCACTAATTGCAATACATGATTGTGCAAGTCCTTGACCACTTCAGAATGCAATCGTGATTTAGGTACACACATTAAAAGTTACGTACTTTTATATAATCTTTTTTATTTGGAAGGGAGGGTCACCATCCTGGCCCACCATGGCAGTAACCCAGTAAGGAGGAGTAAGCGAGCTTGGGCCCGAAGCTCATGTATCCCTGGGCCACAATAGGAGTTGCAAAGTCTGCGAGGCCTAGCCCGTCAAGGAAGTGTGAAGATCTCCGGCCCAAGAACTGCTTCCACCAAATTCCTATATGTAACATCGATCAGATTGATGATGGCATTGAACAACAATAGAACTTTGTATTTCCCTTTCTTACAATACAAGTTGATAGCGTAGCTTAGTTCCCTAACTCTCGTCGCCTCCTTCTCCGGCGATCGTCGGTGGTCGGCAACGACGTCGCTGACAACCTGGTATTAGCTCACCGGTCCTCGAAATACGCGCGGCTCAAGCTCCGGCGAGCCACTTCCACTACACTCATTGCCAGCGAGCTTAGGGCGTCATGGAGCCCAGCACCATGATGGCGCTCGAGAAGTTGATGAAGCAAATGGATGATCTCGACAAGCGCTCGACGAAGCGTTAGGGTTGGCTGGACAAACGCATGGATGAGGCCAATAAGGAGCTCAAGGAGCAGAACCTCGCCTTCGAGGCCCGCATCGAAGCCCTGGAGCAGTACGCCACCTCCCAGTACACGGAGGTCGTCGTCGCCGACAACTAGGGCCACCAGTTCAAAGCGCATGGCCGAGCTCATGGAGTGGGTGGGTAGCGGCTACTGATGATCGTCAGCCTCCTGATGCTTCTCACCAGCGTTCTGCTTCAGTGGATGATAAGCTCTCCAATCTCAAAGCACTGCATAAGGCTCAAGGTTTGTGCATGCGCTGTGGCGAGAAATGGTCTCATGGGCATCACTGCTCACCACAAATTCAGCTGCAAGCTATGCAGGAAATCTAGAATATCTGTGAGCCCGGTTTCTTGCTGGAGGATCAGTCTATTCCTACTCCGGAGGAGGGTGTTTCTGAACCTATTGTTGAAACACATTAGGCTTGTATGTTGCTGCCCACTGCAGAGCTCTCTCCTCCCAGGTCTGTTGGTACTTTTCAACTGAAAGGATTGATTGTTGCGCAGGAGGTTAACATTCTGGTGGATTCTAGAAGTTCACATTCATTCATTAGTCCTTCTGTGGCTGGAAATCTTGAAGGGGTTCAATCTCTGCCTTGTCCAGTTTTTGTGCGCCTGGCTTATGGCAGTTTGCTTTCCTATACATCTTTTCTGCCAATAGTGGAATGGTCTTCTAATGGGTATTCTTTCCATTCTTCTTTCAAAGTACTTCTTCTAGGCAATTATGATGTTATCTTGGGGATAGATTGGCTTGTAGCTTTCTCTCCGATGCGCTCTCATTGGGGTCAAGGATGGATGTCCATTACCTATGGGAATTCTATAGCCATCTTGCAAGGTATTTCAGAGCCCAGTGCAACTAAAGCTTCTGACAGTTCTGCTCTGCAAGTTTTCCACATTGTCTCTGATATTCAGACTTCAGTTCAGTCCAATTTGCCTCCTGAAAGACAGTCACTATTGGACAAGTTCGCTCCTCTATTTGCTGAACCCGCTGATCTCCCTCCTCGGCGTCAGTGTGATCATTCTATTCCATCGATGCCTGGCGCTCAGCCAGTGTCGCTGCATCAATACAGATATTCTCCGGTTCTCAAATCAGAGATTGAAAAATAGGTTGCTAATCTCTTAAAAGCTGGATAAGTTCAAGCCCTTTCTCATCTCTTGTGTTGCTGGTGCACAAGAAAGATAAGAGCTAGCACATGTGCGTTGATTATCACATGCTCAATGCCCTGACAGTTAAAAGTAAGTTTCCCATACCTATCATTGACAAGCTCCTGGATGAGTTATCTAAGGCTCGATGGTTTTCATCATTGGATATCGGCGCTGGTTTCTACCAGATTCGCTTAGCTCCAGGGGAGGAGTTCAAAACGGGCTTTCAAACTCATTGGGGGCAGTTTGAGTATACAGTCATGTATTTTGGACTTACTGGCGCCCCCAACTCTTTCCAAGGAGCAATGAACAAGACACTCCATTCCCTTCTCCGCAAATGTGCTATTGTATTCTTCGATGACATTCTCATCTACAGCCGAACATTTGAAGAGCACCTTCATGTAGGGTTATGAGGATGCTACGCTAGCCAGAAAACAAAACTTTTCTACCTCATAAACTAGGATCTACAGCTAGTTACATGTTACGGGATTACCACTAGACGCGCAGGTGCAGCGGAAGCGACTCGATGTAGTCGAACGCATCGCAGTAGTGCCATGCAGTTGCATGGTCGTCCTTCTGTCACATCCGTCCTCCGCTCACAGATCGTCCTTGTGCGGTTTGTCCTCGTGCTCCAGATGCAGCACCTCCGAGATATCACACACGTGCAGGGAGGAAGCGATGCGCCTCCGGACTGCTAGGTGCATGAGGAGCAATAAGAGTGAGCGTGGGGGGCGACAGCGGCTACCAAAAGTTGTGGGATTCCCTAGCCTCGCCCCTGCCCCTGCTTATATAGGCGTCCCTAATGTGCTCCTGAGTTGGAGGCCCATTAGTAACCCTAATCCTTCTCCAACTCGGGTCCAACCCGAATTGGGCTTCCCGCCCCTTAAGCATGCGACCCTATGGGTTCACGCACAAAATAGACATGGCTCGAGTACACCTACTCGTCCAATAGTTGACAGCGGCCTCTAGCAAGACGTGACAACTCCTATGCATATGTAAAGATCATATCACACGAACCATCACAACACATGTACTTGTTATTCCCTTGCCACACAATATTTGGTCCAACTCGTGGGTTAACATTTAACCCAAGCACGGCCATGCATTTGTTAATCCAATCATTTGAGTGATCCAGTGATATCTCTCTCACATAGAGAGGGGCAAATTCCATTTTGATTGTCTGTGTCTCATAGCATGTTTCCCGACAAACCCGAAGACTATCTTTATAACTATCCAGTAACGGAGTAGCGTTTGATAATCTCTAAGTAAGTCATTTCACATTTTTAGTACATATAACAATCTCAGGTCTAAGGACATAACATACATGATGTGTAAAGAGATAATAATAACAACATCTCACGTCGGGTCAGTCCAGCCTACATGTCATACATGTGCCCATATTATTAGTTTGACATCTCAATGTCTATGACTTGTGAAACATAGTCATCAACTAATAATGTGCCGATCTAATATTCATGTGCGTTGTTACACGAACTCCGATCAGGGACAACATTAGAATATACATACAAGTAAAGAGTTTCACAAACAATTCAGATAACTGCCAATCGATACAAGTTGTCTTTAATGGATATTCAGAAACATATAATTGTTAAAGGATGTGTTTGACTAGGATACGTTTAGGACCTTTCCAATTTTATGTGAGAGTCCTTACGTGTCCTGTTTGTATAGAGAGTCCTTACGTGTCCTGTTTGTATAGAGATTGAATCTCTTTCCAATTGTCTAAACTTGTAAGCCAAGCAAGGGGGCTTGTCCCTGCATATATAAACAAGCAATCAAGGACCGTGAGATGTGCCTCGTTCCCCATAAGTTTTTACATGGTACCAGAGCTCTTCTTCTCCCAACGGAGTTTGATCGATCCAATCTTCTAATCTCACCATGGGATCCACCTCCGCCGCCACCGATGCCGCTCTCACGGCTTTAACCTATGGCTATCTTCCTCCTGTCACGGAGAAACTCACCAAGGGGAACTTCGGCATGTGGAACGCGCAAGTCATCAACACCCTCAAGGGCGCGCGTCTCTCCGGGCACATCGTGCCTAATGTTCAGCCTCCGGCGCAGTTCGTCGAACCCGACGACGAGGCCAAGGCCAAGGGTCGAAAGCCCCGGGTACTCAATCCGTACGAGTACGATAGCCGGGTGGCCAAGGACAGTCAGATTCGAGCTATCTGTTCGGATCTCTCGTCCAAGGAAATCTTCTCACAAGTCTCTACTTCAACTACGGCGTCCGAACTTTGGGCGGCAATTCAAGGGCTTCATGCCTCTCAGTCCAGGGCGCGTATCATCTCGACGCGCATGGCTCTCGCCACGGCGTCCAAAGGGACGTCCACCGTGGCGGAATATTTCACCAAGATGAAGGGGCTCGCTGACGAGATGGCGTCGGCTGGCCGCAAGCTTGAAGATGAAGAGCTTGTTTCTTACATCCTCACCGGCCTCGATCTCGATTACAATGCTATCGTTATCGCGGTTTCTACCAGGGTGGAACCAATCTCTCGTTCCCGAACTTTATGCTCACCGGCCGCTTTGAGCAAACGTATGGACATCCATGGCGGTGGCACTCACTCTTCGCCAACGTCGCCGCCAAGGGAGGAGGTCGTGGCAATGGCGGCAACTTCAAGAACTCTCGCGGTGGTGGCCGCGGGAATCGTGGTGGCTTCAACCGAGGTAGCAAGGGAGGCCGTGGTGGAAATAATGGTGGTCGCAGCAGCAATTTTCAGGCCGGCGTCTTCTCGTCGTCCGTGGCAAGGAAGGCCATGGAGCTTTTCGGCGCTACAAGCGATTCGATCACAACTACACCGGCCCTCCTCGAAGACTCGCCGCATCCGCTTCCTCTTATGGAGTAGACAAAGAATCGGTATATGGATACCGGTGCCACCGATCACATCACGGGGAGCTGGAGAAATTAACCACGCACAACAAGTACAATGGTGGAGAGCACATCCACGCCGCCGATGGAATGTATGAAGATCGCTAATATTGGTTATGGTACTGTGCATTCCCCTAATCACAAATTTTATCTCAAAAATCTCCTTCATGTTCCACAAGCTCATAAAAATCTTTGTTCTGTAAATCGTTTTACCAAAGAAAATTCTTCACAGCGGCAAGTCTAAGGGGGGGCTCTATCCATTACCTTCATCATCCTCTTCAAACAAAAAAGCACTCGGTGTCACCAAGCCTTCAGTCTCAGTGTGGCATCATCGGCTAGGTCATGCGTCGTCTAGAGTAGTCAAGCAAGTCTTAGAGAGTCATAATCTTCCTTTTCATGAGTCAAATAAAGATAGAGTTTGTGATGCTTGTCGGCAAAGGCAAGAGCCACCAGCTACCCTATCCCAAATCCACTAGTGTATCATCGGTCCTATGGATCTTGTCTTTTCCGATATATGGGGTCCCGCTCCAACTTCTATTGGGAATCATAATTATTATGTTAGCTTTATTGATGATTTTAGCAAATACACTTGGATTTTTCTATTGCGACATAAATCCGAAGTGTTTCAATGCTTTCATAATTTTCAAACTCTCGTAGAGCGTCAATTCGGTAGAAAAATCCTTGCTGTTCAAACTCGATTGGGGTGGCGAGTATCAAACTCTTAATTCCTTCTTTAAACGAGTAGGCATTAATCATCTTGTTTCTTGCCCTCATGCTCATCAACAAAATGGTGCCGCCGAGAGAAAACATAGGCATATTGTTGATATGGGATTGACTCTTCTTGCACATGCTTCTTTGCCACTCAAATTTTGGGATGAAGCTTTCTCTACAAATGTCTTTCTTATTAATCGTCTTCCTTCAAAAGTAATCCATGGGTATACACCATATGAATGTCTTCTTGACCAAAAGCCTCGATTACACCTTTCTTCGAACATTTGGGTGTGCTGTATGGCCAAATTTACGACCATACAATTCACGCAAACTTCAATTTTGGTCTAAACAATGTGTCTTTCTCGGATATAGTTCTCTTCATAAAGGCTATAAGTGCCTTGATCCAAAAGAAGGACGTGTGTATATCTCTCGAGATGTGATTTTTGATGAGACAAATTTTCCCTTTGCTGCTCTTCATCCTAACGCTGGTGCTCGGCTCAGAAAAGAACTTGAACTGCTTCCTGATATGCTACTCAATCCACCTCTTTCTCTTGGGGATGTGCCTTTATCAGACTCCAATATGCGCTCTTCTCCTGTTTCTAATAGTACACCAAGTGCTGGTGGTTCTCGTGATGTTGCAGGAACAAACGGCGATGCAAATAGTTCAGGAACAGAGTCAAGCAGCATGGTTCCTCCCCGACATTTTATGTGCTTCCCAACGGGGAGCAACGCCAGCCCCGAGGTGGATCTCCCTGCCACGACAGATGGCAGTGGCGGCGCATCGGCTCCGAGTTTCGCGCCGGTCGACGATGTGTCTGGATCTTCTGCAGCTGCTCCATCATCGCTCGGGCCGCAAGAGGAGATCTTTCAGCCACCAATTAATCCTGCTGTAGGGGCGACAAACATGGTGGAGGATCCTTCTGTGGCTGCTCATGATACTTCTGTGGCTGCTTCTGGTGCTACTACGTCTGCAACTCAAGTTACACGTCCTGCTACTAGGCTTCAGCATGGAATTTCCAAGCCTAAACAGTACACCGATGGTACTGTTAGATGGGCGATGCAAACCAGCATGGCTACAGGAGAACCAACTACAGTTAAAGAAGCTCTTGATAGCAAAGATTGGCGCGCGGCAATGGACAGTGAGTATCAAGCCTTGATGAAGAACAAAACTTGGCACCTTGTGCCTAAACCAAAGGGTAAGAATATTGTGGGATGCAAATGGGTTTATCGAATTAAGCGCAAAGCGATGGGACAAGGATAGATACAAGGCACGTCTAGTTGCAAAAGGATTTAAGCAACGCTATGGCATCGATTATGAAGAAACTTTCAGTCCCCGTAGTCAAAGCAACAATTCGACTTGTTCTTTCCATTGCGCTCTCCAAAAGATGGTCACTCGATGCTTGATGTTCAAAATACTTTTCTTCATGGATTCTTGGAAGAAGAGGTATATATGTATCAACCTCCTGGTTATGCTAACCCAAATCATCCTTCTTATGTATGTCGGTTGGACAAAGCACTCTATGGCCTCAAACAAGCACCTCGTGCTTGGTATGCAAGATTGTGCCGAAGACTTGAGATCTTGGGTTTTACTCCTTCCAAAGCAGATACCTCCCTGTTCTATTATAGCCGTAGAGGATACACCATGTATGTGTTGGTGTATGTTGATGACAAAATCATTGCTAGCTCCTCTCAAAAGCCACGGATGCACTTCTCAAAGATTTGCGTAAAGAATTTGCTCTCAAGGATCTAGGTGATCTTCATTATTTTCTTGGTATTGAAGTTAAGAAGAGTGCTAATGGGTTATTTCTGTCACAAGAGAGATATGCTCGCGATGTAATCGACTCGGTCGTGATGGATAAAGCAAAACCTGTTGATACTCCTCTATCGGTCTCGGAAAAACTTAGCATTAAAGATGTAGAGCCACTTGGTGTTGATGATTCAACTCGCTACAGGAGCATTGTCGGAGCTCTACAGTATTTAACTCTCACTCGGCCCGACATAGCTTTTTCTAAATAAAGTATGTCAATATCTTCATGCTCCAACATCGGTTCATTGGAGTGCTGTGAAAAGAATTCTGAGGTATGTTCGAGGAACTATTGGATTTGGTCTTAAGATAAGACAATCAACCTCCACTTTGGTTAGTGCCTTTTCAGACGCCGATTGGGCAGGCTGTGTTGATGACCGCAGATCTACAGGAGGTTTTGCTGTGTTTGTTGGCAATAATTTAGTCTCCTGGATGGCAAAGAAGCAAGCAACAGTTTCAAGATCTAGTACAGAGGCTGAATATAAGGCTCTGGCTAATGCAACTGCTGAGTTGATATGGATACAAAAATTGCTTGCTGAACTTCGAGTTCCTCATCCTCCAAAGAACAAGATTATGGTGTGATAACTTAGGTGCTAAGTATCTTACAGCCAATCCTATCTTCCATGCTCGGACAAAACACATAGAGATTGATTATCACTTTGTGAGAGAAAGAGTAGCTAAGAGGCAATTGGATGTCGGGTTTGTTAGCTCAAGACCAACTTGCCGATGGCTTTACTAAAGCAATTTCTGCAGAGAAGATGAAGAAATTTCGATGCAATCTTAACCTTGATAGTGGCTAAGATTGAGGGGGAGTGTTAAAGGATGTGTTTGACTAGGATACGTTTAGGACCTTTCCAATTTTATGTGAGAGTCCTTACGTGTCCTGTTTGTATAGAGAGTCCTTACGTGTCCTGTTTGTATAGAGATTGAATCTCTTTCCAATTGTCTAAACTTGTAAGCCAAGCAAGGGGGCTTGTCCCTGCATATATAAACAAGCAATCAAGGACCGTGAGATGTGCCTCGTTCCCCATAAGTTTTTACAATAATATATCATGGATATAATCGCAATATCATCATCTCTATGATTACCTCTAGGGCATATTCTCAACTCTTCAACACCTGCAGCAAGTGTTTGAGCTGTTGGCAAAGGATCAGTGGTTAGTTAAACTGAGTAAGTGCAGATTCACTCAACAATCTATTGCCTATCTCAGCCACACTATTTCTGCTGCTGGTGTGGGAACTGATCCAACTAAGATCGAGGCTATATTGGCTTGGCCGACTCCAGTAGGTATCAAAGAGCTACGGAGTTTCCTCGGCCTTGCAAGGTATTACAGAAAGTTCATTCAAAACTTTGCCATTATAGCTCGGCCGCTGCATGATCTGTTGTGCAAGGGTACAATTTTCTTGTGGACTCCTTCACACCAATTAGCTTTTGAAGCACTGAAAGATGCTCTTGTCTCTGCACCTATCTTGGCTCTGCTAGACTTTTCTAAAGAATTCCAACTTCAAACTGATGCCAGTGATAAAGGAGTTGGGGCAATACTTTTCCAGCAGGGGCATCCCTTGGCGTTCGTTAGCAAAGCTCTAGGACCATGAACACAAGGCTTGTCAGCTTACGAGAAGGAGTATTTGGCCATCTTAGTGGCAGTTGAGCAATGGCGCTCATATTTGCAGCATGCTAAATTTACCATCTTCTCGGATCATCGGAGCTTGATGCACTTAACTGAACAGCGGTTGCATACGCCCTGGCAATTGAAGATGTATACCAAGCTGCTCGCCTGCAATACCGCATTGTTTACAAACTAGGAGATTCCAATCAGGCCGCCAATGCCCTGTCCAGACACCCTTTGCCATCAGTACAACTGAATGCAGTCTCTTCTGTCCAGCCTACCTAGCTTACTGATGTTGTGACTGGTTAGTCATCGGAGGCTATTGCAATGAAACTAATTCAGGAGCTAGCAGTCAACCCTTCTGCTCACCCACCTTATTCTCTGAAAATTGGAGTCCTGCACTATAAGGACCATGTCTGGGTGGGAGACAATCATGTTTTCTAGCTTTGTATCATTCAGGCACTCCATAGCTTTGCTTTGGGGGGCATTCGGGATTTCCAGTAACTTATGGCATAATCATGAAGATTTTTGCTTGGCGTGGAATGAAATTGGCAATCAGGGAATATGTTCAGTCCTGCACTACTTGCATTCAAGCCAAGCTAGATCGTGCTGCTTACCCCAGTCTCCTTTCTCCCTTACCGGTTCCAGCTGAGTCCTGGCAGGTCATATCAATGGATTTCATCGAAGGCCTGCCTCCATCAGGTTCTGCCAATTGCATTTTGGTGGTAGTGGACCATTTCAGCAAATATGCTCATTTCACACCGCTGCTGCATCCCTTTTCTGCTTCCCAAGTGGCACAAGCATTCTTTGATGAAGTCTACCGCCTCCATGGCATGCCAACCCATATTATTTCGGATCGGGACATGATCTTCACTAGCGGATTCTGGCATGAGCTTTTCACCTTGTCCAGAACAGATTTGTGCATGAGTTCTGCATACCACCCACAATCTGATGGCCAAACCGAGCGTGTGAACCAATGCTTGGAGACCTTCCTCCGCTGCTTTGTGAGTTCTTGCCCTCTTCACTGGAGCAAATGGCTGACATTAGCGGAGTTCTGGTATAATACATGCAAACACTCTTCCACTCTGCTGTCTCCGTTCGAGGTAATCTATGGGCACCCTCCACGACACTTTGGACTTTCTCCTGAATCTGTTGCTTCAGTCCCTGAGGTGGCCACTACAGTGAGTGAACGTACATCTATGCTAGATTCTGTCCGTCTTCATCTTGCTCTAGCTCAGGAACGCATAAAGTTCCAGGCAGATAAGCGTTCATCTGACCGTTCTTTTCAAGTGGGCAATATGGTTTTCCTCAAGTTGCAATCGTACGTCCAGTCATCAGTTGCCCCTCGAGCACACCAGAAGCTTTCTTTCAAATATTTTGGACCCTACAGAATCATCTCCAAGATCGGGTCGGTTGCCTACAAGCTGGAGCTCCCTCCTCATTGCACGGTACACCTTGTGTTTCACGTGTCCTCTTGAAGCCACCTCCTGCTTCTTCCCTGTCTCAGATTTCGCCGGACCTTCTTGACGTCGAGGATGAGCATCAAGTACCTGAGGCAATACTCCAACGACACCTTCACTCGCGCCAAGGTGGTGTTGTCTCTCAGGTACTCATCAAGTGATTAGGTATGGACCCGAAGCTTGCAACTTGGGAGGATTCTGAAGCCCTGATACACCGATTACCGCTTGCTCCGGCATGGGGACATGCCGGTACTCAAGGGGGGGGGTGTCACCATCCCGGCCCACCATGGCAGTAACCCAGTATGGAGGAGTAAGCGAGCTCGGGCCCAAAGCTCGCGTATCACTAGGCCACAATGGGAGTGCAAAGTCTGCGAGGCCTAGCCCATCAAGGAAGTGTGAAGATCTCCGGCCCAAGAACCGCTTCCAGTGAATTCCTATATGTAACGCCGATCAGATCGATGGCGGCATCGAACAACAATAGAACTTTGTATTTCCCTTTCTTACAATACAAGTTGATAGCGTAGCGTAGTTCCCTACCTCTCGTCTCCTCCTTCTCCGGCGATCGGGGGCGGCCGGCAACGAGGTCGCTGACCGGGGGGGTCCGCCTGAATTTTATTGCTCATATGCTGCCCTTGGGCAGTAGATAATTACAGAGATTGAGAAATACAATTTTGTTGTTTACCATTTGAAAAGCTATTACATAGATGCGGTGAAAACACCAATCCATATATCTGCAACAGCTGTGTCTTTGACGGGCAGCCACTGCCGCCATAGACTTGCATACTTAATCTGCCTCTGTTTTTTGAGGAGGAAAACCATGTCATTCCATAATCTGGCTTTGTGTTCTAATTAAAATGTCATTTATTCCAATAATTGTTTTGTTCTCACCTTGATTAGTCGTCTTACAAAAGAACGATGTTTGCAGATCTTACAAAATTGTTAGAATGGAACAAAAGACACCCCTGCTCACAGAATAAGAACCTTACCACACAAAGGGATGGAAACGGGAGTACACCACTTCACTTTGCTGCAGCTATAAAATTTATTATTCAATCTGGGCCATCAAGCATTTGTCGACAAGTATTGGAAGCTAATCCAGATGCCCTGTTTCAACCAGACCATTCCGGATCTTTCCCCATTCACGTGGCTGCCTCTGTAGGTGCTTTCAGGAATGTCGACATGTTTGTTAAAAGATGTCCTGCTAGCGCCGGTCTACGTGATGCTAACGGAAGGACATTTCTGCATGTTGCCATTGAGAAAAAGCAGGTGAGCGTAATCAAGAGTGCCTGCAAAAATCTATCACTATCATGGATTATGAATATGGTAGACAATAACGATGGGAACACTGCACTTCACCTTGCTGTCGAGGCTGGGAGCCTTCAAATGTTTTCTCCTCTATTGGGGAATCCACAAGTAAACTTAAATTTATCAAACAGTAAAGGGGAGACTCCTTTAGATATAGCACAATATAAGCTGTCTGCAAAAGGATTGTACTATAATCAGGTAATCCACCCGCTCTTTTTTTTTTTCCCAAGCATGAGCGAACAAGTGATAGGCCAGTTCAACTTCGTTTTGTTCGCGCAGAAGCCAGAAACCTTTTCTATTTCCGCTAAAATAACTTCATCTCTTGTTTTGCTTTTGCAGACTAGTGAAGCACAAATAAAGAGTATACTCGTAATTGCCGGTGCCGTGAAGGGTGTCTATCGCCATGATCCATTAGGTAACAACAAAACTGCGAGAGTAAAACGTGGTGAAAGTAAAGAAATGGAGGTGCTCAAGGACTCGACAGCAACTCTGTGTATTGGCTCAGTTCTAATAGCAACCGTGACATTCGGCGCAACTTTTGCTGCACCTGGAGGTTACATAGCTGACGATCACAACAATGGAGGCACACCAATACTTGCTCGAAGGTATGCTTTTGATGCATTCATTGCGTCAAACACATTGGCCTTCGTTTTCTCCGGAATGGCTACTATTTCTCTCATGCAGTCTGGATCTGCTTTCTTCAACACTGTTAGCCGCAAAATACACCTAACCGCAGCCTTCTACCTCCTATCCATTTCAATTACATGCTTGGCAGCTGCATTTGCACTTGGTGCATATGTGGTGCTATCTCCCGTGTCTCACAAGACTGCAATTGCCACATGTGTCCTTGCCTCTCTCTTACCGTTATATGGTATGGCGGAGTTTTATTGGACACATCTTCTTCTTCTGCCATCCATTTGTGCAAGGAAGGGGCAAATTTGGACAGCAATGCTATGTCCAGGTTTATTCAGTAGCATGCTAGTTGCAAATTGGCCCTTATTAATCATTTTAGCTTGGGCCGCATATGCAAACCGGGCTCCAACATTACAAGCACCGGCACCTTCACCTGTGGCTTGAAGCTAATATGTGGTCATGGCAGACATGACAATAATTAGTAGCATTCATTTTTATGGTGCATTTGGAGTCAAATTGAGGTGCTGTCAGCCTCCCTGTGGATTATTAGATACACAATGTCTGCCATCCTATGTCTGCATTATACATTATTGTTGCTCACACTTCAGTGGATCAGAGATGGTTTTCCTTGTACTTAATTACGTTACTTTGTATTTGTACTCTTTTTTTTATTCGAGAGTAAAATGAGTAAAATGCACTTGAACTATTGGTCTCCTCCCATCTAGTTACTCGAACTATAAAAACGATTATCTGGGTACCTGATCTATTGTTGATGCACACCAAAGGTCCAAAACCTACCACATCAGCGACAACATGTGACGTGGAGCGCCACGGTGGATGATGAACATCGTGTCAGAGCCAACTTTTCAAAAAAAAACCTATCCTTTTTCCATTTCTCACTCCTAACTTCCTCTTCTTCCCTGTGACCGCGTGCCCAGCCCCTGCCCTCTATCGTGCGCCTCGCCGCCGGCCGCGCGCCCAGCCCCTGCCCTCCGCCGCGCGCCTCGCGGCCGGCTGCATGCCTCGCCCCTGCCCCCAGCCACACGCGCCCCTGCCCCTAGCAGCGTCGCCCGACCGCGAGCGCCCTGCCCGCCATGGCCATGCCTGACATGGGGAGGGCCTTCTTCTCCGACCCAACGGCACCACGAGGACCGGCAGCGGTGCCATATTCCACTTCCCCGGCCGGAACCACCTCCATCCCACTAGCGGCGCAGTCAGGCCCGTGCGAACGGAGCCCGCCCACGGCGGCTGGCTCCACTCGTCCCCTGCAGCGCGAGCCCTCCTCCGCGGCGGCCATCCCTGACCCCGACCGTGGTGGATCTCGCGGCGTGGCACGGCAGCGGAGGTCCCTGCGTCACGCACGCCGCCGCGGGCGCGCCACCACTCTACCTCTCGCGCGTGCGCCGCCGCTCTGCCTAGTGCTAGCGGCCACGTGAAGGTGAAACGAGTGCGCGGTCGTACAACATGGAGAAGCAGAAGCTGGGAGCGACCACCGCGCCTGGAGTCGGACAAGGACCAGGCTGACCCGCGGGCGCATCAGCGGTTGCAGGTGTCGCGGCAGGTGCTATCGCGATCGTATGTGTTCGCCTACTACATGTTCGGCGGCGGGAGCGAGCCGCGGACGCGGCCGGGCGCGACCCTGGCGGCAAAGCGCGCGGCGCGGCGAGCGGGCGAGCTCGAGCTTGCTGGGCGTGGTGCGAAACCTGTTGGAGGACCACCTGGAGCAGCACGTGGAGCACCTGTCGAGGTCGCTCGCCTAGGGGCAGTGGGCACGTCGCGGTGAGGACTCCCGAGGCAGAGACCGTGCGGCAGAAGCAGACGGCGGTGACGCTCGCCAAGACCATGGAGCGGTTGTGCGGGGAGATTGCCACGGTGTGCGTCTGTTAGCTAGCTCCTCATGGTTTGTATTCCAAATTCCAATCCTCCTCTCTCGTGTGTGCTTGTGAGACGTTCGTCTGAAGGTGTCCGAACTTGCCAAAGCGCCGATCTTGCCTCGATCGGTTCCAATTATAGAGGATGCGGCGGCGGCAGAGGGTCTCCCTATTTGCGTTCCAGGAGCAGACCGACCGGTAGTGGAGCACCGTTCCGGGCGGCGGCGCAGCTTAGACCGAGCTCGGAGAAGAAGATTTGGCGGCGCGGGATAGGCGGGAGGTCGCGGCAGACGACACAGAGCTGGAGCCGGAGGCGGTGGGGAGAGACGTGGTTGGACAGGGTTTCTTTTTTTTGAAAAGTTTCACACCCAGGGTGTCCAACTGCCATGGTGGCACTGCCTCGTCAGCTATTGACGCTGGCGTGGCTGGTTTTACACCTTTGGCGCGAGTCAGCAATAGATAAGATACACATATAGTTGTTTCTATAGTTTGAGTACCTAGATGGGAGGAGACTAATAGTTTGAGTACCCTAGGTACATTTTACTCTTTATTCAATAAATTCCTGCAGGGGCTTTGGCCCCTCCAGTTCAGTAAAAAAAATCTGCTCTGTTTGTTACTCCAGTTGGGAGCTATTCTGATCGTAAACGGTGTGTCGACAAATGCTCTTGCATTGCGTGTATGTTGGGATGAGATGTATGATTCGTGGAAAGCTTGAACGAGACAGGCAAGGGTGACCCCTTGCAGCTGCCTGCAATTTCATTGACTGATCCCAAAACTTCAAGGCTTTCTATACACTCAACAAAGGCAATGCAGTGCTGAGTGCTCACTGATGACAGGAACATAGCAGTTCCTTCCGTTCTTCTCGATGGCTTTTCAGGAGCACCGCAGCAGACTCCACCATATGCTGTAATCAAATTTTCTGTCTGGTTGCAATAATCAAAATTTCCATGCTGTGCTTCTCTCCTCAGTCCCCAGCTCCATACTACACATGGACAGGTGAACCAGAGTACCCATACTCCAATTGAATCCTGAAAAGTGAACAAATTTACATGACATAAAAATGCCTATACTATAAGTTTGGACGATGGAACAACCTTTTGTTTTAAATCAGTAATCATACTAAGTTTATTCGAGGCTACTATGGTCACACAATCTGGTTGGATTCGATAGATATACAAAAACTGAGCCTTCAGAAACAAAACTGAAGGTGTGGAAACGGAATACTCTGATCAATTTTTTTTTTTCGCGATTGGGCCATTCATCCTAAGAGGAGGATACTCTGATCAATCGGTCGGTACAAATCAAATTCATAATGATAAATTATGCCTACACATGAGGAAAAAAAAATTACTCTACTACCTCACAAGATAGATGCTTTATTACGCCTTCGACAAATGAAAGATCCGACAAAAAAAGAAAAAGTAAAAAGAAAAATGCAGCTACCTATGCAGCCCACTGCGCCCAAGGCCCAAAGCATTGGCCTTCGTTTTCTTTGGGATGGCTACCATTGGTCTCGTGCATTCCGGATCTCCTTTCTTGAACCCTCGGAGCCGCCAAATCCACTTAGCCGCAGCCTTCTACCTCCTATCCATTTGGATTTCAAGCTTGACAGCTGCCTTTGCACTTGGTGCATACGTTGTGCTAGCTCCAGTGGCTCGTAAGACTGCAGTTGCCACATGTGTCCTCGCCTCTCTCGGGCTGCTATATAAACAGCTGGAATTTGTTTGGAGGCGTATTCTTCTTCTACCAGCGTTACGCACGAGGCAGGGGCTAATTGTGGCATGGCTGTTTTCAGCATATGTTATCATGCGTAATATGCTATTTGAAAATTGGCCATTAATATTCATCTTTGGTTGGGCGGCCGTCCATGCAAAACTCCCATTCATCCAAAAATAGAAGCAGCTGCTGTTTTTATTTGTTATTTGGGATCAAGTTATTATGCTTGTAATAATGCGAATGGTGACTATATATATTGCGTATTTGTTGAAAAATACTTTGCATATTCAGATGATATTAGTGCTTCGTGCAAAGTATGAATGAGGCAATTAAATTTCTAATTTTTGTATATATTGCCACGCCGAGCCATAGTAGCTATCCCAGACGATTGATTTTCGTGGCAATCTTTCACACAGAAAAAGGTGTCCATGAAACATGACATCATAATTGTTGTTACAACCGCATAATTCATACCATGCATCATCGAGCAGGTGCTACCAATGAGCATTCATCTACAACTATTCACAAAGTTGGAGAAACAACACTTGATCCCTGAATCTGATGGCCGTTTTACCTGATCCGATCAAGAAACAAGAAGTCTTAAGCCAAGCCAACTCAATCGAAACGTATGAGGGCAGTCCCAATGCAGACTCTATCATAGAGTCTAAACTTATCTATTACCTCGAACGTTGTGGACTTAGAGTCTAAATAAGACTTGGAGTCTTGTTTTTTTCTCTCTCTTTCTTCAATAAATATGGTGCCACATCAGCGAAATACCATAAATAAGGTGTAATAAATAGTCTTTTATCATGATAGAGTCTTGCATTGTGAATGCCCTGAGTGAGCATGGGTCTACTAAATTTTAGCTCGTGGACCAACCTGATGCTCCGACAAAAAATATACAGCCCACGGTGCAGAAGGCATCCTGGGCCGGCAACACCAACACCACTTCCCGAAGATCTACCTAAGCCCTGCGGACTTTCCCACTCCAGCCCATCAAACGATAGCGCAGCAGCGCCGCCGCCGAGCCGCCGCCTCCGCCTCGGCACGGCGGCCCCACTCTCCTCTTGGGCCCGATGACCCCGGCGGTCAGGGCCCAGCCATTGGCGTTCCTCCATCTCCACTGGCCGAGCTGACCGGCGCTCTCTCCTCCCTCGCGCTGCCCTCAAGGCAAAGCGGCCGTGGCCACCTGCCAGATCCCGATTCGAGGGCGTGCAAGGGCAGCGAGGTAGTTGCTGCCGCGTGCCGGCCTCGGCACCCCCAGGCCATCTATTCCAGCGCCCTTGCAGCAGACAGAGACGTCACTGGAGTCCGCCTCACCTCCATCAAAGATGAGCATGTACAAGCGCAGGAGAAAGAGGAGGGGAGACGACGACGACAGCAGCGCTAGGAGTTGAAGGTGTCGCGCAGCTGCCGGGTTGACCTGCGGGCCAACGGGCAAAGGAACGTCGCTTCTTGATCGGATGTTATACGCGTAGTTGACGACTTGTTGCCCACAACTCCTTGCCTTGAACCAAACAACCAGAGCAGAGCAAACGACGAGAGCAGAGCAACTGGTAAGCCTCTGAATCTAGGCAACCTTCATTCCCGTAATTTCCCTCTAGACTTGAGCAGCAACCTCTGTTTGTCTTGCGAGCTCAGACAGCTCAGCTGTCAGCTCTCTCCTCCTTGAGCCCTTGTGCTTCAGTTTGCAGGTCAGGTGTAGAAAGTACTAGAAAGAAATGCATAATTGGTGCCTACAGTTCTTTTATATTTTTCCTCTCTTTAATTTGTAGAATCTGATAGCATCCAATTTGTCGCTGACCTCTGTTTTTTTGTCCCTGCTATCAGTGTTCCTAGTTGGAGATGTCCAGCAGTGGAGTAAAGAAAATTCTTACATCATCCACTGAAGCAGATGCTCTGGTAGCAGCCATGGACGCCAAGCTGATGGTGGCCACAGCCAGTGGCAATGTCCAGAAGCTGAAGGATCTGGTAAACAAACAGAAACAAGATTCCGAGATGATGGTAGTGGTGATGGCCAAGCAGCAGGCTGCTTCCACGAAGAAGATTCACCAGGCAAATATGGATCCCCATCTGCTAGCACTGGTTTCCTCCGGCTCTTCTGAGAAACTGCAAACCCTTTTGGACGGTCAAGCCTCTAGCCGTGGCAGCCCTTATGGTGACACAGAAGCAAATGAGTCGATCTTGACAGGGATCACAGCTGAAGGTGACACTGCACTCCATGTGGTGGCTGCCTGTGGTCAGGGCGACAACTTCTTTACTAGGTCCGGAGAAGTGAAACATCTCCTTGTGCAACAAAACCATAAAAAGAAGCAGTGTTCAACCTACGCTGAACGCCATGCGTTGACCACCTACGGCGACAGTAATAATTTCTTGGAGAGCGCTCGCATCATCTACCAGAAAGCAAGGCACCTCCTCCTTGCACAAAACAATAAGGGTGACACCCCACTCCACTGCGCTGCACGGGCGGGGAAATCCAACATGGTCAAATGCCTCATTGATCTCGCTCTAGCTGAAGGCGAAGGTACAATGAAGGAGATGCTGCGGAAAGAAAGCAAGCTCAAGGAGACAGCATTGAATGAGGCCGTCCGTATTGGGAATAATGACATAGTCAACCTCCTGATGGAGGTGGACTCAGAATTGGCCAGCTTTCCTGAAGACAACGGCGTATCACCTATGTACCTAGCCATCGCCCTAAAACGGGATGAAATTGTGGAAACAATGTATGACAAGAGTAGTCATGGAAAGCTTTCCTTCTCTGGACCAAATGGGCAGAATGCATTGCACGCTGCTGTTCTCCGATTCCAACACAGTGGTACACTTGCATATCTTTCCTTTCTCCAAACTACAACTCTCTCTCTCTCTCTCTCTCTCTCTCTCTCTCTCTCTCTGAAAATACAGCATGGGAGACCCCCATTGTAAGTGCTTTCTATTATTTTCTTTAAAAAAGAAAAAAAAGCTGTACAAAGAGAGGTCCAAAAGAACTAAACAACACGGCCAACAAGAGGGCAGGAGAAACTGCACTCCACTCTCTTTCATTCTGAAACAATACCATAGTTTTGCCACTCTCAGTCTATGCATATTTGTACAAGTTGTGCTAGTAGATATGTTCATATTATTTATGAATTGTCAAGTAATTATTCCTAGAAAAATCTTTACACAATGATAGATCAGAAGGAAGGGCCTGAATGCCTTTTCTTTGTGTTGGTAGGGTAGGCATTTGACTGGTTCCTTGATTTCAAGCTATGGAACCTCTCTAAGTTTTAATGCAAGGTGGGGTTCATCTCGGTTAAGTCCGAACTCTGACCTAAGTGTCTACCTCATCCATTCTAAATTGTAAGTCATTTGAGCTTTTCTAGGTTTTGCACCTCTATAGGTTATGTCTAGATATACATAAAAACTATCTATCTAGAAAAGACAGAACAAATTACAATTTGGAAATGGAGTAGTAGATTCAAATGGGTTTGTATCTTTTCTCGGGGTGCAGTGCACACATAATAGGCCACCGGTAGTGATAGGATTCCTAGCCCTACCAGGGGATCTCTCGCAGGAAGTATGGATGGGAGGGAGGAGGACGAGCTCGGTGGGCTCGTGGCTGGCGGCGCGTAGGCGCCGTGGCTGCTCGTGCAGTTAGGGCTTAGAGAAGGCCGGAAAATCTCCCGGCTCCCTAAAGGAAGCCGGAAACAATAATGTTTCTGCTTAATTTCAATAATCCTGATTACAAAGTAATTATAGAGCTAAATAACTCTTTTGCTAACTGACCCCTTAAACTTTCTGCTAATCATATAAATATAAACCCCGAATAAATAATTATGGCTTATTAGCCACTAATGGGCCGACGCCTGGAGTACTGCAGCCCGGTCATAACATCTCTCCCCGCCTCGGCAAACAGCTCATCCTCGAGCTGGACATCGGGGTAGAGAGCCTTGAAATCCTCCAGTGGCTCCCAAGTCGCATCGTCCTCGGCGAGACCCTGCCACTTGACAAGGAGTTTCCAATCACCACGGCGCAACTGAGCAGGCAGCGCCTTCTCAGGGGCGGGCAGCAGGCGCCCATCCTAGACTGGGGGCAGCGCCACAGGAGCTGTAGGGGGGCGCCGGTGAAGTTGTAGGGCTTCAGCAGCCCCACGTGGAAAACATCATGCAGGCGCGCCTCGGCCGGAAGCTGCAGGCGGTAAGCCACCGGCCCAACGCGTTCGATGATCTGGAATGGCCCGGCATAGCGAGGGCGAAGCTTCCCTTGGACAGCGTCGCGAGGGCATGGGTGGGGCGGTGTAGGAGGCGAAGAAGCACCCATGCCCCCACGTCGAACTCCACCTCACGATGATGCTCATCATAGTAGCGCTTGGCGTACTGCTGCGCTTGGAGAAGACGTTCCCGGACCTCCTCCAGGAAGGCATCGCGGTTGCGCAGCAAGGCGTCCACGGCCTCGGTCTTGGCCGCCCCCTCCTGGTGCGGTAGAAGCGGGGGTGGCAGGCGGCCGTACACCACCTCGAACGGTGTCGTCCGGAGCGCGGAGTGGAACGAGGTGTTGTAGCAGTACTCCGCCCAAGAGAGCCAATCCACCCACGAGCGCGGACGATCACCGGTCGCGCACCGCAAGTACATCGCGAGCACCTTGTTGATGACCTCCGACTGGCCGTCAGTCTGAGGGTGGAATGCTGTGCTGAGACGTTGCTTCACACCTGCACACTTAAAGAGATCACGCCACAGGTTGCTGGTGAAGACAGGGTCGCGGTCGCTGACGATGGAGCTGGGGAAGCCGTGGAGGCGCACAATCCCCTCGAAGAAGGTGCGAGCAACCGAGGCGGCGGTGTAAGGGTGACTGAGGGCGATGAAGTGGGCATACTTGGAGAAGCGATCCACCACCGTCAGAATCACCGACTTTGTCATGCACCTTCGGAAGGCCCTCGATGAAGTCCATGGAGATATCAGCCCACACCTGAGACAACATGTCCAGGGGTTGAAGGAGGCCGTCCGGCTGAGTGGTCGGCGTCTTGTTCCGCTGACAGATGTCGTAGGAGCGGACGAAGTCGTGCACCAGCTGGCGATCACCGGGTATGTAGAAGTGGCCTCAGAGGCACACAAGGGTTTTCTGGACCCCCTCATGCCTGGCCGAGTGCGCCAAAGCCACCACCTGGTGGCGCAGGTCGTCCGCAGCAGGCACATAGATGCGCTTGCCATGGAGGAGGAAACCGTCCACGGTCGCCCACGGTGCGTCCAGGGCACCCGCCGCCAACTGCTGCAACAGGTCGCGGGCCACCGGGTCGGCCGCGGTGGCCCGTCTGATGTCGGTGAAGAGATCGAAGGACAGCCCGGACAAAGTGCACACGGCAGCCTCCTCCTCATCGCGGCGAGACAACGCGTCGGCCGCCGAGTTGAGCCATCCCGGGCGGTACTCGACGGTGAAGTCAAACCCAAACAGCTTGCTGATCCACTGGTGTTGGGGCATAGTGGACAGCCGCTGGTCCAGGAGAAACTTCAGGCTGTAGTGGTCGGTGCGGATGAGGAAACGACGCCCCCACAAGTATGGCCGCCAGTGTCAAACGGCCTGCACCAGGCCAATCAGCTCGCACTCGTACATCGCCAACTTGATGTGGCGGGCGGCGAACGGCCGGCTGAAGAAGGCCAGAGGGCCGGCCCCCTGGTGAAGCACAGTGCCAAAGCCCGCTCGCCGAAGAGAGCACCCGCTTGAGGGCCGCAAAGGCCTCCTCGGCCTCGCGGTCCAAACAAACGCCTCCTTCCATAGGAGACGCGTGAGGGGCGCCGCGATGGAGCCGAAGTCACAGATGAACTTCCTGTAGTAGCCGGTGAGCCCCAGAAATCCGCGCACCCCGTGTGGAGAGCGCGGCGACGACCACGAGGCGACCACGGCCACCTTGTCGCTGTCCATGGCGACACCATCAGCGGAGATGACATGGCCGAGGTATGCGATGGAGTGGGCCCTGAAGGAGCACTTCGACCTCTTCAGGAAGAGGCCGTGGGCTCACAGGGCGGTGAAGACGAGGCCGACGTGCTGAAGGTGCTCGGACCACGATGAGCTATAGATCAAAATGTCATCGAAGAAAACCAGCACAAACCTACGGAGGAAGGGGCGGAGCACATCGTTCATCAAGGCTTGGAATGTCGCAGGGGCATTGGAGAGCCCGAACGGCATCACCAGGAACTCGAAGTGGCCGTGGTGGGTGTGGAACGCGGTCTTCTCAATGTCCGCTGGGTGCATGCGCATCTGGTGGTATCCGGAGCGGAGATCAAGCTTGGTGAAGTATTTGGCTCCATGGAGCTCATCGAGGAGCTCATCAACCACCGGGATCGGGAACTTGTCCTTGGACGTGCGGTCGTTGAGCGCGCGGTAGTCGATGAAGAAATGCCACGACCCGTCCGCCTTCTCGACGAGCAGCACTGGCATAGAAAATGGAGAGGTGCTAGGGCGGATGATGCCCTACTCCAACATGGCGGCGCACTGCCGCTCGAGCTCGTCCTTCTGCAGCTGGGGGTACCAGTAAGGCCGCACGGCTACCGGCGCGGTCCCCGGCAGCAGTGAATGCGGTGGTCGTAGGGGCGGGCTGGTGGGAGGCCGTGCGGTGTGTCGCAGACGGCGCTGTGCAATAGTAGGAGCTCGTCCAGCAGCGGTTGTTGTGGGGTCAAAGTGACCACAGCCAACAACCATTGCTGGGAGGGCGCGCCCGGGGCGCCCACGCACTGCCACGTGATGCGGCGGCCGTCCCGCTGGAAGGACACGGTGAGCCCCTCAAAGTCCCAGGCGAGGGGCCCCAACGCGCCGAGGAAGTTAACGCCGAGGATGAAGTCGAAGCAGCCCAGCGCGAGCCCGACGCAGGTGATGGAGAAGGGCGCCCCACTGATGATGACGGGGACGTCATAGGCGATCCCCTCGCATGGAACGCGCTCGCCGCTGGCGACCGTGACTCGAAGCTGGTCGCCCCCGTGTGGAGCAAGGCCAAGGCGGCACATGGCCGTGCCCTAGAGAAAAGTGTGGGTGGAGCCGGTGTCTAGCAAGGCGAGGAGGCGCTCGCCCTTGATCGTCACGGGCAGAAGCATCATGTGGTATGTCCGGATCCCTGCAAGAGCGTGCATAGAAACCACAAGAGCATGAGCATAGGCAGTACCGTCGACGGCCTGCACCTCGAGCAAGGCCGTGGCAGCTGCGTCCTCCACTGGCGCGCCATCGTCGTCGATGAAGTCATCCGCCTCCAGGAAGAAGAGGCGGGGGCACACATGGCCCCGCACATATGGCTTGTCGCAGTTGTAGCACAAGCCCTGCCGATGGCGATCCTGCATCTCCGCCGGCGAGAGACGGCGAAAGGGGCGGACGGGGGCAGCAGCGCCTGGTGCTGCAGCGCCCACCTGCGCAGGGGCTGGCTGGGCAGGAACACCCGCCGGGGCCGCGCCTGCTGCTGGCGGTCGAGAACAAAGGCCCTGCCGCTGAGGAGGCCGGGCGCCGCGCTGCGGTGGAGGTGGTGCGGTGGCCGTCGCGCGAGTCACGAACGCGCGGGCCAAGAACATGGCCGACTGCAGGTCCGGAGGCGCGCGCATCGCGACATCCACGCGAATGTGGTCCAGCAGGCCACCGACGAAGAGCTCCGCCTTCTGGCGCGCAAATATGTCCCGAGAGTGCGCTAAGATCGTCTGAAAGCGTTCCGCAAACTCCTGTACGGAGGAGTGGAACGGTAAGCGGCCTAGCTCGGCGATCCTGGAGCCGAACATGGAGATGGGAGGCCCGAAGCGAAGGCGGCACAGTTCATTGAAGTGGTCCCAGGAGGGCATGCCCTCATCCTGCTCGAGGGCGTAGTACCATGTCTGAGTGGTGCCGGTGAGGTGGTAGGAGGCCATCCACGTCCGTTGGGACAGCGGCGTGCACTGGCCCCAGAAGAACTGCTCACAATGGGTGAGCCAATTGAGCGGATACACGGAGCCATTGTATGTTGTGAAGTCGAGCTTGTGGGTCTTAGGCTCAAAAGTGGCCGGCCCGAACGCAGCCGGGGAGCCCTCCCGCGCGGCGCTGCTGGACGGCGCCGGTGGAGTGGAGTAGGCCGGCCACAAGCTGGAGCCGTGGAACAAGGCCCCATCGACGTCCCCGTACAGTGTACCAGAGGCGGGCACGCCGCCATGGGACACGCCCGTGGGGACCGAGGAGGTCCTGGCCGGGGTGGTGGAGTAGACCGGCGCCTGCGATCCGAGCGCCTAGGCCGGAATCGGTGACGGCGACGGAAAGCGGACCTGCTGGATGGGAACGCCGTCCTGCGGCTGTTCGTGTCTGGAGGCCGCCGGAGCCGTGGCCACGTCGTCACGGGGCATCCCGTACTGGATCGCGGGCTGCGAAGTTGGAGCCGAGAGGGTGGTGGCGGTGGCGAGCAGTGCGGCCCGGTGAGGAAGGCGTGAATCCCGGCCAAGGCCTTGCCGAGCTGCAGAACGGCCGCCGTAAAATCGGTGGGGCTCAGGATATGGGGAGGCGGGCGGACGGTGACGCGCCCAGTGCACCCTGGGCCAGCGGCAGGGAGCCGGCGGTCACCATGGCTAGGGACCCGCCATGGCCGGCGGTAGGGGGCGCGGTGGTGTTGGAGACTGGCGGCGGCGCGGTGGGATCGGGCTGCGAGAGCGACATCGAACCAAGGAGGCTGGATACCTAGTTGATAGAATTCCTAGCCCTACCAGGGATCTCTTGCAGGAAGTATGGATGGGAGGGAGGAGGACGAGCTCGGCGGGCTCGTGGCTGGCGGCGCGTAGGCGCCGTGGCTGCTCGTGCAGTTAGGGTTTAGAGAAGGCTAGAAAATCTCCCGGCTCCCTAAAGGAAGCCGGAAACAATAATGTTTCTGCTTAGTTTCAATAATCCTGATTACAAAGTATTTATAGAGCAAAATAACTCTTTTGCTAACTGACCCCTTAAACTTTCTGCTAATCATATAAAATATAAATCCCGAAATAAATAATTATGGCTTATTAGCCACTAACGGGCCGACGCCTGGAGTACTGCAGCCCGGTCATAACAAGTAGACATTTTTGAAAGTTGATAATGGCATGAGTTACAAAACATGACTAGTTCGTTGATTGCCGTAATCGAGTGGAATGTATCTGTGATATCATTTGCTATTCATGTGCATGATTTAAATCAATGATCACTTTGAAATGCAATTGAGATTCAGCTAGGTACACATATACTCATTAACAGTTGCTTTTCAATAATATTTTGAGGATAACAATATCTTTCCTTATGCTGGTTGTGTATTCTGATTGAAAAGTTTTCTATTCACAATAATTGGTTTTTTGTCTCAATTTGATTATCCTGATAAAAGAATGTTGTCTGCAGATCTTATGAAGTTGTTAAAGTGGAATGAAACATACCTCTGCCCGCGAAACAAGGACCTTACCATACAAAGGGATAAAAATGGGAGCACGCCTCTTCACTTTGCCGCAGCTACAAGGTTTCCATTTAGGCGACCAAGCATTTGCCAGCAAGTATTGGAAGCTAATCCCGATGCCCTGTATCAACCAGATGATACTGGATTTTTCCCCATACACATTGCTGCCTCTATAGGTGCTTCTGGAACATTAACATGTTTGTTAAAAGATGTCCTGGTAGCGCCGGTCTGCGCGATGCTAACAGGACATTTCTGCATGTTGCTGTTGAGAAAAAGAAGGTAAGCATAATCCGGAGTGCTTGCAGAAATCCGTCACTATCATGGATTATGAACATGGTAGACAATGATGGGAATACTGCACTTCACCTTGCTGTCGAGGTTGGAAGTCTTCTAATGTTTTGTCCTCTATCGGGGAATCCACAAGTGAACTTAAATTTACCAAACACTAGAGGGGAAACTCCATTAGATATAGCAGAAAGTAAGATTCCTGAAGATGGATTCTACCATAAGCAGGTAATCCATACGCTCATTTTATTTTGAAAGCCCGGGTGACTGAGATTTACACCACTCAGCTTCATATGTTTTTGCTTTTGCAGAATAGCGAAGCACAAATACGCTTCACACTCCGAATTGCCGGTGCCATGAAGGGTGTCTGTCGCCAGGATCACTTCGAAGATAACAAATTTCTCAGAGACATACATGATGAAAGTAAAAAAAATGGAGGTGCTGAAAGACTCTACAGGACCTTTGTGTATTGGCTCAGTTCTAATAGCAACTGCCACTTTTGCTGCGCCTGGAGGTTACACAGCTGATGATCACAATAATGGAGGCACACCAATACTTGCTCGAAGGTATGCTTTTGATGCATTCTTTACATCGAACACATTGGCCTTCGTTTTCTCCACGATGGCTACCATTGTTCTCATGCAGTCTGGATCCCCATTATTCAACCCTCAGAGCCGCAAAATGCACTTACGCACAGCCTTCTACCTCGTATCGATTTCGATTACATGCTTGGCAGCTGCCTTTGCACTTGGTGCGTATGTGGTACTAGCTCCTGTGGCTCATAAGACTGCAGTTGGCACATGTGCCCTCAGTTCTCTCGTACTGCTATATAGAAAACTGGAGTTTATTGGGAAACGTCTTCTTCTACTACTACCATTACGTACGAGGATGGGGATAATTTGGGCATGTGTATATTCGGCATTTTTTATCATGGGTGCTATGCTACTAGATTATTGGCCCTTAATAGTGATCTGTGGTTGGCCACGCATGTAAACCCAGCTATGACAATCAGTAACATTCTTATTCTTATGCATTTGCAATGAAACTAGGGCGCTGTCAGCCTGACTATGGATAATGTGTGCCATCTATATATATGTATCTGCATTATCATTCTTTATTCTTTAGACACTTTATTGAATCATCATATTATTTCCTTGTGCTTAATTTGCCCTTTGTTTGTTACTCTATTTGGGAGTTATTATGCTTGTAAAAATTAATGTAAGCGGTGATTACGGTGCATTTGCGGAAACAGATGTTTTTCCATGTTCAGATGATATTTGTGATTTGTGGAAAAGCTTCAAATGTGGCAGGCATTTGGATTTATAATTTAGATAACCATGCCGAGCCATTGTTGCTATACCACTGCCCACTAGGGAGTGGGGTCTTACGGGAACAAAATCACGCCCAGACGATGGAGCTTTGTGCTCCTCGCCATGTCTGGCTGACCTCTTGCTATCTGCTGTGTGGGATATAAGAAAAAAAGGTGAAACCTGGCTGCTTGAGGCTCTCTATACGACTCCTCTCAAACACGAGTCTGCAGTCTTAGAAACTGAGTACCATTCTCTCGGCCCTTAACAAGTTTTTTCAGACAGACCACACTATGCATGTCTGTCTGTTGCTTATGCATCTGAAAGACAACAAAACTGGGCATAAAATGAGTAACGGTACTTGTCAGGTTGCAATAATGAAATTGTCCATGTTTTGAGTTCGTTCGCTTCAAATCTCAAGCTGTTGCAACCAAATACTTGCGCAGCACTGTTTCTTGTGCTGGTGTAGCTGCAATCGCAGCCATCTGTTCTGAACTAGATACCTGTACCTCAATCAAACAACAAAAGTGAACTGATTGATAATAAGTTTATTCGAGGATACTGTGGTGCTATCGAGGCTCACTATATTATAATCCATTCATACTTGTAAGAAACGTAGCAGGATAGATTTAACAAACAGCTGATATGCATAATTGTAGCTGTCCTGCATTGTTTCTAGAAAACATCCACCTATTCATCCAGGTCATGGACATCACGTTGTTCCATTTGCGTGTTTGGCGGTGTGATTTGAAACAACGGCTGAATATTTTGCCAGAAACCCTGTGGTCACCGTTTTCTGTCCTTCAATATGCTATTTGAATATTGGCCCTTAATATTCATCTTTGGTTGAATACCCGGCTGCAACATTACAAGCAGCGCGGCAAAAGCACCTTCACCATTGGCTTGAAGCACCACAAGAATGTTACAAATATGTGGCCACGGAAGACATGACGTGAATCATTAACATTTGTTCTTATGGGTTTGTAGCAAAAGGTGTTGTCAGTCTGCCCGTGGATGTGCCATCTATCTCTGCATTATGAGATTGCTTAGACTGCACACTTTATTGAGTTCGATTTATATTTTTCCATTGTGCTTAATTTCCCCTTATGTTGTTTGTTATTTGAGAGTTACTATGCTCGCACTAATAATGTGAACTGTGACTATTACATATGGGCGATGCACGTGCTCGGACGTCCGACGCGTCGGACGAGTCAGACGCCCGATCCATTTTCATCTCCGGCACCTCGCCCCCGCCGCCGACAGTAGGGTCTCACCGGAGCTCCTTCGACCTAGGGAGGAGAAAGAGGAAGAGGGAGGCCTCGTCGGAACCCTAACTTTAGCCGCCGTCACCGCCGGAACCCTAATCTCAGGGGAGCGCGGTGGATCCGGCGAGGAGAGAGGAGAGAGAGAGAGAGAGGAGGAGGAGGCCTACCTGGGCCGGATCCGCAGCCGCCACCGCCGGATCCGGCGCCGCGGCCATGGCCGTGTGCGGTGCGGGTGCGATGGAGACGGTGGAGGCGGTGGGGGCTGGGGGAGGGAGAGGAGGTCGCCGCCGTCGCGCCAGTCGCCGGGAGAAGGGAGGAGGAGTGGAGGGCGGCGGCGGAGAGCGTGGAGGAGCGCGAGGGAGAGAGTGGGGGTGGGTGGGGGGGTGTGTGTGTGTGGGGGGGGGGAGAGAGGGGGAGTGCGCGCGTTAACGAGTGGCGGTCCGACACATGTCCGACGTGTGTCGGACGTTCAACGGCCAGCATTACCGATTATGTATGCATATTTGTCGATAGATGCTCTTGCATATTTGCATGAAATTTTTAAAAAACTTGAATAAGGCAGGCCTTTGAATTTCTAATTTACACACATAAATAGCCACGCAGAGCCATCGTTGCAGTCCTAAGACCAGACGATGGAGCTCCGTGCTCGTCGCGACATGGCTGAGTAGGCTGACTTCTCGCTGCTCCCACAACGGCTCCGTCACTTCTCGGACCGTCAGCCGAGCATCTGCCTGCTTGTTTTGTGCATACGCTCAACAAAGGGGGGAAAAGGACAGTGCTGGCCTTCCCTTGTCGAACCAATGCAACACGGGTCTGCAGTTCTCATCAAAAACAGAGTTTCAGACTCTGTTCTTGGCCACAACACGTTTCTTCAGGAGAACACCCAGCACGCACACTCCACTATGCTACTGCTATGCGTCCTTCTGTTGCTTATGCGTCTGAAAGACATAGCAATGCTCAGAATAACCTGGCTGAACCTGTCATGTCGAGAGAAAAAAAAAATCGAACTCTGAATGCTTTGCTTCAATTCTCTCCCAGCTCTATGCTATGCAGGTACCTGGTGAACCAGAGTACTCGTACTCCCAAGTCCAAACCTGAAAAGTGTATAAATGTTACATCACATAGAAAATGCATATTATAATAAGTGCGTTCTGATGGAAACAACGATGATACTCTGTTTCCGATAATTGTGGACTCATCAATCGGCTGCTGTTTTCCTTGGTCGTGTGATTTGATGACCAGCAGAGCAGCGGATGAGCCAGGTGGATCAAGCCACTGTGCCTAGCTTTCCGACCTCACCAGTCACCTGCAAGGAATCATCAGAGTTATTACGCTACACAAGATAACAAAGAGCTTAGCACAAAGCTCTTTAACCTTGCATCGATCAATCATCTAAATGTCATGCCTTAGCAGTTTCTACATTGCAGGAAAATTAACTATTTTTAACTAATTTCAGAAATATTTTTTCTAAAACAAAATAAGGAACAACCATATATATACTACTCCAGCTAGCTATGCCAGCTGCTTCCATGCCAATTTTGCACTCAATCCTTGGAGTGTGAACTAAGCATTGGATCATCACCTTTTTCCTTGCTTATATAAACTAAGGCCCTTACCTGCCTCCTTTAATTTCCTCACGTACTCGACAGAATATAGCCCAAGAAACCCAGCACCGCCAGCAAAATTTCAGGTGATCTCATGTTTCTGCTTCTCCTGCAACCTCACTAGCTCTTATATGTACATCAACAATTTTCAATTTCATTTGTGTAATATCTTCTTGCTTGTTTGCATTGCTTCGTCGTCCTTAGTGTTTGAGTTATAATAACTTTCGATAGAGGCTCGTTACATTCAGTTTGGAATTCGAGCTGTGGCATTACAGAGCCATGTCGTGACTTAATTGCTGAAAATGCTGATACAAGCAGGGAAATCCTGAAATGTTTATGCATACGTAGAAAAACAAGAGCTATATATATAGGAGTATTCCTTTTCCACCAATATAATGTATGCTTCCATGCAACGTATTGAAGGTGCAGAGCTACAAATACTTTACGATTATTATTTAAAGGCTTCTAGCATGGTATAATGGGGCTGGGACCGGGGGTGGCCGGCGGCTCGTGGGCGGCGGCGTGGGGGCGGTAGCAGAGGTGGCACGCGGGCGGCGGCGCGCGAAGGCAGGGGCGGCAACGCGGAGAGAAGAGGAAGAGAGAGAGGAGAGATAGGGTTAATCACTTTCTTTATTGTCTGATTCAGATTGATTACATCTCCTATTTATAGTTTGACTTGCTTGACTCTTCTTTTACAATTCGGTCTTTTCTTTATTTAGGCTGTAACAACCCCAGTTTTAGGCTTAATAAATCTTGCATCTTCATGAGCATAATCATCCCATAAACATCATTATGGCATTTGTGTAGCAATTGTTTGAATGCATGGATTAAAAATACAAATAGGGTTTTCAACTGATTACTAGAAGTCATATTTGTGATGCTTTTCGCAAAATAGAGCTTTAACAAAGTTTTTAGAGAAAATTATTTGGTGAAACTTTTGTTTTGACCCCGACTCATGAAAATGAGTTTTAGGTCATCAAAAAGGGCAAAAACAGCAGAAGGAGTATTGAAAAATAATGTTTTTATAATTATAATTGGACCCTAATTCACATTTTCAAAACTAGGCCAAATTAGCAAAAACTTCCAACATGAAAGTTACTCCTCTCATCATTTTGAGAAACTTTCATTTTTGGACCATTTTCAAATTCGCAATATTTTTGAATCTACAGCGAGTCAAACATTTTCTGGTGGAGACAAAAAATGGTGGGACCCACCCCGGGCCCCACCTGTCATCGTTCTCCCTGCCTCCCTCTGCTTTCCCCTTCGCTGCATCGCGCGTGCCAGAGCGCCGCTGCGCTGCTGCTCGCCTGTCGCTGCCACTCCTCCTGCTCGCCCCGCACGCCGCTGGCCGACACGCAGAGCCGCCAAGCGCTACCCGACACCGCCGCCCGCGCCTCGCTCTCGCGCTCGGCGCCGCCGCGCTCTTTGCCGCCGTCGTCGCCGCGTTTGCCGTCGCCCGCGGACGCACGCCGCGTGCCGCCAACCGAAACCGCCAAGGGCGCCGTGACGACGCAACGAGCACGCGTACTCGAGTGCCAGCGCCCACCTGCCGCGCGCCATCGCTGCCCCGCTGAGCCTCTGCCGCGCACGACGTCGTCCTCCATCGACGCCGTCATGCCCCTCCGCGCGCCCGTGACCCCGGTCCAAGATTGGGACAAGCCAAGCGGCTATTTAACACTCGCCTCGCTCCTCTCCTCCCTCTCCACTGCGCAACGCCGCTCCGCTTCCCTTTCTCTCTTCTCCTATGGCCGAGATCGAGAGCTCGTCCGCCATGGCCGCCGCTCGGAGCGCCGCCGCCTAGCCGTCGATTTGCCCCGCCATTTGTTCAATTAATAGCGCCATCGGCTTCGCAACGCCGCCCCGCACCTCCTCCACCTCCTAGCCTTCGACGAGCGTCGCCAGTGGCCGCTGCAGCCGCGTCGACCCGCCACCGCGCCGCCGGCTCGCGAGGTCGGGCCGCCACGGGTCACCCCAGGCCGAGCCGCGGGTACCGGCGGGTGCGCAGGGACCCCGCGACGCTCCTCCGCCTTCCGGGCCGCCGGCGAGGTCCCCACCGGCCGGACGGCGAGTTCCCCGTCCCCCTCTCGGTTTCCTCCTCGGGGACTTCCTTTGTAGAATTTGGTAAAAGGTGAGGTCTCTTGTGCAAATGCGCCGTAGACATCGGTTCACGTATTGGTCCTCAATTAGTTTTAGGAAACTTCGGGGACCTCTATGCAAAAGCGCGCGCGCGTGTCGATGACAAAGCGGGACCGGCTGACGTCATCGCTGACGTCATTGATGACGTCAGCATAGCTGGGTCCAGGTGTATGACACATGGGACCCACGATGACGTCATGCTGATGTCATGGATGACGTCATCTGGTACGAGTCTGTGTACAATAGCCGGGTGTATCTAGCAGAAACGCGTGTCTGGGTACGTTTTGGGTGCGCATAGCAATTTAGGTCTCGATTTTTAAAGAAAAAAGAATAGGGCAGATTCCTATTTATATCTTGTAAAATTCCTATAGGGAGCTAGGAGTGTCCAAATTTGGTGATCTTGGTCTTGTTGTAAAGCTTGTGAAGTGTAGTATCTACAAAAAATATAATATTCCCTGTTTGAGCAACTTTTCTGTATAAGTTTATTTTAAATGTTTCAAGTGGTATAATTGCTATTTATCTTTGGAAATGCATAAGTAATTTTAGGATGATCAGAAAAATATGGTTTTGGTCTTGTTGGTCTTGTATTGAGATGCTCTGTCTAGGGTAAAGTTATCACTTGCATGTTTACTATAATTTTATATAGTTGTAGTTCAAGTGCTTATTATTGCCTTGCTCTTGAATAAATTCATAAATAGGGTCTTTACTTCAATTTAGGATTTAATTATTTTTGTGGGATGTTTATATGTCCTTAGGAAGTCATTGATGTGATTAACACATGAGTTGGCCATACTTCATAATACAAAGTATTTATATGTCCAATTAATTGTGCTGTCTTGTGAATTTTGCATAGGGCAGTAGGTTTATCCAAATGGGATGAAATTTGGTTGGTAGACTAGTATTGCCGTGCTATGTCTACTGTAATTTTTGTAGGATTTTAGGAGTAGCCAATCATGGTACTCCTGTTCAACTCTTGGATGTTCGAATTAGGGGTCAAGTCCATTGATGCTAGGCTAATCTAATTATAAGTTGGGTTTCTGATTAACTTGTCTAAAGATGATAGTTAGTGTGTTAGCTTGACCATCTACTGGTGAAGTTTCATGGTCATTGCATGAATGGTTTAGGAATTATGGGTGTGACAAGATGGTCACCAGGGCTGTTAGTGGCTGTTTTTCCAGAATCAGTCCTGATGTTCTGTGTTTTAGGTGTAGTTAACCTGGGAATCAGTTTGTGATGTCTGCATATATTTGATGGAGAATTTCATAAGCTTTCCAGAATGTCTTTATTCATATCCATAGGGTCTATGGTTATTTAATTATGATTTATTTACTGATCTGTTAGTTATACGGTTAGGACTAGCATTGATGCTTGATTAAGTGATGTTGTGTGCTAGGCTTATTGTCAAGTGATCAAGGCGATTAGTGGTATGATGGGTGGTTAAGTAGTATACTAGGATTACATTGTTGTAGTAGAAAACGTAGTAGATGACATGTGCTTATGGTACACGTTCTTGGATGATGTTGACTACCTTGTAGAAAGAATAAGCAAAGCACGCATTCGCATTATCATATCATGTGTATTCTTAGTATTCATACATGCACCCGCATCATACGGATCGCTAGGAGAACAACGTGATGTGGGACAAGGATCCAAAAGAGGAGTCACCAAGGGAACCTCGACGTGAAGTGATCGTGAACCGGGAACTGGGACGTGGAGTGATCAAGTGCTTTGGGAGCTTCAACATTGATCGTATTAGGAAGACAAGCCCCGGAGCATTTCTCCTACGGTTTGCAAAATGATTTTCTTTGTGTCCTTTATTATTTTTGATGCATTAAGTTTATAGGCATTACTTGGAACCGTTACTACATTATGATTACCTTGATCCACCTGAATACTTTACCCTAATTAAGTACAGGATCTCACTTATGCTTAGCACTGCTTAATTAGATCGGTAGAAGACGGGTGATTGACCCTCATCCGCGAGGTAGGTGGTTACTACCCTATGGTTGATACTATGGAGGTTGGTTAGAGAACATAACCATGTGGCCTTGTTAAATCACGACTAGTCGGAGTTTGTGGTGTGTTAGACCACGGAAAGCTCCGGCGATGTCACCTAATGGGACTATGGCTTTGTACGTCCTCGGATCATGTTGAACAATGCCTCACAGATAGCTGGAAGGATGCGATCATCCGATCGCGAAGTCTTGAGGATGTTTGGGCCGGCATTTCAACGGAGTTGAGTGTGTTGCCCACAGGCGCGGTATTAAAGCCAGTGGCCGGTCGCGCCGGAGGTACCTGGTAGCCGAGCATGCCCCCGGTTGCAACCGTATTCGTTGAAATCCGTGTTTCCACCCGAATAGACTAAGGTGATCTAATCGACTCCGACGGAGACGTGTGGTTTGTGTGAGGAACACCCGCCACCGGTTTGCAATCGATTATAATCGCCATCGTTCCTGGACGGTGAACACTTGACCGAGCAAATGCGGCACTATCGCAAATCATTGTGAAAAATAGGATGGTTATGGTTCTATGTTGTTGATCTTTGGTATGCTCAACCTAAAGGATGGGATAGCCTTGTTTGCTCATACCCCGGAGTTGGAGTAGTACGGTGCTAATCTAGTGATGTCGGGATCCAACCTAAAAGATGATAAGCTAGAGAGTCCTTTATCACTAAATGATTATTTAATAAGCTCATCTTTTATCGCAAGTTTAAATGAGTCGGCTACCTCAATTATACAGCCTTGCATACTCCTTGGTGTCACTTTATTTTTGGTTTATGACGGGTAAGTCTAGCTGAGTACCTTCTTGTACTCAGGGTTTTATTCCCACTTGTTGCGAGATCATAAGACCTTTGCTGTGGCAACAAGATGGACCATGTATCCCACTACGGAGGATTAGACCTTGGGCAAGGTCAACTCTTATATCTCGAGACCTCTATGCTTTTGCTTTTATTTGATGATAGACCGTGGCACTATTTTTAACTAAGTGTGCGTTTGTAAAACAACACCTTATTTTGCTTCCGCAGTTTGGTTTTCAACTGGGCATTGTAATAACTATTTCATAACTCGATGTATTTAATTATTGTGATCTTATGTATTATTATGAATGGTTTTATGTTGAACTCAATTCGGTCCGGGTGTATTGTGGAAAGTTTGAAATCCTTCGTGGTTTCACGGACTACCGGGTTGATATAAGCGTCATGTGCTAATTAAGTTGCTTAGGCGACATCATTAGTACATTATGTTTATATTAATTGGTCGGTTCCGTTACAGCTGGCATCGGAGCAGGTTCAACGTATTACTGTTCATAAGTATACTTAAAACAAAAAGAATTTGTTTTATGAACAGTAATTACGAACTTATAACCACTTAATCTCCCATATAGGCTTTTCAAAAGTGTGTGGTTTTCAAAAACTTACCTATATGTGCCTTGGACCAGTCATATCCTTTATGCCCAATTAAGGACTTCAGGTGGCTTATATAAGTACTAACTTGGGGGATTATTGTATCATATCTTTATTTGTCGCACTCATACACGACGGTTTTGTATGAGGGCCATTCACTTGAATGGTTATGTATGGATCATTTTGCCTCTACGTCAAGGTAAGGTTGGTTCAACGCTCAGGTAAATGTGAGTTGTGAGAGCATGATCGGACGCAATGCCGATCTTGGGGAGTGCTTATTGGTGCTGGATTATATACATGTCTACACATGTTTATAAGAAGGTACCCCATGTGAGGGTGTCGTCTTCTGATGACTTGTTGGGTAGTATGCACTCGGGAATGGGTGCAAGTAATCGGAGATTTCACCTTGTTCGGAAGGTGCGTGGATTTTTACGTCGCTTGCATTCATTGGGATATTGGGCTGAAATGAATTTTCTACTGTACACTAACTACGCAAGATCGTGTAGCCCGACTAGTTTACGCTATATGAGAGCACGTTGGTATGCCACCGTCTAAAACGCTAGAATTTATGGTTTTCCCGATTTGTGAGGACGTACGAACGTGCATGCATCATGACACATAATTATTTCATGGCAACTGCATTTTTTTTTTTCTTCCCTTATAAAAGAATGATTCTCTCTTTCGATAAAAGCCCCAACTTAATCTCCATCTCATGAGAGTTGTGATTCGGTTGAGTAGATGGCAAGAATGAAGCGCATCAAATCCCGGTCAACCGGGGAAAAGTTTTGCATCAGCGGTTTGCTATCCATGAGCCACGTGGTGCCAAGAAGTTTCTAAAAGAATATGGAATGTCTTCCTTGCTATGGCAAATTTTGCACTCGATGGGCTATCCCACGGTAAAGAACCTCGCTATCGATGGAGTAAAGAGCCGGAGAGTCGCGCTTGAGTTTGATTCCCGTTGAAAGTAATAATTCCCGCCAAGAGTGAAGGAGCGTCACTTTGGTGTGGACGCGATTCATTGTTCGAGGTAGGAATCCTCGGAAGGTGCAAATGTGGTTGCATACAAGGCACTACGGGATTTGCTCAAAAGCTGCCCCGAAAAGGTTGCTCGTGCCACTGCAGGTGTGTTTCCTAAGGGTGACCCATACCATGTTGTGTGGCGTTAGCTTAGTGAGACTGCACTTGTCGGTGGTAAAGATGAGGCTGAGAACAGCAATGGTACTGCTAGTAGCGCAATGTTTGCTATGCTGAAGAATTACTCCTGTCTGGAGAACGCATTGGAGTCCCTTAATCATGAGCTCATTTATGTCACCTCATTTAAGCGAGAGATGAAGAAAGAACATGAAGAGGAAGTTGAAAGACTGACCACATTGCTTGAGCAGATGACAATCTCCAAAGATCAGGCCATTCAGAGAGAAAATGCTGCTGTTCATGAGACATTTGTGGCACAAAGGCAGTTTCAAGAGTTGCCTGCCCTACTTGGTCAGTGGCAACAAGCCTTTGGTATAGTTGAGCAACAACGAAATGAAGCTTGGAATGAGGAATACTGTCTGAGGGAGCAAGTGCTTGCATTAGAGGTCATCAATGGTGCTTTGCAAGGAGAATGGCTACGGGTCTACAACCAGCTTCACCCCAATTCTCTTGGTGTGGATGAGGAAGGACTTCAGGTAGTGCCCAACATTGATAGTGCGAATACTGGAAATGCAGAAAGTGTTGAGGACATGGACCATGACCATGCGGAATGCTACAATGGTTTGAGGATTAGTGATTATGGATCTTAGCGTGTTTAAGTGATGTATTCATCATATGCAGCCTGCAAGAACAAGTTTTATATGTCATGTATTTTGGGCATCAAAATTCAGTCGTTGATCAAATTTGTATTCTATCCTCGTCCATGAAAATTCACTTCTATTCCTCTCGGTCCATAATGATATGTCGACATTGGTTTCTTGTTGTCACATGTCTAGACCAATTGTTAAGTGAATATTGTTATTAATCATCACTTGGGAACGACGCAACGATAGTATGTAGCACATGCTATGTCATTCAAAAATACTCCTTGCTATCCACAATTTTTAAATCCCCGATAATTCCTTCACCTTGTCTTTTGCACATAGCTCAGTTGTACAAGATATCGTGAATAATTCGATTATTTGGCGAAGTATTCTATTGGTTATAGTCATGGCAATATTACCTCGGTTAATAAGTTATCGTGCCGCGACAAGAACCTAGACCATTTGGGTGGACGCACCTAGATGGATTACTAGGGGGTACGCAGGTATTGTAATTATTAATTGTAACCCGTTATTTCGTCTAAGCCAAGACAACATCCTTGTCATAAAACCTCCCTTGAATGTTTGTTTATGCATATCCTTGTTAATGCAATCTATCCACATTCAAATCCAGCCATGATATTATGACAGTAGGTTGCTACAAATTGATGTAGTTGACCTTTTCCTATTACCTTGTGTTCTTGTGACTATCTTTCGTATATCTCATTTTTGCCTTGCACGTAATGCTTATTCGTGCAAGAATACCTTTAATCATGTAGAATTGCATCTCAAACGCAAGATTTGTAATGGAGTCCTGATTAATGACTGATGGTGCCGCGACGAAACTGAGAGCACCCGGTGGCTGCAGACACATGGATGTGCTGCTCGGCACGCGCAGGTATCACGGTTGTTGAGCTCGACCTATTACAGAGATTGCCTCGAGGTGTCATTTTGCGTGAACCTACCTTGATTTCCTCTCGATATTCATCATCCGATCTCTTATGATATTTTCCCCGAGGAGCAAAATCAGGCAAATCAAAGAGAATGAGATCGTTTTCAGTAAGACTTATCGGACCACAAGAGGTGGTAGACAAAGGACTATATCAGGTGTTTGTTTGATCAAGAGAATGGTTTCCTATTCCATGGTATCCCTCGGTAGAGACTTAGAACTCCTATACATCTACTAGGTATTCTAAGGCCTTATGGAGTATGCATGCTTTATGAGAGTCAATGAAGGAAATTCTTCAGACAAAAACTTCTTATAAATGGATTATGACAGCAATTTTGGGTTTGCATCTAGTCTGGTACTCAAGCGTCATGATGTTAGATTCAACTATGCATTGGGTACGCCTCGTACAAGTGCTTGGGAATAATCTTGGATTTACCAACATACAATTCTGTTTTGAGTATCAAACAAAAGTCGTATGAATATGAGAATTTGGTTCAGTAGAGACTGCACTCTGAAAGAAAGGTTGGCATGATTATCATTGGAAAGGAATGTTTGTTGGATGACAAAGCTCAACAATTCTCTGCTTTGAGAGCATGACTTATAGAAAGGAATTGGTAATCAAGAGTCCTTGCCAAAGAATCTGCTCATGTTACCGTTTTTGTCCTAAAAGAGAGGTAATTGGTTGGTTACTATGGAGTTAGAGAACCATGGACCTAGAAATTTTGATTTCTACATGAGATGATTTGGATGTCTTTGACCTAAGAACTTTGACTTCTACATGCAAAAGAGTGGAATTCTTCAGTCTAGCTGGTTCATATTAGCATACATTAGCTTGTGCTCTTATGTATGACTATGTCAGAGTTGAACTCACCTCAAGGAATCCAACTGATGATACCTAATTCAGCTTGTCCTTCGCACACATAGGTCCTTGGCGATATTGTAGAAAGTATTGCATATGCTATTCTTATTGACAGCAAACTTGATTTGGATTTAGCTTGATAAATGTGCAAACCTCAGCTTGACCTGCTTCGTAGTGGTAAACTCTTTGAGGGCTGAAGCACCATTTGATGTATTTGATGGTGTGAGTAGCAGATTCTCTCACATTAAACCCTTTGATGCCTCCAATAGGGTAATTGTTGGGTACGCCTTGCGATAACATGCCCTACGGTGTAGTAATCTTGGGGTTTAATGAGAGAGTACATCGTACTATTCCTGTCATCCTCATACCTCAGATTAAGAAAAAAGGATTTGACATCAGATTAGAAGAATGGAATAAGTAGCAGAATGTCCTCTAATGGTCTTGGAACTGGAAAAATCGATATGTGGACAATTGGAATGGTCACAGCAAGTCAACCAGAAGAGAACCGTTGCAATCCTAGAGGGACCCACTTGTGCACTGTGCTCGCGTGATCGTGGTTCCGCACTCGCAGCGCCTGCACAGAGTGCCCTCCTCCTTTATCTGTTGCCCTGTCGGCCCTCGCGCCTCGTCCTCGTCTCCGTACCGGGCCCTTTTTTCCCTCTTCTTCTCGGCTTTGATCCCGGACGCACGCACGCGTGCTTTCTCCCACTGAGCGAATCCATCTCCTCCTTTATCTTCTCCACGCCCGTGCGAGAGTGACTCGTCATCCATCTTCTTCCTCCTGCCTCCACTCCGGTGCCTTGCATCAATCTGCCTCTCCCCTCTGTCGTGAATGCATTCCTATGCATCTGTTCTTCTTTTCCATCCCCAAATCTGAAACCTTGCTCTGAGAGAAGAAACTTGAGAAAGCCATCGCCTTGGGAGAGAGAGCAATCAGGAGCAGAGTGGTAAGATTCGGTGTTTGTTCGTGGATCCAGAGTCGCCAGCGTAAAGAGAGAAGAAGGATATGTATTTCATGGAAGAACTCCTGATCTGTTTGGGATTAATCTTGGTGGTTGGGTTCACGATGGTGGAGTTCACGCTTGAGGTTTTCTGGTTCTTGTGGTCGTTCTTGACGTTTTGGAGCGTCGTGTTCATCCTGTGTCTTCATTGTCCCTGTATCAGTCGATATCTGGATTAGGCTTATGGTTCTCGTGTATTTCTCATAGCCTTATTCTCGCAAATCTTGAGAGGCTTTGTATTCAAGTCAAGTAATCCTCGATGTAAATCCAGATCTATGAATAAAGCTCTTATTTCTCCTCTGTTCCCCTCTTCTTGCTTTAAATCTCGGGGCGAGATTTCTTTAAGGGGGGTAGGTTGTAACAACCCCAGTTTTAGGCTTAATAAATCTTGCATCTTCATGAGCATAATCATCCCATAAACATCATTATGGCATTTGTGTAGCAATTGTTTGAATGCATGGATTAAAAATACAAATAGGGTTTTCAACTGATTACTAGAAGTCATATTTGTGATGCTTTTCACAAAATAGAGCTTTAACAAAGTTTTTAGAGAAAATTATTTGGTAAAACTTTTGTTTTGACCCCGACTCATGAAAATGAGTTTTAGGTCATCAAAAAGGGCAAAAACAGCAGAAGGAGTATTGAAAAATAATGTTTTTATAATTATAATTGGACCCTAATTCACATTTTCAAAACTAGGCTAAATTAGCAAAAACTTCCAACATGAAAGTTACTCCTCTCATCATTTTGAGAAACTTTCATTTTTGGACTATTTTCAAATTCGCAATATTTTTGAATCTACAGCGATTCAAACATTTTCGGGTGGAGACAAAAATGGTGGGACCCACCCCGGCCCCACCTGTCATCGTTCTCCCCGCCTCCTCTCGCTTTCCCTTCGCTGCATCGCGTGCGTGCGAGGCGCTGCGCTGCTCGCCGCCCGTCGCTCCACTCCTCTGCTCGCCCCGCACGCGTCCCCATCCGACACGCAGCCGCCAAGCGCTACCCGACACCGCCGCCGCGCCGCGTCACCTCGCCGCTCGGCCCTGCGCCAAGGCCCCGCCGTCGTCGCCGCGTTTGCCGTCGCCCGCGGACGCACGCCGCGTGCCGCCAACTGAAACTGCCAAGGGCGCCGTGACGACGCAACGAGCACGCGTACTCGAGTGCCAGCGCCCACTTGCCGCGCGCCATCGCTGCCCCGCTGAGCCTCTGCCGCGCACGACGTCGTCCTCCATCGACGCCGCCATGCCCCTCCGCGCGCCCGTGACCCCGGTCCAGGATTGGGACAAGCCAAGCGGCTATTTAACACTCGCCTCGCTCCTCTCCTCCCTCTCCACTGCGCTAGCCGCCCGTCCGCTTCCTTTCTCTCTTCTCCTATGGCCGAGATCGAGCTCGTCCGTCATGGCCGCCGCTCGGAGCCGCCGCCGCCTAGCCGTCGATTTGCCCCGCCATTTGTTCAATTAATAGCGCCATCGGCTTCGCAACGCCGCCCCGCACCTCCTCCACCTCCTAGCCTTCGACGAGCGTCGCCTGTGGCCGCTGCAGCCGCGTCGCCCCACCACCGCGCCGCCGGCTCGCGAGGTCGGGCCGCCACGGGCCACCCCAGGCCGAGCCGCGGGTACCGGCGGGTGCGCAGGGACCCCGCGATGCTCCTCCGCCTTCCCGTGGCCGCCGGCGAGGTCCCCACCGGCCGGGACGGCGAGTTCCCCGTCCCCCCCCTGGTAAAAGGTGAGGTCTCTTGTGCAAATGCGCCAGAGACATCAGTTCACAGATTGGTCCTCAATTAGTTTTAGGAAACTTCGGGGACCTCTATGCAAAAAGCAGCGCGCCTGTGTCAGTGACAGGCGGGACCAGGCTGACGTCATCGCTGACGTCATTGATGACGTCAGCATAGCTGGGTCCAGGTGTATGACACATGGGACCCACGATGACGTCATGCTGATGTCATGGATGACGTCATCTGGTACGAGTCTGTGTACAATAGCCGGGTGTATCTAGCAGAAACGCGTGTCTGGGTACGTTTTGGGTGCGCATAGCAATTTAGGTCTCGATTTTTAAAGGAAAAAGAATAGGGCAGATTCCTATTTATATCTTGTAAAATTCCTATAGGGAGCTAGGAGTGTCCAAATTTGGTGATCTTGGTCTTGTTGTAAAGCTTGTGAAGTACAGGATCTCGCTTATGCTTAGCACTGCTTAATTAGATCGGTAGAAGACGGGTGATTGACCCTCATCCGCGAGGTAGGTGGTTACTTCCCTATGGTTGATACTATGGAGGTTGGTTAGAGAACATAACCATGTGGCCTTGTTAAATCACGACTAGTCGGAGTTTGTGGTGTGTTAGACCACGGAAAGCTCCGGCGATGTCACCTAATGGGACTATGGCTTTGTACGTCCTCGGATCATGTTGAACAATGCTTCACAGATAGCTGGAAGGATGCGATCATCCGATCACGAAGTCTTGAGGATGTTTGGGCCGGCATTTCAACGGAGTTGAGTGTGTTGCCCACAGGCGCGGTATTAAAGCCAGTGGCCGGTCGCGCCGGAGGTACCTGGTAGCCGGGCATGCCCTGGTTGCAACCGTATTCGTTGAAATCCGTGTTTCCACCCGAATAGACCAAGGTGATCTAATCGACTCCGACGGGAGACGTGTGGTTTGTGTGAGGTACACCCAACAGCTGGTTTACAATCGATTATAATCGCCATCGTTCCTGGACAGTGAACACTTGACCGAGCAGCGGCACTGTCGCAAATCATTGTGAAAAATAGGATGGTTATGGTTCTATGTTGTTGATGCTGGTATGCTCAACCTAAAGGATGGGATAGCCTTGTTTGCTCATACCCTGGAGTTGGAGTAGTACAGGTGCTAATCTAGTGATGTCAGGATCCAACCTAAAAGATGATAAGCTAGAGAGTCCTTTATCACTAAATGATTATTTAATAAGCTCATCTTTTATCGCAAGTTTAAATGAGTCAGCTACCTCACTTATACAGCCTTGCATACTCCTTGGTGTCACTTTATTTTTGGTTTATGACGGGTAAGTCTAGCTGAGTACCTTCTTGTACTCGGGGTTTTATTCCCACTTGTTGCGAGATCATAAGACCTTTTTGTGGCAACAAGATGGACCTCATATCCCACTACGGGAGGATTAGACCTTGGGCAAGGTCAACTCTTATATCTCGAGACCTCTATGCTTTTTGCTTTATTTGATGATGGACCAGGCACTATTTTTAACTAAGTGTGCGTTTGTAAAACAACACCTTATTTTGCTTCCACAGTTTGGTTTTCAACTGGGCATTGTAATAACTATTTCATAACTCCGATGTATTTAATTATTGTGATCTTATGTATTATTATGAATGGTTTTATGTTGAGCTCAATTCGGTCCGGGCTTGTATTGTGGAAAGTTTGAAATCCTTCGTGGTTTCACGGACTACCGGGTTGATATAAGCGTCATGTGCTAATTAAGTTGCTTAGGCGACATCATTAGTACATTATGTTTATATTAATTGGTCGGTTCCGTTACAGGCCAACTATTTCTAATTCTAGGAGACTTAATTTGGAAACCTGATAGATGACGAAGTTGTGGCGGCTCGAGGGTTGCACCCCTCTCCACTCGCGCGCGCACGCCCTAGGGCGCCTGCAGCCCGCGTGCTGCAGCGGCGGCGGCGGTTGGGCTCCTCCCGCAGGCCCAAGTTGGCCCAATTTCTTCCCCAATCTAGAGGGCCCACGTTGCACGCGTTACAGCACTCCCCCATTCTCCACTCGCTGCGTCCACGCGGTGAAACACGAACCAGTTGTCGACACCGAATGGTGGAAGTATTGTGGCGGTAGGGAGTTCCTCCAGGAAGCAAGCCATGCGGCCTTGCATGGGGTCATTGCTGACGATGTTCTATTTGGTTCGTAGAGGCATGAAGTCAAAGCAGTAGTGGAGGGTGCCAATGTTGCCAGAGAGGTGATAGGTGGAGGCGTCAGATCCTGGCCCTTTGTACATACCTCCTTATACTGCCCATAGTAGATGTTTCGGAACTGATGTGTCCATGTTGAAGCGGCAGATGTGGTTGCGTGGTTCCGATTCGATGTTGAGAGGTAGTCGGCGCCAGATCGTCTTGATGGTGATTGTTGGTGGTGAAGTTGTTAGGTCCATCATGTCGCCGAACATGAAGGAGCCCATGTCGAAGTTGTTTGGTACAAGTCGATGTCGCCCGGAGGCCTGATCGATGTTGACGTCGACGTGCGCGACGCGGATCAATATATGACCGAGGCCGTCGATGAATATCGTCGTCGCGTCCATCACCGGATGATGGAATGGCCATGGTCGTCCAAGCAGGATGTATGAGGGGCATCCCATTCACTTGGTGTGCCGTCAGTTGTTGGTGGCCGCCAAGGGCTAGCATCTTTATGCTAGCTTGTCCTTCGATGTTGACGAGGTCCGGGATATCGCGAGGAGAGGTGACACGGAGACGGGATGTAGAGACAAATCGTCGAAGAAGATGAGCCCGTCGTCAAAGCTCCATTCGTTTGCAGCCTTGCCATTTGCAATGGCTAGGGTGACTATGCGCAGCTCCTGCTGCTCCCTGATGGCCTGGCATAGCTGATCGAAGATGGCGTTGTTACAGTACCTGAAGTTGTCGAGGGTGTTGGTCAATCAAGCCTGTTACGCCCTGTGCGTTATCACGCGAGGCTGGAGTGGTGGTCGCAGCGCCAGCATTGGTTGTAGAGGTTTGGGTCGAAGCAGAGGTGACTGCGATACTTGGAGTTGTGGTGGCGCATAGAGCGAGTGGCGGTGTCCCTCGCGATCGTACGTCATGGTTCTGTCATTGAAGTCCCAAATGACACGGCCCAGGCTTGCGAGCCATGGTGTGCCCAAGATGATGTCGACATCATGGCCGAGGTCAAGGAGGTATGCATCGAAGGTGAAGATGTCACCGGCGATACTGCGAACGAGGCCGAATGGCACGACACCTCGTCCCCGCTGCCGACGAGGATGTGGTGTTGATGCGTTGTTCATGGAGTCCGATGGCACGGGCGATGTTGACGTCGATGACATTGTGAGTTGATCCCGAGTCAACAACGATGTGGACGCCTGATCCACTTATCAAGCCGTCGAAATACATAGGAAAAGCTCCCTGTACCTCTGAGTTCCGTCTGCCGATCAGTACCATGATGGCGTCGTTGGTGGAGGATGACGGCATAGGTGTTGGTGATGGTTGGCGGCAGCGATGCCGAATCCCCCGTGGGGGCGCCGGCTGCACCTCCTTCGGATGCTGGCGTACTCCATCCGTGTAGATGGTGACGTGCTGGTTGATGGTGAGGTTGACCGAGGTGGCGGGGCGTGTGTCCACCGTCTCGATCTCAATCTCCTTGGTTCTAGTGGTTGTTGCGGTAGTGTACTTGTTCTCCATCTGTTGAAGTCGAGCGTTGATGGCGGCGAGCTCCCCTGGAGAGCGTCGATCTTGCTCAAGGTTTCGGCTGTGAAGTTATGGAGCATCTCTTCAATCTCGGAGAGTTGTCCCATGGCGGAGGCGTGGGGATCGAACCGTCGTTCGGTACCGGGTATAATGGGGCCCCAGGACCGGGGTGGCCCGGTGGCTCGTCGGCGGCGACGTGGGATGGCGCGCGAAGGCTGGGGCAGCGGCGCGGAGAGAAGAGGAAGAGAGAGAGAGGAGAGATAGGGTTGACCCCTTTCTTTATTGCCTGATCCAGATTGATTACATCTCCTATTTATAGTTGGACTTGCTTGACTCCTAAGCAAACTAGGAGATCCTCATAATACGGAGTCTCGTTTTCCAATTCAATCCTTTCTTTATTTAGGCCAACTATTTCCAATCCTAGAAGACTCAATTTGGAAACTTGATAGATGACAAAGTTGCGGCGGCTCGGGGGTTGCACCCCTCTCCACCCGTGCGCGCATGCCCTAGGGCACCTGCGGCCCGTGTGCTGCGGCGGCGGCGGCGGTCGGGCTCCTCCCGTGGGCCCGAGTTGGCCCAATTTCTTCCCCAATCTGAAGGGCCCGCGTTGCACACGTTGCACATGGCCTCCACAACTTTCTGGGCTCCAACATAGAGCCTCCACATTAATTTTCACCAACCGTGGTAGAAAAAAATCCTTTAGATTTTCGCAATAATTGACCTTGTTTGGATTGCACTGGGATTCTGGATGGTAGCCTTTTTTAAGCTAGATTGATATATCGTTTGTATTCATAGTTTCCAAAAGCTAAGATTGGCTACAATATAGAGTAAAAAAATTACTGGATGGGAATCCTGTTCGTGCGTGGAGAGAAATAGGGATAGGTAGAATCCGTTCGTGCGCGGGGAGAAATAGGGATGGGTAGAATTATCATTTTTTAAATTTCACAGTATAATGTATAATGTAGACGTCCGCAACACGCACGCACACTCACCCTTATAAACACACGATACCCTACCTATGAACACATTGATGGATTGAGCCAGTAGATTATCTTGAGATTCATGAAGTCACTACTGACGCCTCATTGTCGATGGGGACGTCGCCTACCACCAAAAGTATAGCGCCTTTAAATCAAGAAAAATAAGAACACCCTACCAAGTCGAGGACTTAAACCTAGGTGAAAAAAGTTTCACCATGAGCAACCTAACCATCTCATCTATGATCAATCTAGTTCATCCTCCCAATCTGTAGGTCTCTAGATTGTGTAAGCTGGTTAAAAGCTAGCAGGGATGATGTTTAGATCTAGTAGTAGATTGTAGAAGCTAGCTTTCATAATCTTGTGGAATCCAAACAGGTCCTATAAATCATCATCACTAATAATAGCCTCCGAATCTATTCCATTATATAAAAAAGCTACCTAGCACTACCTGTATAAAAGATACATAAAGTAACCTCTAACTTTGCATTAAAATTACTCACATATATATGCTCTTACGAAAGATAATTTAAAAAACTCCCTATTTTTTCTATGCAATCAAAATACATCCTAGTTTGCATCTAAATTACCTAACTATATTCTATTCTAAAAACTAATTCAAAATAACCCTTCAACTTTGTAAATAAATTACACATCCCTACCGTTATGAAAGCTAACTAGAATACTTCCTCTCATATTCCTTACAAATTATCGACCACTACCACTATAAAAGGATAATGCAAAAATAATAAAAGATAATACAAAGTGACACATTTTAATTTTGTAACTAAATTATTGACCCACGTTATAAACAAGTGATTTTTTACGGTGCTTGGGAAGAACCACTGGTTCCTCCCTTGAAGATTATTTGCGGCAGCTTTAAATCAAGTGTTATAATTAAGGGTGGATTAGTAATTTTTCCTGCTCCACAGATTCTAACTCCCTAGCCCAATTGAACGAAGGCACTAACGAACTGCTCCTCGCGCGTTGCGCCGCCCAGCTCGCCGCCCGCCTCGCTGCTTCCCAGGCCACCGCATCTAGGACTAGGATGTCGCTGGCTCATCGTCTCGCCACCAGTCGAGTCGCCAGACACCACGGGCGCCGCACGTTCCTAGCCGCCGGACAGGAACACGGAAAATGCCTGGGCGTCGCGCGCCGCTGGCTCGTCGTCTCACCGCCAATCGGGACGGCAGACACACGGGCGCCGCACATTCCTCGCTGCCGCCTCCGCCGCCGCTGCCGCGGACAAGGACACGGAATATGCCAGGACGCCGGCGAGCTCACACTGGCTGTCCGTCGTGCCTTGGTTCTGCGATGCGGGAACGAAGAACAATCGGAAAAGCGGAGATCTCGGATAAGCAGCTCTTTATTTTTTTGATTCACAGAAGCAACAGCTTCTTTTGATTCAGAGAAGCAGCTCTTCTTTGATTCGGAGAAGCAGCTCCTCAAACGCTAAAATACTGTTATACCCTCCACATTTTATTAGAAATTAGTTCCGGGCCTACATGATTTTTGGTTCGGTGCACAACTTAACTTCCTCATATCTGGTTCCTCCTATTTTTAAAGCGTTGGATCTTGAAATGAAGGGCTCGTTATTTCCAAGCATGGTAAAAAATCTCAACAAGTACAAATATACCAATTAGATCTACATGCAAATACTAATATAAGCTACTATGAAAAATAATTTAATTATAAAAGTTGGCTAAGTAGCTCACCCTTTAATCCATTCTTTTAAGCTCAGAAGGTAACTAGCTAGCTAGATCGTTTAACATTTTTTCTTGCTATTTGGTTTCTAGCAGGATTAGTCTAGTCCTGCATATTCTCCATTTCAAGTCCCAAGAAACAAGGGGGTTCACAACTTCACATACATCCATCCCCCATGTCGCCGCCCACTGAAGCAGATACTCCGGTAGCGGACATGGACGCCAAGCTTATGGTGGCCACAGGCAGCGGCGGTGTCCAGCAGTTGAAGGATCTGGTGAACAAGCAGGAGGAACAAGATTCGGAGGTGATGGTGGTGGTGCTGGCCAAGAAGCAGGCTGCTCCTCCCGCGCAGAAGCCTCATATGGATCCTCATCTGCTAGCATTGGCATCCTCCGGGTCTTTTGAGGAACTGAAATCTCTTCTCGGCAGTGGTATTAGCTCTTCTGATCAGAAACTGCAAAAAAACCTTGGGGGTCAAGCCTCTGGCAACAACGGTGGCAAGGCCGACGACATAGAAGCAAACAAGTCCATCCTGTCAGGTGTCACTGCTGAAGGTAACACTGCGCTCCATGTGGTGGCCGCGGCCTGTGGTCAGGGCGACAACTTTCTGGAGAGCGCCCGCATCATCTACGGAAAAGCGAAGCACCTCCTCTTTGAGAAAAACAGCAATGGCGACACCCCTCTGCACTGCGCTGCACGGGCGAGGAAAGACGACATGGTCAATTGCCTCAATCATCTTGCTTTCGATGAAGGAGGCGAGGGTAGGATGAAAGGACCTGCTGCAGAAACAAAACGATGACAAGGAGACAGCTTTGCATCAGGCTGTCCGCATTGGGAACAAGGACATAGTCGACCTACTGATGGACAAGGGCTCGGAATTGGCCAGCATTCCTGAAGACGGGGGGCATATCGCCTATGTACCTCGCCATCGTGCTAAAACGCAATGAAATTGTGAGGATACTCTATGATAAGAGTAGCTCTGGAAACCTTTCATTCGCCGGACCAAATAGACAAAATGCATTGCATGCTGCCGTTCTCCGATACCCAAACAGCAGATACCTGCACCGAGACCGAGGTACACATGCCTGCATCTTTCATTTTTCCAACTTACAAACTGCGTTCGGAGACTTGTCCTTTATTTTGAAGCGTACATTGCCATATATAGTTTTTTTTTTGCCACTCTCTATCTATGCATATAATTTGTAGAAAAAAGTTCTGTCGTAGTATGTATAATTAATTAGAGAGAATTTTGGAGTACGTAATCATTCCTAGGAAAAAAAAAATCTTAGAGAACTCAATTAGGAAGGTTCCAAGTCGTGGAATTGTGTACAACGGTTTAAGTCCATGATCAACACTCATGGTGATGGACAGTACAGTTCTCCATGATCTTTTATATTTGTCCTTAATCTGGTTGTTTATTCCAACTAACTGAAAAGTCTTTGATTCACATATAATTAGTTTTTGTCTCACCTTCATTACTCTAGTATGACAAAAGAATGGTGTTTGCAGATCTTACAAAGTTGTTAGAATGGAGGGAAACACACCTCTACCCACAAAATAAGGACCTTACCACACAGGGATGAAAATGGGAGTACGCCACTTCACTTTGCCGCAGCTATAAAGGATCCACACATTAAATATTTTTACATGGAATTTGAGACATTAAGCATTATTTGTCAGCAAGTATTGGAAGCTAATCTGGATGCCCTGTATCAACCAGACTTTTTCCCCATACACGTTGCTGCCTCTGTAGGTGCTTCCCGGAACATTGATATGTTTGTTAAAAAATGTCCTAGTAGCGCTGGACTGCGTGATGCTAAGGGAAGGACATTTCTGCATGTTGCTATTGAGAAAAAGAAGGCGAATGTAATCAGTAGTGCCTGCAGCAATCTATCACTATCGTGGGTTATGAATATGGTAGACAACAACGGGAACACTGCACTTCACCTTGCTGTCGAGGCAGGGAGCCTTCAGATGTTTTCTCCTCTATTGGGGAATCCACATCTGAACCTAAATTTACCAAACAATAGAGGGGAGACTCCATTAGATATAGGGGAATATTAGATTCGAGAAGAAGGATTGTTCAATAATCAGGTAATCTGTGGGCTCATTTCATTTTCAGGTAGGGGCAAACAACTTATTCGTTATGCACCACTCGTCAGCTTCTATTTGTTTTCCTTTTGCAGAATAGTGAACTAGTAATATGGCGCACGCTCAAAAATGTCGGTGCAGTGAAGGGTGTTCGCCGCCAGGATTACTTCGAAGACGACAAAACTGTGAGAGTAAAACATGACACAAGTAAAGAAATGGAGGTACTGAAAGACTCGACGCAAATTCTAAGTATTGGCTCAGTCCTAATAGCAACGGTAACATTTGGCGCAACTTTTGCTGTGCCTGGAGGTTACATAGCTGATGATCACAAGAATGGCGGCTCACCTATACTTGCTCGAAGGTATGCTTTTGATGCATTCATCGCGTCCAACACATTGGCATTCATTTTCTCCGCTGTGGCTACCATTGCTCTCATGTGGTCTGGATCCCCTTTGTTGAACCCACGGAGACGCAGAGCGCACTTCTTCGTTGCCCACTACCTCATGTCGATTTCGATTACGAGCTTGGCAGCTGCCTTTGCACTTGGTGCATATGTGGTGCTAGCCCCCTTGTCTCACAAGACTGCAGTTGCCACATGCGTCCTCGCTTCTCTCGTACCGCAGTATAGAAAACTGGAGTTTATTGGGAGACGTCTTCTTCTGCTACTACCGTTAAGTACGAGGAATGGGTTAATCTGGGCGTGGGGATTCTCAGCAATGGTCATCGTGGGTAATATGCTAATTGAAGATTGGCCCTTGATATTCATCTTTGGTTGGGCCGCTCAAGCAAAACCCGCATTCATCCAAAAATAGAAACAGCTGGTCAACTTGAAGCAGCAATAACAAATATTATTATACATACATGTGGTCACGGCAGACATGACAAGAATCAGTAACGAACATTCCTATGGATCTGGAGTAAAATTTAGGTGCTGTCAGCCTACCCTATGGACAATAATGTCTGCCATCTATCTGCATTATATATGATTCTTTATTTAGACACCTACTATTATTGAATCATCAGTGCTCTTTTCTTGTCCATAATTTACCCTTAATAATTTGTTTCTTGCTGTAAGTTGGGACTTGTTGTGCTCGTAATAATGTAAGTGGTTGGTACTGTATTTGACAACGAATGCTTTGAATGTTCAGATGATATTTGTGATTTGTAGAGAAGTTTGAATGAGTCATTTCAATTTCTAATTTAGATAGCCATGCCGAGCAATTGTGCTCCTAGTGCCATGGTTGCAAATGTGTAATTGGCTGATCCCATGATTTGAGGCTTTCTATACATACACGCAACAGAGGGACAAAGAAACCTGGACTAGATTAAAGGCAGCAAACTGCTGCTAGGTGATTACAATGTCTTAGGATTACATCTTTCAAAGCCTCAGATAAAAGGCATTCACACTCATGTGTAGGATTTCTACAAATGACATCCACTGTTCCTCAGAGGAGTTCAGGAGTTTTAAAAGCCTGAGTTGCTAAGGAGTGAGCTGTGATGTTGAGACTTCTGTCAATTTTCACCACTCGGGTGTCCCTGTCCTTGCCGGTGGCGGCGAATCGAGCCTGTGACTCTTGTCAAACATGACACGGTCTGCACTGTGCAGTACTACTTAGAAACAGAGTAGAACCGGTCTCTGTTCTTGGTCCCAACATGTTTTTCAGGAGCACACAAGACATACTTACTCCACGATATTCTGCTTTTGCTATGGAAGCCTCTCTGTAGCTTTTTTTTTATGCGTCTGAAAGACACAGCAAAAGTCATCCCACAAAATGTATTCCTGTCAGCTTGCAATAATGAAACCTTCCATGCTCTGCTTCTCTCCCCAGCTAAACAACACTTTTTTGGGGGCCGAGGAAATAATTTCCTCTTCCGTGATCTGCTTACAACAGACTAACAGTGAGCTGGTGCGCAAATTTCCAGCAGTGGACCTTCCTGCTCTTCACTAATAACTCAGAATCACTGGGACCTGAGATGGAAGTTGTATGATGAGGATCATTGCTCTTGACCAATACTTCGTGGGCTGATCTGACGGTCCGACCACAAAAACAGCCCAGCCGCGGAGTCCTTAGCCCGGCAACACCACTCACTCACGGCCTTTCCCACTCCACTTGAGCCCATCAAACGATAGCGCAGGCGCAGCAACAGCAGCTTCCAATGCTCAAAAAAAAAAAAAAAAAAAAAGCAACAGCAGCTTCCCCTCCCAAAAAGGGAAAAAAACGCAGCAGCAGCCTGCGGCCTCAGCGCCGACGCCGACTCGCTCCGCCTCCGCCTCGGCGGCCCCTTCCTCCTTTTGCGCCCGATGCCCCAGGCGGCCAGGGCCCAGCCATTGGCGTTCCTCCAGATCTCCACTACCCGAGCCGACCGACGCCCTCTCCTCTCTCGCGCCACCCGCAAGCGAAGGCGGCCGTTGCAGCTAGGTGTGGGCCTCAGGCCCCCCGTACCCATCTATGCGCCGGCGCCCTCGCAGAAGACAGAGACATCACTGGAGTCGGCCTCACCTGTCACCTCCATCAATGCCGGGCATCTACAAGCTGAGGAAGAGGAGGAGGGGAGGCGAGACGACGACAGCGTCGCTGCGAGCCGAAGGTGTCGGCCAGCTGCCGGGTTGACCCTCGGGCCAACGGCAGGGTTTCGTCTCGCCGGACCGACCCGACCCGATCCAATCCGGCTGCTGATCAGGTGTATTATTATACACAATAGTTCAGTCTTTGGTCTGAGTTTGTCATTAATTAATGATATGATATGCACACTCGTTGACTTGTCGACGACTCGGTGTACACCACTCCTTGAGGCTTGAATGAGCCAAATAACCAGAAGCAGTGCATTGTAAGCCTCTGGTTGCTGTGCGAGCTCAGATTGCTCCTTCAGCCGTTATGCTTCAGTTTGCAGGTCAGTCGTCGCAATGCCACTACCACACATCTGCCAGGTCAGTCACCGTCGCATTACTACTACCACACATCTGCCATCTGGATGGAATTCACTGCCTAGAAATTTGAAAGAAATACATAATTGGTGCGCGCCTACGGGCCTTTTATATTTCTCCTCACTATATATTTTGTAGAATCTGATAAATCGCTGGCTTCTGTTTTTTTTTTTTTTTATTGTCCCTGCTATCAGTAATCACAACCCTGCTTCCATTTCTAGTTGGAGTCTTGGAGATGTCGTCCAACAGTGGATTGGAGGGAGCTCTAACCTCGCCCACTGAACACCAAGCAAATGCTCCGGTAGCAGCCATGGACGCCAAGCTGATGGTGGCCAAGTGGACGCCAAGTGGCGATTTCCAGTGGCTGAAGGATCTGGTGAACAAGCAGGAACAAGATTCGAAGGTTATTGTGCTGGTGATGGCCAAGCAGCAGGCTGCTGCTTGTGCAGTCATCCAAACAAGTCAAATACTCAAAAGAGCCAGAGCATCTTTTTTTTTATAAAAGATAAAGCCAAGGCATCTTATCAACTGGCTTTTGCATACTGCATCAGATTCAGTGGAAGTCACTATGCACGCGCACCAAACCAACCACGCGGGCCCTATTGGCTTGATCCAAACAACCAGAGCACCTGGCAAGGCTCTCAATCCAGGCATCCTTCCTTCCTAATTTCCCTCTGCACTGCACTTGAGCAACAACCTCAGTTTGCTGGCCGCCCGTGCGAGCTTAGACCGCTCAGCTCGCTCCATAAGCCCTTGTGCTTCAGTTTGCAGGTCAGTCGTCACCATACAACTGATACTACTGCTGCTACTACATATATATAGCTGGCCTCTATGCGAACACATGGCTTTTCCATAGCCTCTGTGTTGTGCTGAGTGATTGTCAACATGGCAACACAAAGTGTGTGTGTGCGCGTGCGTTCTACTAACCGTGGCATGCGGATTCGTGCCAAACAACGGTGTCTCTTGGCTTGTGTTGTCTGCAGGTGTCGAGCTCAGAGACGGTGGTCGGCGGTGCGGTGAAGGTCAAGTAGGGCGTGCCGTGCTGATGGACCGGGTGCGGTGAAGGGCGGACGTTAGGCTTGGACTGAGGGACCTTGAAGCCGGGCGGCTAGCCGTGGTGGCTGACAACTGGGACATCGACAAGCGCAAGTGTGCACGGCGGGGGATGCGTACGGGCTACGCTACTCGCGGATGGTTTGGTGGTTTGTCCTCAAAACCATTGACGACGGTTTGGTGGTTTCGCCTCAAAACCATCGACGGAGGGTTTCCCGGGCTTTGCCTCAAAACCCGGGCGGAGGTCCCACGCGGACGGACGGCACGTGGCGGCATCGGGGAGATCGCTTGGAAGCGAGGCTACCGGTGAGGAGGCGCGGTGGCCGTCGGATCAAGTGAAGCTTGAGTTGGACCCTTATGCCCCTGGCTGAGTGGTTTGGCTCTTCATGTATCCAAGGGCAAAGAGGGAATGTGTAATAGGCCCTATAAATAAGGGTGAGGGGTTCCCTTCCCCATGACCTCTTTCATTTTGCATTTTTCCTTTAGGGTTTCTTCTTCTAGTTACTTGGTGAGAGAGAGGTCTGCAAATCTATGATTTGTACTCGAACCAAAGTTGTGTGGCAAGCAGAGTGCTGAATCTCTGCTGTTTCCTCTGGGATTAATCACCTGTCTTTGTTTCCTGTGATGGATTTTTGGTTCTTCCCGAGTTTTCACTTCCCCTGTTAGTTCTCGGTGTGTCTTCTTTGATTCGAGATCGTTTTAGTTTGGTGTGCTTTACGACTGCTTCTTCCGGAGCCTTTGCACTCACTTCGTCTGCTTTGCTAAGAGCCTTCACAACTCTGCTCCCGCAAGTCTGCAGCCTCTACAAGTCTGTAGTTTTTGCATGCAGTCTTTGCAACCAGCTCCTGCATGTCTGCACCCTTCGCTTCTGCTTGGTTTGGGGCCTTTGCACCTGGCTCATTCAAGTCTGCAACCTTTGCTCTCGCCTTGCTTAAGGCCTTTGCACCTGGCTACCAAGTGTCTGTAGCCTTTGCTCTGCTCTGCTTGAGCCCTTTGCACCTAGCTACCATAAGTCTGCAGCCTTTGATCCCACTTTGCTAAAGGCCTTTGCACCTGGCTACCAAGAGTCTGCAGCCTTTGTTTTGCTCCTGCTTTGCTTGGGGCCTTCGCACTTGGCTCCCGTAATACCAAGAGACTGCGGCCTTCGCTCCAGCCTCTGTTCGTTTGAGCTCCGATTGTTTTACCGCTTCTTCCGCTTTGTGGTGATCCGCTGTGTTCCTTGGGAACATCCACCCTCGCAACAGGGTCGTGATCATCACCAGTTTGCGTATCGCTTCTTGGGGTGCTTTTTAGAGCCAAGGACCAAGAGTTTCGAAAGAAATTTTGAGGCTCCAATTCACCCCCCTCTGGTCGCCGTTCACGGTCCTTCAATTGGTATCAGAGCTGGTTAAGGATCACTTCACCTTAATCGGTCCGTGATCCCCGAAGGCGACATTATGGAGAACCGTGGGCTTGGCAAGCCACCGTACTTCGATGGCAAGAACTATCCTTATTGGAAGATACGCATGTCGGCGCATCTCCAAGGGATTGATACGCAAGTGTCGGAGATCTGCGAGAACACGGACTATGTGATTCTTCCTGCCCGTGTTACTCCTGTGCAGATCAATCAACACAAGGCGAACAATACTGCCAGAACTGTCTTGTTCTCTGCTCTCTCTATGGAAGAGTTTGAGCGTGGCTCTGATTGTCCAACTGCTCGAGAGATCTGGTCTAGACTGCAGAGCTATCATGAGGGCACTGCCCATGTTAAGACCAGACTCTATGAGACACACAAGAGAGAGTATGAGAATTTTGTTCAAATCGATGGTGAATCAATTGATTCTCTGTTTTCTCGTTTTCAAACCATCGTGAACAAGATGAGGGCAAACAACCCTCAGATGCCCTATGACGATCATCAGAGAGCGCTCAAGATTCTATATGCTCTTGATCGGAGGGTTTGGGAAGTGAAAGTGTCGGCAATCATCGAGTCGCCCAGCTATGACACAACTGTGGATGAGCTATTCAGCAAGCTCAAGTCCACAGAGATTGACCACCAGATGTAGGCGAGGATCAGGAATCCATCTGCCCCTACCATGGCTTTGGTCTCAGGTACTAGAGGTTCAAGTTCTTCTGCTAACCCTTCACAGCTTTCGCTTGCCTTGTCATCTTTGGTTTCAGCGACAGAGGAGCAGATGGAGAGTCTTGGATGACGAGCTGGCCTTGGTGATCAGTCGGTTTTCGCGGTTCCACAACAACCGCCTGAACCGTCGACGTGGTATCACCAAGCAAGGCTGCTTTGGATGTGGAGATCCTGACCACTACGTTGCAAACTGCCCTAAGGCCGATAAGAACTCCTACAACAAGTACGACCATGGCAAGCGCAAAGACAAGCATGAGCACCGCCACGCCAAATACAAGGCGAAGGAGAACCTCGACGAGAAGGCTCTCGAGAAGAAGTACCTGAAGAAGTTCAAGGCGAAGCAGTGAGCCTTCCTCACATCCCTCAGCGACCTCGACGACGACTCCGACAGCGGATCACCTCCAAGTGATGATGAGGCCGAGTAGAAGGTTGAGAACAAATTCAACGGGCTGTGCTTCTTCGCTGACTCCAAGCTTGGAGGCTACTGCACCATGGCGCTCGACGAGTCTACCCCAAGCATTGAGAAGAACGACGACACCGAGCCAGAGGTAGAACAAGATCTTGAATCTCTTGCTGCTGAGGTTGAAAATTTGACTGCCACTTTGCTTAGACAAGATGCTTTGCTTAAGCTTGCTGCTCGTGAAAGAAAAGATTTCAAGGCTAAGTAGTTGCTTGCTGTCAAAGAGCTAGAGTCTGTTAGGGAGACTGTGCACATCTCTGATGAGTCTGAGTGTGATGCTTGTGCCATTCATATGGTGAACCTAGCTGATGTGCAGTCCAAGTATGTGGCTTTGGTAGATGATCTTGATGAGGTTAAGGCTAAGTCTGTCTCTGTGAGTCCTTGCAAATTTTGTGATGAGTTGAAGTCTGAGTTAGGAGAGAAAATGACTAGGATTGCCATGCTAGAGAAAACTAGTCAAGTTTCTAGATGTGTTTGTTGTGAAGCTTTGGAGCTAGAACTTGATTCTTGTAGACATGACAAGAAAAGGACCGAAGAAGAAATCACAAATCTTCGGTCCATGCCGAGTTGGTTGTCTTGTAGTGAGCCGCAATTGAGCATGATGATGAGTCATTTCAAGCGGGGGACTGACACAACGGGATTAGGCTTTGCTACAGGTGGGAAGGGTGATCAAGTGTTTGGTAAGGTTGGTAAACATAGTGGTGTGAGTCTGAGTGAGAAAACCACCAAGCCTTCCACTACACCCAAGCTAATCAAGATGCATCAACCTCAGCCTATCAAGCCAAATGTGAGAGATGGCATGTTTGAGGAACCACCCAAAGCTCCACCCCCAAAACAAGTGTGGACTCTAAAGCCAAACCATCTCAGGAACACACTTGACACTCTACCGAACATCTCTAGTGATCTCCTTCCTAAGAGCAAGAAACAACCAAGAGTGACCCATACCAACAAGCGAGTGAACCCTCAGCCACCCAAGAGAGAGGTTTACCACTGCGACTATTGTGAGAGGGATTGTCACTTGTTTGAGTTTTGCTTTAGGAGGAAGAGAGATGAACGGCATGAGTTTCAGCTTCACAAGGACATGTATCGCTCTTCTCATTGCATACATGGGTTCTCTTCTCAGAGGCGTCGTGCTAAGCCTCAGTTTGCTGGACCACAGGGTGGTCATGCCCGGCGAGGTGTCAGTCGTCCTCAGTACAACTGTGGACCTCGTGGCGGTGGCTTTCCATCCTACAGCTTGAGCGGACCATGTTTTCTTCGTCGTGGTGATCGCTCCTCAATTGGGACATGGCATGTATGGTGCTTTTGATGATACTTCTCGTGGGCAAATGAGTCAACACTGGTTCCCTTCTCGTTTTGCTAACCCCAGTGTTGGACCATTTGCACATCCCATGTCTTATTACTGATGCAGGGTGTGGGGTGGAGAGCATGTGCTTGATGGAACTTGATCTTTTGGTGTGATCAAGTGTTGATAGCTCTCTACACCTATTTTATTTGCATCCAAGAGGCATGTGTTATATTGTGGTGACTACTTACACTTTATGCGCTATCATATACACTCATACCTTGTTCTTTAGTGCTTTCTTACTTGTGGTATGAGTTTGTTGGTTAGTTGCTCACTTGTATGGTTTTAGCATGTATTATACTTGTTTCATGCTTTTCTTTCTAGTCTAGCATGTTTTATCTTGTGTATCATATGCCATGCTAGCTTTGTGTATATCTTGGTGGTTTAGTCTCTTTTCTTCTTAGTGTGGGATCCTCATGAACATTTTGCCATGCTTTTATCATGTGCTTTAATGTGTATAGTTGGTATGATGTTCATTAGGTATCCTCTCTAATTGCTAATTCTTGTATAGTTACATGTATTTCTATGACATGTTTTGCTAGCTCGAGTCTTTAGTCTTTCTGACTAGTTTCATGTTACATGCTTTTATTTCTAAATTGATATCATCTTTGTGCATCATAGCATGTGTTAGGATCATGGTTGCTTTTGGGCTTGGTGTGTCTTGTCTCCAGTTGTTTTTCTCAGCTTTCATGGAGAAGGCATCCTAGCGACTTGGAAAAATTGCCCACAGTGAGTCTTTTTCAGGTGTTTAGTTACAGGTGCTTCATTCTGAGGAAAGGTAACTTAGACAAGTTCAAATCTAGATCTACAGATGACATGTTTCTTGGTTATGCAACTTATTCACATACTTAAAGAGTAATTTAACCTTGAAACTAACCATGTCATAAAGACTTATGAAGTCATCTTCGACGAAACCACACCTTGTTTGGCTCCTGTTTTTCAATATGCAGGTGATCAGGAGATTGGCAAGAGCAGTTGTGTGGAGGAGTAGGATGATGCTAATTGGGATGATTCCAAACTCACTCCACTGGCTGCCCCAGTTGACCCTGCGATGACTACTTCTGTCGACGGCCCAAGTACTTCTTCCTCGACTTCAAATGGGCCGAACGACCACGTTCCTCAGCTTGCACCAACTGCACATGAGGGAATTTTAGCTACGCTTGAGGGGGAGGCCGACTTCATCAAAGGAAGCACCTTAGCACATTCAGTAATGCCATCCCCAGGATTTTGTTCGGTAACACGCAATCGATCTTGTGAGTTTTCACAATTTGCTCTTGCTGCTTTTGTTACTAACAAGTTTGCCCACTTGAGAGCGGAGTTGGGCATTTGCTATCCTTTTTAGAGTGGGGTAGCTGTATCTTGATGTATAGTATGATCTTTGGCTTTCTTCTTTGCTTTTGTTTCTTTGGCTTTACGTGTGTATCATATTGCATATCATCATGTATCATATTACCTTTGTTGAGCTTCATGACTATAGCAGTTTTTGATTACATTCATGCTCTTGCTAGTATGTCTTGTGTATATCACTTGGAGCTTGCAGGCTTAGGCTTCCTCGATCACTTGTTACATGTTATGAGCTAAGCTTTCGTTTTCTAAATGTGAACCTTTGCTTAAATCTTGATGCAACTCAAAAATTGTTCACCTTTGAGATGGCAACTAGCATGTGTAGGTTTTGTGAGAACCTTGTTGCTTTCATGTGTATGCTTGAGTTGCTATGTCTCATGTTTCTTGAGTCATTCACTTAGCTCGGATCTCTTGATAATCTTGTGCTAAAACTTGATGTCTAAGCTAAGAAATGATGAAAAGTTTTTGAGTTGGATCTTTTACACGGCGATTATCACGAGATTGCTTCTCATTCTTTCGAGTGAGATGAACTTGGGCATTGTAGTGCTAGTCCACAACCACTCGTGACGAGACAAACTTCCCACTTGCACTAAGGGATGAACTCGGCGTGGTTGAAAAACATGATAAAAACAACCTTTTTGGCGGACAGTTTTGATCCTCTCGTATACACATGTCTAAATGAAACCTTGTTAACTACTGTTTTAACTCTAATCAATGTTGTAGTTACAAGTGTTGCTAAGTGTATCTTTGAGACATGATGTGTGACCGTCATATGGGGTAGTTTCACTCTTGTATACATGTGTTAGCACTTGTTTGCTCTCCTGCTTATATGTGCTAGGTGCTATTCTTTTTGGTGAACACCTTTTATAAAATGCCCAAGACCTGATCAAATTGCTTATGTATCATATTTTGTTTCACTTGATCGGTTTGAGCATTGGCTTTGACTTGTGCTTTTTGCTATACACTTGCCATACTTGCTAGAGCATATATGTACTCGGATTGCTATACTCTTGAAGCTCTGCATTTTGCATCTCTTTCATGGCATGCTTTGAGGGGAAATTGAAGTTTCTTTTGCTTCTATCTTGATAAGTGCATTTGCCAACAAGGGGGAGAATGATTCCACAAATCCAGAGAGTTCATTAATGAGGATGCATTTGCAAAGGGGGAGGATGCCTTTGTCAAGGGGGAGTTGCACTCTGAGCTATTTTTGAACTGCTTTCGCTAGATGTGTTGAGCCTTTGCCTCTTCGTGAGGGTCTAGCTGTGTTGAAGTGAGAGTTGCACTCTTAGCTTTTTTTTTTTGAACCGCTTTTGCTAAGATGTGTTGAGCCTCTCGCCTCCTCTTGAGGGCTAGCTTTCGCTTTGCTTGGTTGCGTAGAGCCGTTGCCTATGTCTTTGGGGACCAAGTTTTGATCTTACTTTGCTCATGGCAAGTGACCCGTTTTCAGCTTTTCCTTGGCTTTTGGTCACTTGGATGAGTTGTCTCTGATTTTGTGTTGGTGTTTGTTGGGGGCAGGAGTGGAATTGGCCACCCCGTCCCCCCTGATTGTGTGCGTCTCATGTGTTTGATGTACGCAGGCACGACCGATAGTGCGGGAAGACGCGCATCCGGCGTCAACGCAGGGCGGAAACCCCGATAGCGCGGGAAGATGCGCATTCGGCATTGCCGGGTGCTAGGCGGAAACCCCGATAGCGCGAGAAGGCGCGCATTCGGCGTCGACATCGAGGCCCGGGACGAAAGCCCCGATAGCGGGAAGACGCGCATTCGGCATCGCCCGCGCCCGCGGAAACCCCGATAAGCGCGGGAAGGCGCGCATTCGGCGTCGTTGGGCGCTAGGAGGAAACCCCAATAGCACGAGAAGGCGCGCATTCGGCACGAGTCTGGACGCATTCAGCGGCCAGGCAGAAAGAAGAGTCCGGATGTGTGCTGGTCGGTGGTTAACCGGCAAAAGTGGGCCCTTGGGCCATTTACTTGTCTGCCCTATGTCAGCTGCTCCTGTACGTTGAAATTAGGGTTGCCAGGGGCATTCTTGTACAAAATGCAACACGACTTCCTATAAGTAGACCCCTCAGGGGATGTTGTAGGGGACTTCTGGACTCCGTGCGTTTTAGCCGGAGGACTTGGTATATAAGGTTTGTGTTGTTTGTTTCGTATTGCAATTCCGTGTTTTCCAGTTCTTTCCGATTTCGGTCCTTTAGGGGGTGCAACCCCAAAGGGCTGAAACAACATTGGCGCCCGCCGTGGTTGTCGCCCAGACTTGTCATGCCACCCAAGGGAAAAGCTAGAAGTTCAAGAAAGCAAATGCCGACCATTGACGAAATCATTCCTTCAGCAGCAACCGGCTCGGATCCGGTACTCCCCGAAGCCACTGCATCGGGGGCGGTGCCTCCGCCACCGAATCCCGACGCCTCCGCGGCCCGAGATCCAGCCGCCGAAGAAAATGCCGTTAGAGCAGCAGACGGAGCGCCAATCCCATCCGATGTGGAAGCCGTAGTCGGCGAGGGCGACGGAAGACGCGGAGGCGGACGGACCCGCAGCCGAATGCGGTGGGCGACCGATCTTCTTGCAAATTCCAAGCATTAAAGCCGCCGGATGAGCACACAACCGAATCGAGGAGCTAAAGGCATACCGTGATCGGTTGCAAGGAGACATCGAAGCAAGAAACAGGGATAACAATGACCCGGGTAGCGGTTGATCACGCAGCAAGAGACGCGAAAAGGTTACTGACGGGAGATCGGCACTTGGAGCAAGAACCGAACGAGAGCGAGGTCGATATCCGGGTTCGGCCTCGTGCAAGGGGGCCCCTGGATATGGTTGACATGGCATCCCCTTTGTCTCCCCGAGCTGCAAAAATACCCATGGCCGCGGGGTACAAGCCCAAAATCCCGCACTTTAATGGTAAATCCAATCCCGGAAGGTTCATATCAAGTTATGAGGCTGCAATATATTCGGCAGAGGCAACGAATCCTTACGGCCAAGACTTTGATTACGGCAATGCAAGATGTGGCACATGATTGGTACATGTCCTCGCGTCCATTATCCATTCGGTCATGGAGGCGGGCAAAGATGAGCCGGCAACATTTCGGGGCTTCAAGCCGACAAGAAAACCATAATGGATCTGCTCACTTTGTATCAACCAGATGATGAGCCAATGGCCAAGTACCTGGAACACATCATCCAGATGCGGGCACAAGTCCCGAATGTGTCTGACGACACGGTCATCGCTTCGGCCATCAGAGGCCTCAAAATTGGGCCGTGCGCCGAAGTGTTGATCAGGGAGGTACCCAAAACTGTAAAGCAGTTGTTCGATGAGATGAGAAAATTCGCCATTTCAGAGGAAGACCTGCAGAAGCGCAAGGTATCAAGAAACAGCCTCAAACAAAACACCCCGAAGCAGAATCAGCAGAATGAGTAGAAGTGGGGACAGAATCAAGGTTATGTCAACAACCTTCAGGAGGAGTCATCCAACCCTGCACCCCCGAAGCAAAACGATAGCCAGTTTCATGAAACCCGGGAGGAGGACAGCGAACCGGGGGCCGTGCTAACGGGCGGACGAGGTCGAGGGCGCAATGGCGGCACCTCGAAAACACCATATTGTTGCGTGTGTGGCGAAAACAAGGGCCATTTCACCAGAGACTGCAAATACACGCAGCAGGCCAAAGAGCAGAAGGAAAGAGATGACGCTATAGGGAAATCCGAACCCACAAAGCACGTATTCCACACGGCACCGTCACAACACTATGCTTTCCCCATCAAATGGCCGCTTTCCATGCGGGCAGCCGGGGAATCCGTACCTCGCCCCACATGTTCATGCACATTGGGGGGGGCCAAGCATGCAAGATACCAACAATACCAAGAAATGATGATTGCGCAACCGATGCCGCATCGGTTGTGGCTTCTTCCTCAGCGCCTACTGAGAATAGACAGCAGCAGCAACAGGCAGCAAAGCAAGAAACTTCCAAGGAGTTGCAGATCGTACACACTGTAGCACCCACGAATGCGATGCCATCCAACGGGCACATATACGCCATCATTATTGGTTCCAATATAGAGCACGACATTAAGAGAACGCGAAGAGAATATCAGAGGCGCGTGTTGGCAGTATCATCAGCTGCTCTGACGAATCGGGCCGTGTGGAAGCTTCAGCCCATCACCTTCACTAAAGAAGGTAATCAGGTCCGGGATTACCCGCACTATGACGCTTTCGTTGCAACTGCTTTCATAGCTGGGTACACCTTGCACAACATTCTGATTGACAACGGGAGTTCGGCGGACATCTTGTTCACCAAAGCGTACGACAGCATGAAACTCGACAGGCGATCGCTTGATCAGGCGGGCAATGCCCTATTCGGTTTTGGTGGAAACAAAATAGATGCACTTGGGAAGAAGACACTCACAGTAGTGTTTAGCGAAGGAGAGAAAGTGCGGGCAGAAGAGATATCGTTCGATGTGGTACAAATGGAATACCCATATACGGCAATCTTCGGAAGAGGAATCATAAACAAGTTTGACATCATAATCAAGCAGAGCTACCTGTGCATGATGCTGCCCTCCCCTTTCGGGGTAATCACGGTGCATGGTGATCAAATCGTAGCCAGAAAGATAGATGGCAAACCTATACCGGGATACAGCATGGTGCACGAAGTAAAAAAGCCTGCAAGAAAAGAGGATGCTAATGAAGCCGCAGAGCGGAAAGAGCGGACAGCAGAGCCAGACGAGGGCACGAGAAGAGTGCCTTTATTGGCGAACCGCCCGGATCAGTGTGTACATATCGGGCAAGTCGTCCGGAACAAGACGCTTTGGAGCTGCTAGCATTTCGGGCCGAGAACAAGGACGTATTCGCGTGGACCACTAAAGACCTCAAGGGGTTGACAGGAATTGGCACAAAGACAATCTCAACGTTAGCAAAAAAGAAAGCCAAGGTAGCAAAAGTTGAGGAAGATGTCATCCGAAAGAGCGACGCGCGACCACGAAGTGCAAAGGCTTTTGGACGCAGACGTGATCGAACTGTGCAAGATCCTGAATGGCTAGCCAATGTGGTAATGGTCCAAGAAAAGCAAAGAAATGGCGCATGTGCATGGATTTCACAGATCTAAACAAACATTGCCCTAAAGACCCATACCCATTGCCGCGGATCGACAAGCTGGTTGCGAGCTGTTAAGTTTACTGGATTGTTTCTCAGGGTACCATCAGATATGGCTGAATGAAGAGGATCAAGAGAAAACAAGTTTTACCACTCCCGGGGGGACCTTTTGCTACAAGCGCATGCCCGAGGGACTGCGCAATGCTGGCCCTACTTTCTCCCAAATGACAGACGAGGTCTTTAGGGAGCAGAAAAAGAGGAAAAACCTAGTCGCATACGTGGACGATATAGTGGTAAAGAGCGATAAAAAAGCACACACATCGAGGATCTAAAGGAAACTTTTGTGAACCTTCGAGCAAGCGGCCTGAAGCTAAACCCGAAAAATGCATGTTCGGGGTTAGCAAGGGCAAGATGTTGGGATGTCAGTATCGACCCGGAGGCATAGAAGCTAACCCGACAAGATTGCCGCTATTGTAAACATGAGACCGCCCAAGACAAAGAAGCAGGTGCGAAGCTCACCGGGATCACCGCTCTAGGGAGGTTCATATCCAGAAGCGCGGAGCGAGGACTTCCATTTTTCCGCATCCTAAAAAATTTAGAAGATTTCAGATGGGGCCCGGAGCAGCAGCAAGCATTCGATGACCTAAAAGCTTACCTGTCAAAGGCCACAACATTATCAAGCCCATCGCTAGATGCGACCCTGTTACTATACGTAGCAGCATCCCACACCGCGGTGAGCGTGGTCCTGGTGGAAGAAAAAGAGAACGAGGGGAAGTTACAGCAGTTCCCAATCTACTTCATATCAGAAGCGTTGACATCAGCGAAGGCAAACTATTCCGAGATGGAGAAAATCGCATATGCGGTGGTCATGGCATCGCGGAAGCTCAAGCACTATTTTCAGGCTCATCACATTCGGGTCTTGTCTGCTCAGCCCCAAGATGCCCTGTTCAGAAATGCAGAGGCGGTAGGGTGGATAGGCAAGTGGGCGGCTGAGCTGAATGAATATGTCATTGACTTCGAGCACAGATCGGCCATCAAATCGCAGGTCATAGCGGACTTTATCGCGGATTGGACCCCATGCGGGGACAACACCACCCTTAGCTTCGAGGAACCAGAATTGACAGTGCACACGGATGGAGCATGGTGCTCAGCTGGAGCAGGCATATCCGCGGTATTGACACCTCCAACCGGCCCAAAGCTGCGATACGCCGCAAGGTTACAGTATCGCACCACCAACAACACAAACGAATACGAGCGGTCACGGGTCTCGAAAACTCCGAGCGCTAGGAATCCGTAGATGCGTCATCAAGTCCGATTAGCAAGTAATTGTGGGGCACATCTGGAAGGAATACACAGCAAAGGAACCCGCTCTAGCCAGTTATCTAGAAGCTGTTCGACGAATGGAGAAATATTTCCTTGGTTTCACTTTGCAAAACATTCCAAGGGCGGACAACACGAGGCAGATGCGGCGGCAAAAGCCGCAGCCCGAACACTCCCTTGCCCGCCGATGTTTTCTACCAAGTCTTGACCGCCGCAGATGGTGCGAGCTTGGAGGAGGAGCGACCGCAGAATTCACGCTATCGCGAGTGACGACCGGAGAGCACCGATATGGGCATTCATTTTACGGAACTTATGAGCCCGGAGACAGAAGCAACAACAAAGGATGGAGTTTAGAACCAAGCAATACTCCATAATTGGAGATAATTTGTACAAGGAGGGAGTTGTAGCGCCACCGTCGAAGTGCATTAGCCGGCACGAGGGGTCCGGCTTTTGCACGATATACACTCGGGTACATGTGGAGCGCACGAGGTCCGCATGAAGTCGCTCACAGCAATGAGACAAGGCTTTTATTGGCCGACCGCCATCGAGGATGCCAAGCAATTGGTGAAATCGTGCCGGGGCTGCCAAAAGTTTGCAAAATATCGTAGGGCCCCGGCGCACCCAACCTCCCCGATATGTCCAACTTGGCCGCGGAGGTGGGGCATCGACATAGTGGGGCCGCTTCCGCCAGCACCCGGAAATCTAAAATTCACTGCAGTGGCACTTGAATACTACACCAAATGGGTCGAAGCAAAGGCGCTGGCAACAATATCATCTGTGTTGACGCAAAATGTGACCACCCTGCGTCTCACACACAGCAAGCCGGAAAGCCTAGCTTCAATCGGGTGCCCGGCGTCGAATCCGGTGGCGTGCCGGTCGATTTGACCGAAAATCGACAAGGGATAAAACGGTAAGATCATAACCGGAACGTGCCGGGTGAGACCAGGCATTCCATCTTTACTGACCCTGAAGCCACTTACGACGACACATAGCTATGGAAGCTATCTCGCCAACAGATGCGGTTCATTCGGCTAAAGTAACATAACCGATGTAAACGAACAAACTAGCCGAATACGTAGATGAAGACATGTTTGAACAAGATTAAATCATTGAAGCATATCAAACTACATCTCATGTTTAAAGCATCATCAAGCACTAAAAATTAAGAATAAGTAACTTATAAATATAAATCTACTAAACAACACATGCATAGGCTACTCCAACTAGTCTCGCATGCACGTCTAGCCTTCATAAACCCGTCGAGCATAAACCCAAGCAAGCTAATCCACCGCATGATACCACTCACTATGAATTTACACCACTCCTTGCTACTAGATCAATCCACCGCATGATACAATCTAGCAATAAAGAGCTAAAAGCATATAATTATCTAACAGATCTATAGATACTTGCTACATGTATAAGCATAACCGTATCGCAAGATTGCCGAATCGGGGTCCATGAAGAAGGAACAAACAAGCAACATGTAAAAGGAGCCTATCGATTAAACCGATCTCTAGTCCACCGGATGACTAGCTCTAGAGTAACCCAAAGACCTCGCATCGCCGCACGGTACCGGTCCCGTCAAGGCTTATCTACATATAACGTGAATGAACCCGCAACATGTAACAATCTAGATCGATCTAATTCGGCTATATGAGCTTGATCTACTCGGTATTGGATAGGCATGAAAGGAACGATCAACAAGCCGAAAGAGTATCAATCTAGATTGGGCAAAAGAGTGTTGCAAATAATTAAACGTTAAATAAAGCATGCAACACGTGATAACTTAATGAATCTATTAGATCATGCCAAATCTAAAAGAGCCGATAACTAGCCTCTAAGCTTAGATCTTAGCCTCGCCGCACGACTCATGACCTAATCGTAGAAACTTTGGTAACTAGCTCCTAGCTAATCTTAGCCTCGCCGCACGACTCATGACTAACACGGAACCCTCTTGGTTCAATGCTTAAATCCACCGCATGATACTAAGCATTGCAACAAGACTTCTTGCATCATTATCTAAATCCACCGCATGATACTAGACATGATAACAAGGTTGCCGGACTTACGGAGGTCGACGGATCGATTGGCCCTCTCGAAGAACTCGACGACACGACTAAAAGGACTCGAAGGGTGGCGCGTAGCGGTTGTATTGATTTGGTTGTGAACCCTTATTACAATGGTCGAGGGCTTATATTTATACCCCGGACGAAACATGAGTTCTAAGCATTTACGAACTATCTAAACAAAATTGGAAAAACTAGACACGCTAACTCTATCCATAATCGGAGTCCTTGACCATCACGACTCCTTCCTTTTCTCGCGCCTTCACCTTTCCTTCTTTTCCTTCAAACGAAGCCGTTTTACCGACCGCTTGACCGCTTGCCGAACACATGGAAATTAGCCGACCGCATACTCGTTTGCCGAATCGCTCTCTCGCTCCTTGCGGGCCTACTTGTCATATCCCCGACCAAATTCTCGGTGTTAACACATGCCCCCTCAATTTCGAGATAAAAGGATTTTATTTCGAAATTGACCATCGCCGCTTCTCATCTAGGTCGACTACCAACAGCCGCGGCCGCCATCCAAGATCTCGTGCTCGTTTGTTGTCTTCAATGGCGGCGGAATCTTCAATCAATTCCATCATGGCGACAGAACTCAAGACAAGCTCTTGGAGGTAACCCTACTTGCTTTATCCATTCGGCAACTTTCCCGAATCGGTTTCTCGATGCACCTTTTGATTCATTCGCCTCAATTTCTTCTTTAAAGGAAATGAAGAATGAAATTTTGATCTCTAATCTTGCATACCCCGGATCATTTTTCCTCGGTCCGATGGGAGACCCCAATCCAAGGGAATTCATTGAAAAAGAAACCCCGAGGATCCCCTTTAAGTCTAGGATTTCTCCCCAAACAACATGGCCGAATACTTTCAAAACATGGCCCCTTCCTTCAATCACGGGATGGCGTGATTGGTACCGTAGGATGCAGTCCAGAACATGATTTCGGGAATCCCAAGATATTCAACATTGCTTGGAGCTTTCACTAGCCAATATGCCAAGAAATGACTTCCTCTTGATAGCTGCCTCTCATTTCTGGTCTGACGCCATCAACTCTTTTGTCTTTGGTCATGGCCCAATGTCAATCACTCTATCGCACATCTTCATGATGACCGGTTTGAACATCACCAAACCAACTTACCCCTTCAAATACAAAGGCACTAGTTCACAAAGATGCACAAATCGGGAGGAGGTTGGGTCAAGTACGTTCGAGTTATGCTTCAACCGGCCCCGTGTCCGACAAAGAATATAGAGCTTTCATGAACATGTGGCTATGCAGATTTATCTTCTCGTGGCAAGTCCAATGAACCCACTCTTAACCACATAGTGATGGCTGAAGAATTGGTCATGAGTAAGCCGATTCCTTTGGGCAAATATCTCGCCGGGAGCATTCTACCATATGATGCATCGACATCGTCCGGATGAGGAATCATGGTGAAATTTCCTGTGTCAATGGACCATGGTGGCTTCTTCAGATGTGGTTGCAATTATACATGCACCAGATTGTTTCTGTTGACCTCCACAATCTGAATTTTCCTTCCATCAATTATGCTGAAGGTGAGGATCCTAGATACAAATCTTGCCAGACATATGGAGAGGCTGCATCTTCAATCACCATTGACTTGGACCTGGGCCACCTTTTCAAGATCTTCTACAAGGGATTCAACTATGTAGTTTGGTTCCCTTATAGGGAGAATGAAGACCTAACCCTTCCCTGCAGATTTAGTTATGAGCTGGCCGTCGGATGATGATTCCAGGGATATCTTCAATTCTTTTATCAAGCCCCGTGTTTTGCCACAGAGTTTCATCATGGCCGATTGATAAGCTCAACTTATGAATTTTACAACCCAAATATGTTTGCCGTGCAGTTTGGACTCGGCCAATTGCCCCCAAGGCCATACTTCTCAAACATCATCGTGCCTAGGGAGTCATTGCTGAACAAAAGATGCGAGGCCAATAAAGTTTTCGACCTTGGATGCAAGCTTCCGCATATGAACCCAATCCTCTGGTGATAATTGAAGTCAGTTCATCCTTCATTCAACCTCGGTGGCAAAAGTGGCATTCTCACATTTTCGGGCACAAGTCCATCCTTTATGCCAAGTCCCGATGCCCTCATTTTCTTCGATGATGAGGTACATGTTTATGGCTACTTTTAAATTTATGTCTTCTCGCTCGTTCCTAAACATCCCTTTGAACAGACATTGCTCCTCCAAGTCCTCCGAGGTTCAATATTGGCAGCCCGGCCCCGTTGCCGCTTTGGGGCATGATGCTCCAACTCGAAAGCATTCAACAAGACACTGCGATGATACAAAGTGCTCCCGAAGGACCTCAAAAGAAAAACTCCTTCCTCCCCTATCAAGGACACCGCAATTCCTAAGAAAACGAGATCAAAGAAAGCTAAGCCACTCCCTCGGTATGAATGTTCTTGACCCTTTATTTTCCATCTCGCAAATGCATTTGCACTTATCACTTTCTTTCATTAGGTGCGTGCCAATCCTCAAAGTCCCGACAGGGGTGGTGATCTTAGATAATTCTCCCGAAGCCTCCACCGGCCAAGCAAATGCCGATGAGCCTATCAATCCTGGTATGTATTTGCTCTCATAATTTTCACCTTTTGCCTCTCGTATTCAATCTTATTACATTTGGCCCAGTAACCAAGGGGAAACAACGAAGGAACTTCTCTTCATCAAACAGATGATCAAGCAGTGAACAAAGAGAAGCAGCGAGAAGAAATCCCTTCTCATCGGGTTGATGAACAAACAAACTTCGGACATCCCCCTTCATCAGCCCGGGAGAGGCAACAGGAACATTCTTCTACAAGATGTACCGATTCAACCCCTACGGCAATCCAGGAGACATCAACAAGCTATGACACCGTCGTTCATGAAATAGCTATCGTGTCAAATACCCAAAGTCTTGATGCCACTCAGAGCTCACCGATCAAGCTTTTGCCGAAGAGGTACTTGTTTTAACTTTCTTCGGTCATTTCACATCTCGATTCAAATTATTCGGCTAATAACCTTTCCCCCGTCATCGACACGCTCTCCAACAAGCCAGCTTTTCTCTTATTGCCGAAGAGTTTGCTGATGATGATGAAGTTTCTTCTAATCGGCAACTATCATCGAGAGTCGAGCTAACTCGAAAGTCATAGTCTCATTCCCGGAAAAGGATATGGTTGACTGACCCGGAGTCTCACAAAATAAGGGAAATAGCGAGCCATTCATCCAAGAGCTCCCTTCGATCTCAAGGACGCCATCAACGCCTTGTCTCACCTTGATGACCATTTTGCCGTTGTCAAAAGAGCTCATAAAAATATGTCGACAAGACTATCCCGAGACCGACAAGGCAACCGAGAGCAACAGTCAAGGAGCTCTACTCGAGTTTAAATCGGCTAAACGGTCTTGGGACACCTTGGAGCCGTAATTGCGAGTATGAGAGATGAGAGGACCAGGCTGGCAGCTCAATTAGCTCAACTGGATGCTAATATTCAATCTCACGAGGCCAAGCTTGCTTCTCTGCCACCTCTTGACTCTGCCAAGACCAAGATAAGCTCTCTTGTCAAAGATACCAAGCAAATCAAGAACAAAGGTTGCAGCAGATCCAAAACTCGAGGCCGACGACAAAGAGCCCTTGATGAGGTCAACAAAATCAAGATTGGTGCCTTGAATGTTATCAACTCTTATTTGAATGTATAAACTCCCGACTCATATGACGAGACTTGTAAATATTATACTCGAATGTATTGCATCCAACGAGACTCTGTTTCCTCCGATCTAATATTTTGTTTTTCTCTTTCTTCTCGCTTCGTCATCATTCGGCTATCCTCGTCATGACCGTACTCTCTTGATGTATGTATTAGCCGAATGCAACCGCCGCGGCCCCAAGTGTTCACTTTAGCCGAATAACCCTTATTAGTCATTTAGCCGACCGAGCGTATGGTAACCGAACCGCCGATAGTGATGGGCCTGGCCCAACTCAATCTTGGCCCATAGGTGTGGAAACCCTATCCCGTCGCTTGGCTTTCCCTTGCAGCTCGCCACGGCTCCCACGTTCATAAATAGGACCACCGGCTCCCACCATTATCACACAAGCACAAGCAAGCTGCCATCATCCCTAATCTCTTCCCCTTCCTCTCCGTCTTCAAGTCTCCAGAAAACCCTACCACCACCAATGGCGGGCAGCGGAGACCGCAACAAGCGTCCCGCCCAGACGGCGGAGGGAAGCGAAGAACCGGCGCCGGCGGTGAGATTTCTCAATCCCTTGAGTTGTGCTGTTTGCTGATTTTACCCGATCTGAGTCTTTGCCCCCTTGCGGTTGCTCATTCTCCTTGATCTGTTTCAGGATCACTGGGGACACCGGCGAGTACATCGCCAATGCCCGGAGGCGGGTCGCCCGGCCGGCACCCACACCGCTTCCTCGCCCCGCGCTCCCGCGGCGGACGCGGCGAGGGAGCGCCGTGGCGGCCGCCGTTTGCGTAAGAGACATCTTGCTCATCCATTTGCGGTTTCTTTTTCTTGTTTAGCCGATTTTGATTGCATCCCGTTTGTAGGACGGCGAGGATCGCACCGGCCGGGCGCTTCCCGGCGCCGGCCGCGGCGTTTTGACGCCTCGCTCCCGCGCCGCCCAGCTCCGGCCCGCTTCTACTTTCGCTCCGGTGCTGCGACGGCCTCGCCTCGGCCTCGTCGGGGTCTCCTCGTACGTCCCCGATATGGGAACGGATGATGAGGAGATCCCGCCGTATAGCCGTTACGATGCCGCGCGTACCGCCGCGAGCGGGATGAGGCGATGGAGCTTCTTGGTGAAGAAACCAAGAAGTTCGGGATCGCTCAAACCGGAGTTGGAGGACAACCGCCGCGGATGAGCGAGGCCATTACCGCATTAGCCTTTGCCGATTGTCCTTCAATCCTTGTTCTTTACGGCCCGCTTCGATCCATCTCAATTTTTTCTTTGTAGACCTCACCGCAGAGCTGGACCGCCTGAAGTTGGCGGCGACGGAGGTGGCCAACCACGTGAACGCCCAGGGAGCGACGGTGGTAGAGCGCCTCGAGGCGGTGCCCGGTCAGATCGACCAGGTTGCTCTTCACGGCGTTCGTCTTGGCACCGCGCTCGGCCTGGCGGGGATGTCCACCTGGACCGGGAGCGACTATGCTCAGATGCCGACTGGCTTCCGGGACGGGCCTCCCCATGAAGTCGAAGGCATCGAAGGCCTCCTGGGGTCATACGACAACCACGCCAACGCCGCGGCCAACTCCACCAACCCGGAGTCCGTCCTCAACAAGCTCTTCACCAATGAAGAGGAGTAGCTTGTATTAGGATTGACATGGGTTGTAAAATAAAAGTTTTAATGAAGAACGTTGGCCATCTGCTTGATCTTGTCTGTCTGTGATGATTTCTCTTTTGTTGCATTTGCTTGAATCATCAATCTTTTACTTAAAACTCGACTGCGTCTCACTTGCCGAACGAAATCTTCCCGAACGCACAACACCGTCTTAGCCGACTAGATCTTGATCTTGTTTCATGACTCGACGTTTTTGTAATGTAGCTCTTCAATTCACTTTATCTCCTCCCAATAAACCTACCATCTGAGAGATAAAATCAAACTGTTCATCTATACTTTAAAAATTGACTAAAGGCGATACAACCGTATCGGCTATTTTATTCGAAGACGATACTCATGATATCGGCTATTTTTACACTAGAGACGATACAATAATATCGGCTAACTCATACTCAAGTCACGTTTCGATTAAGAACTAACTTCAATACTTGGATAAAACTTCTTAAGGTATCTCGCCATTGATGGCTCTAGTCGCTTCTTCTCCAAATAGCGTTTTCAAAATATACGCATTACCGGTGTGCACAACGACAACCCGAAAAGGTCCTTCCCAATTCGGAGACCACTTGCCGAATGTTCTATCCTTGGTACCAATCGGCAATATTGTTTTCCAAACCAATTCTCCTCTCGCAAATTGCTTAATTTTAACTCTCTTGTTGTAGTACTTGGCAACACGTATTTTATTCTTCTCAATGTTCTCCAAGGCCTTAAGACGAATCAAATGCAAATCTTCTAACTCATCCATCATCGATCCTTATAGTCTTTTTCTCGTCAGTCCTTTTGTAATTCAACTCTCCTTGATCCCGATTGCAACTCCCAAGGCATTATAGCATTATGTCCATAAACCAACTCATATGGAGATGCTTGTGTGGATCCATGGCAAGCCATTCGGTAAGCCCATAATGCTTCATTAAGGACCAAATGCCATCTCCTTGGTTTCTCATCGATCTTCTTCTCGGATAATCTTGATCATGATCTTATTTGATGCCTCTCGCTTGGCCATTAGCTTGTGCATAATAAGGAGAAGAATTATATAATCTTATCCCCATGCTTTCAAGAAAGTCACAAAACTCGAAGAAGTGAACTGAGTCCCTTGATCGGTTGTAATGGTCTCGTGGAATACCAAACCTATGAATTATATGTTCCTTGACAAAACTGATCATATTTTCTCGATGTGACCTTCTTCAAAGGGATCGCTTCAACCCATTTAGTAAAATAATCGGTAGCTAGTAACACAAATTTGTGTCCTTTGCTAGATGGAGGATTGATTTGTCCAATTAAATCTATACCCCATCCTCTAAACGGCCAAGGTTTAATTATTGGATTCAAAACAGATGCGGTGTGCTCTTTGAATATTACCAAATATCCGACAATCTCGACATCCTTTGTAATATTCAAAGCAATCTTCCAACATAGTCGGCCAAAAGTACCCCGTCCTTCTTATTATCCACTTCATTCGGTAAGCCGACCGATGTGCACCACAAGCTCCTTCATGGACTTCAAACATAATCTTCTTAGCCTCTTCTTGACTCAAGCACTTGAGCAACACTCCATCTATAGACTTGTGGTACAACCGATCATCAAGAAGTACGAACTTAAGGGCTTTATACCCGAGCTTTCGGAAACTTTTTGAGATGGGTCTTTCGATAACCGATAATATCACTTCTCCAAATCATCTTTTATCCGATCACCATTGAAAGCACCTTCTTCGCCATATAGACTTCATGATTTTCCCGATATCCGGAGGCCGCTTGAGCTAATTTATTTGCCTCTCCATTGTGCTCTCTCCGGGTATATGATGCAAAGTAACTGCGAAAAGCTTTTCGAAGTTCCCTACATTGTTCATGGTACCCTTGGCACATCATTTTTGCATTCATATTGTCCCGTTAATTGATTGATCACCAATTCGTAGTCACCAAACACCTCAATAGCAATAGCCTTCACTTCTATTAACAAACGAAGCCCTCTAAGCAAAGCCTCATACTCGCTTGATTGTTAGTGACAGGATATTCAATTGAAAAAGCAAACTCAAATATCTTTCCACGTGGGGATATCAAAAGAATACCAGCACCACCACCTTTGTCACATGATGATCCATCAAAAAATAATGCCCATGGGGCAATGTTAATCATATCAACGATAAATCACGATGTTGAGTAATAAAATCGGCAATTGCCTGTCCTTTCACCGCTTTTGCCGACTCATACTTTAAATTAAACTCGATAAAGCTAATACCCATTTGCCGATTCTCCCACTTAAAATCGGCATTGATAACATGTGTTTAATTACATCAAAACTAGATATAACCACACATTCGGCATTTAACAAATAGTGCCGAAATTTGGTGCATGAGTAATAAACACACAAAACGAGCTTTTCTATAGCCGAATACCTTGTTTCGGGATCTAACGCTTTTCGGCTAAGGTAAGCTATTACTCTTTCTTTTCCATCAAACTCTTGCATAAGGGCCGATCCTATTGTCGCCTATCGGCCGCCACATACAAACTTTGAAAGGCTTCTCAAGTTGTGGAGGTACCAACATCGGCGGTGCCTTCATATATTGCTTGATTTCATCAAAAGCCTTTTGCCGTATGTCACCCTGCATAAATTTCGATCTTTCTTGAGCTTCAACAATGGAGAGAAAGGTAACACTCTTTCGATAAATTGGATATGAATCTTCTCACAAAATTGACCTTGCCCAGCAATGATTGCAATTCAGTAAGGTTAGTTGGGGGCACAACTTTGTCTATTGCTTCCATGCTCTTTTTTCCAACTTCTATCCCTCCTTTGTGAATCAAGAACCCTAAAAACTCACCAGTAGAGACTCCAAAAGCACACTTGTTTGGATTCATCTTTAAACCATGTCTCCTTGTGCACTCCAAAGTCTTTCTTAAATCGGCTAAATGTCCTTTATGGTCTCCGGATTTGACTACTACATCATCAATATAAATTTCTACAATCTTGCCGATTAACTCATGAAAGATATAGTTCATGGCTCTCGATAAGTTGCACCAAAGATTCTTCAATCCAAATGTCATCACTATCCACTCAAACAATCCAATGTGACCAGACATCCGAATGCGCCTTTGCAATATCTTCAACTGCCATGAAAATCGATTGTAGCCGCATTGCCATCCATAAAACCGATAACTTCATAACCCGCCGCATCCACTAATAAATCGGAACCGGCATTGGGTAACCATCCATGGGAGTAGCTTTGTTGAGATCTCTCGAATTCTATGCATACTCTCATCTTCCCATTCTTTTTGTAGACAGGCACTATATTTGAAATCCACTCAAAGATACCCGCATGGCCGAATAAAGTTTGCTTCAATCGCTCTTTCAACTTCTTTCTTTACATCGGCCAATACCTCTTCTTTATAAATTTTTCGTGGAGGTTGTTTGAAGGGACGAAATCCAGGTTTTATAGGCAACTTATGCTCAACAATTGATCGATCCAATCCAGGCATCTCTGTGTAATCCCAAGCAAAACAATCTTTGAACTCCTTCAAAGAACTCTATTAACTTCAATTTATATTCTCGGGTCTAAATCAAGACCGATATACATCGGCCTTGACTTTGTGCTATCACCAACATTGATTTCTTCTAACTTGTCGGCCGACATGAAACCACGACCCGGTTTGCCTTTGTTGCCATCGATTGGATTGCCCATTAAAAGTTACCGTCGAGCCGACCGCTTGGATCGGTACTGTTGATCTCTGTCGAACACATTGACAGACCTTCTTTCCATACCTTACCCGAAAGGCAATCTAGTCCGTCATACTCCCAATAAGCGTGCTCGAAGTGGCAATACTAACTGAATCATCACCTGAACAACTTCTACATCATCTCCTACCCACTGAATAAGGATTTGATGCATAGTTGAGGGTATACGGCAATTAGCATGGATCCAATCCCTTCCCGAAGCATGCTATATGCCCCCTTGCCATCAATGACAAAGAAGGTAGTGATCAAGGTCTTGGATCCAATCATCGTTCCACATGTACTTGCTCCACGAGTATCGAAGCATTGCCGACAAAATCTCTAAGAATCATGTCGATCTAGACAAATCTTCATTTGTCATACCAAGTTTCCCGAAAGTAGCATAGGGCATAATATTGATAGCAGCCCCTCCATCAACAAGCATCTTGGTTAAAGGCTTGCCATTGACATATCCTTTTAGGTATAATGGTTTCGGATGACGGTTCTTAACGGCTTGTCAAAGATTGCTTGCCGAGTCAACACAAGTTGAGCCATCAAGTCTCGGCATTCGGTCTCATCAAAATCAATATACCTCATCTTGCACTTCTTGATCTTCGTGAGCTTTAAACTCTAATGGAATAAAGAACACCATGTTAGTATCAGCCGAAGGACCCTGTCCATTATCCTTTTTCTTAGGACGCCACATTGGCTTCTTTTCGGCTAATTCTTGTTTCAGTTCTTGATTTCTCAAACGCTGAACTCTTCTCTTCTGGCTTTTCCGCAGACCAGGAGGACACCATTGACCTTTTTGCCATCTGTAGGAGCTCTCTTCCGTAGTATGGACACTACCGTGAGCCCATGTTTGGTCTGCAAATCTTTTCCTCTGATATCCATCAAAAACCGTTTATTTTTAAGCGCCGATCGTTCTCCGGAACTTTCATCCCAAGTCTATCGTGAACGGGACGGTTGACTCGAGATTGCCCGTATTCGAATATTGATCACCGCATTCGGGACAATTGTTCCCGGCGTGCAACTTCAAGCCTTCATTCCAACAAGAATCAAGAAAGAACAATTCCAATGAGATTGCTCTTGTTCTCTCCCCGTACTCTTCTTGTTCTCTTTGGCGCACCTCCGCTTCATATCTGCGACGTTCTGCCATGAACCTGCGCTCCTCTTCAATGTACTGCTGTTCCTCATCATATTCCATCTTCTTTTCCCATTGCCACTTATTCAACAAGTGTCGTGCTGTAACCCTGCGCTTCGGATCGCGTGTATTCGGCAATCTTCCTTAGCCGCATCGAAGTCCGACCCTTCTCGTTCGGCTATTCTTGAACCGCGCTTGTTGCACTTCCTCCTTGGTAACTTGCCGATTAGGGTCAACGAACCACTCTCCTTGGCTCTTTCGATGTCGAACCTTCATCTTTCCCTTTTCCTTGGATTTACCGGCATCAACCATGCCTATGGAGAAAGAGACCATGTTCGAGGAACGGGTTCTTGTCTACTTTCATCTTGCCATCAAATCTTAAGTGTCCATCTTGAATAGCCTTCGAATCTTTATTCGAACACTCGGCAATCATTGATATGATGGGAGTTTGTATCATGAAATCCACGGTACTTCTTATCCTTTACTCCTTCGGGCGCAAAGATAGGATGTCCTTCGCGGCTTAACGCGTCCCTCTTGGACCCGATACAAAAAGAGCTTATCTCGCTTTACCGACATCAAAATCATAGGATCCCTTTTGCCGCTTCACCCACCGATGACCGACCAAAGTAGGCTCCTTTGTCCAGCTCAACTCGCGGCTGCCTACTTCATCTTCATCTTCATATTCGATGCTTCTTCTAGAAATCCCGATACATGTCAACAGCTTGCACTTGTTCTTCCGAAAACGAGCATCTCTTTTAAACCCTTGGGCTTGATTGCTCATTGCTGTCAGCTTTTGTGCAAGTTGCCCAAGGTCTTCAAACTCCATGCCAAATAGCTTGTCTCTGATATGTGGCAGCATGCCTGCAATGACCAATTGTGCGAGTTGATCATCAGGAATAGTCAGAGAATAGCACATGTTCTTTGCTTCTCTGAATCTGCGGAGATACTCCATTGGTGTCTCAGTAGTCTTCATCCTCATAGCCCACAGATCAACCATCTTTTTCTCATTGGTCCCCGTATAAAAATATGAATGGAATTTTTGCTCCAATTACGCCCATGTACCAATGGAATTGGCCGGTCGCGATGCAAACCATGTGAAAGCCGGCCCCGTCGTAGACATAGGAAAATATCTAATCCTCCAAGCTTCATCGCCAGCTTCTCCAAGTTGCATCGATATCTACCGACATGCTCAATGGTATTGGTGTCATCTTGACCGAGAGAATTTGGTCAAATCCGTTGGTGGCTTAACTCTTGGTGGAAGAGCTACCCTATTGTACCATTCGGGAAAGGAGATTTGTATGCATATGTTTGATGCTTTGGTTTCAGCCGAATTGATTCGCATCATATCGGCCATTCCCGCTTTAGGAGCTCATCATTTGCATCTTTTGCTCCCCGTCTCTTAGAAGGCACTCCCGATGCACTCCCGTATCCCGGATTCGGCAAAGCATCCGAGCACCGTAATCGTGAATTCACTATACCCATCTCCATAGATACTCTTATGCAATGCGTTTGCTACCGGAGAAATCTTGTATGCGAGATGCGGGTATATCCGTTGTTGCACCAAAAGCTACCCGACCATGAGTTTGCTTTTCTCGGTCACGGGAGGCTTCTCTTTTTCATCATGAACAGCTCCATCCTTGCTTGTACCAACCATCTCTCCTGCTCCCACCGACTTCCCGAAAGATTGCCGAGTGTTGAAGTACACCGGCCCAGCAAGCTCTCCAAATTTTTCTTCAAAGCGCTTGTCAACCGGACCAAAAGTTTCAGCCATGATCTTACGGAAAGTGCCCGGAAAAGTCAGACAGTGATTCAAGATAGTGTCTCCTACAAAGCTTTATAGATGGCTCCAACTACTCTCGCATCTCTTCCTCGTCGCATAATATCGATCGACCATGAAGAAGAACTCGTGGCGTGCTTGCTTGATCATCACTCGCCACTCTTGTTCTTGGAAAAGGACATCGACATTTCGCTGAAATTGTTCCATTGCTTGCTCCACCATCTCGGCGCGCTGCTCCGCGGCGGCTCGTCCATGGTCACGTTCGAACGTGATCATGTTGTCAATTTCCGATCCCATCTTGAATTGAGAAGTTTGTCCCACCGGCGTGCCAAAAAGTGTGTTGACGCAAAATGTGACCACCCCCGCGTCTCACACACAAAGAAGCCGGAAAGCCTAGCTTCAATCGGGTGCCCGGGCGTCGAATCCGGTGGCGTGCCGCCGATTTGACCTGAAAATCGACAAGGGATAAAACGGTAAGATCATAATCGGAACGTGCTTTGGGTGAGACCGACATTCTTCCATCTTTACGGCCCCGAAGCCACTTACGACGACACATAGCTATGGAAGCTATCGCGCCAACAGATGCGCCTCATTCGGCTAAAGTAACATAACCGATGTAAACGGAACAAACTAGCCGAATACGTAGATGAAGACATGTTTGAACAAGATTAAATCATTGAAGCATATCAAACTACATCTCATGTTTAAAGCATCATCAAGCACTAAAAATTAAGAATAAGTAACTTATAAATATAAATCTACTAAACAACACATGCATAGGCTACTCCAACTAGTCTCGCCGCACGTCTAGCCTTCATAAACCCGTCGAGCATAAACCCAAGCAAGCTAATCCACCGCATGATACCACTCACTATGAATTTACACCACTCCTTGCTACTAGATCAATCCACCGCATGATACAATCTAGCAATAAAGAGCTAAAAGCACATAATTATCTAACAGATCTATAGATACTTGCTACATGTATAAGCATAACCGTATCGGCAAGATTGCCGAATCGGGGTCCATGAAGAAGGAACAAACAAGCAACATGTAAAAGGAGCCTATCGCATTAAACCGATCTCTAGTCCACCGGATGACTAGCTCTAGAGTAACCCAAAGACCTGCATCGCCGCACGGTACCCGGTCCCGTCAAGGCTTATCTACATATAACGTGAATGAACCCGCAACATGTAACAATCTAGATCGATCTAATTCGGCTATATGAGCTTGATCTACTCGGTATTGAATAAGCATGAAAGGAACGATCAACAAGCCGAAAGAGTATCAATCTAGATTGGGCAAAAGAGTGTTGCAAATAATTAAACATTAAATAAAGCATGCAACACGTGATAACTTAATGAATCTATTAGATCTTGCCAAATCTAAAGAGCCGATAACTAGCCTCTAAGCTTAGATCTTAGCCTGCCGCACGACTCATGACCTAATCAGAGAAACTTTGGTAACTAGCTCCTAGCTAATCTTAGCCTGCCGCACGACTCATGACTAACACGGAACCCTCTTGGTTCAATGCTTAAATCCACCGCATGATACTAAGCATTGCAACAAGACTTCTTGCATCATTATCTAAATCCACCGCATGATACTAGACATGATAACAAGGTTGCCGGGACTTACGGAGGTCGACGGATCGATTGGCCCTCTCGAAGAACTCGACGACACGACTAAAGGACTCGAAGGGGTGGCGCGTAGCCGGTTGTATTGATTTGGTTGTGAACCCTTATTACAATGGTCGAGGGCTTATATTTATACCCTGGACGAAACATGAGTTCTAAGCATTTACGAACTATCTAAACAAAATTGGAAAAACTAGACACGCTAACTCTATCCATAATCGGAGTCCTTGACCATCACGACTCCTTCCTTTTCCGCCGCCTTCACCTTTCCTTCTTTTCCTTCAAACGAAGCCGTTTACCGACCGCTTGACCGCTTGCCGAACACATGGAAATTAGCCGACCGCATACTCGTTTGCCGAATCGCTCTCTCTGCTCCTTGCGGGCCTACTTGTCATATCCCTGACCAAATTCTGGTGTTAACAATCTGGCACTCTAGTTAACTTTGTGTGGCAGTGAATCATCTGCAGATTCGGGGTCCCATCCTACATAACAGTGGACAACGGAAAGCAGTTCAATAGTACCAAGTTCAGGACTTTCTGTGAAGACCTCGGGATCAAACTGACATTCGCCTCAGTAAACCACCCAGAATCGAATGGCATAGTGGAACGGGTCAACAGCGACATTTTCATCGCCATATCAAAGACCCTCGAAAGCACTGAGAAGAAAGGCAGATGGGCTCAGGAGCTAACAGCCACGGTTTGGGGGCACAATATATCCAAGTCGCGAGCAACTGGCTTCACGCCTTTCAGACTCCTTTTCGGGGAAGAGGCCATTACCCCAGAAGAGGTGCAGCTAGGATCTTTCCGAACTGAAATCATGGCAACTACACCGAACGGCGATACACTCGGCCTTGAAGCGGTTGACTCCCTAAGGCAACAGCGGCGGAAAATCTTGACAAGTACCATCCGGAAACAAAGGCTTGGAGAGATAAAAAAGTGCTCGAGCAAGTCATCAACCCCGGAGATATGGTGCTTATTCGGCAGCCCGACAAGCAAGGCAACCGCTGCGATCACCATGGTACGGACCGTACATTGTCGCGAGAATGGTAAAAGCAGGTGTCTACACGTTGGTGAATGAAAATGGCGCCGAGTCCAAATCCACACCTGGAATGCTGACAATTTACGCCACTTTTACCCGTGAAATTGCCCCACATGGGTTGTAATTTTCCTTTTTAATTCTTAAGCATACATTTTACAATTCGGGGGGCGCGCTCTTTTTCCTCACAGGGGAAGCCTTTTCGGAGGCATGAGGTTTTTTAATGAGGCGTCCCTATGTACCCTTTTTTTTCAATGCTTTTTAAGCCGAAGCCGAAAAAGACAATGGCAAATATGCCACTGTCCCTATTCGGATCAGTTTTTGTCAGGTTGCAAGCAACCAAAAGCCAAAATGGCTAGTGAACGCAGCAAAACGCTGGAGTGTCATGAACAAACATCTAAATTGCGCGAAAAGAAAATGCTGCAGACGAACTCAGCAAAAACGCTGAAGTGTCGCGAAAACGGCAGAAAGCCGAATGCGTGCAATCAACATTTCAGGTGAAGCGAGCTTCGGGGATAAAATCCTGAATGTAACAGTGCCGCAAAGCCATCAACAAGCAATTTTCGCCCGCAAAGCCAAACTTCTTATTCATCATATTCTGATGGTATAATTACACCGGAAGTGCTTGTGGTGTTTAATCTCACAATCAAGAGCAACACACCCTCTATATCGAGCAATGCCTCAAGAATACGCACGAATAGAACCCCTCGGACTCTCGAAAGGAGCACTGTACTGCACCATTATCGAGTGTGCTCCACCCGAATATGGCATACACAACAGGCAAAAGGGCCGAAAGCCTACACCCAATGCGGTTAGTGAGGACCGGTAAGCGGAATCCGCATTTGGTCTGATGATACCGGTTATCCTGAAACCTCCCATTCCAACATACTACAAACAATATGAGCAGTCAGTAGAACCAAAGCTAAGGTTCTGCAGGCATGATAAAAACCAACGGGTTTGACTGGATTATATAATCCGGCTACATGGCCTCTAAGACATGTAAAATTTATGATCCACTCGATAAAAGTACGACCAGGTCGTTACATAAAAAGGTGTTTCATGGCAACATGATCCAAACAAGTATTATATATACATAACGTCCCCAATCACGCAAAGCCATGTCGGTCAAAACAAACCTATCCTGTTTCGAACCAAGGATAATAGGAATGAGAGGAGTCGGAACGGAGCCCGGCGCTCGTCCTCCCGTTTCGGTTGTGAGCGCCGTAATCAGGGCGCGGCCCGGGCTTAACTCGGGAGGAGTCGAAGGGGAGTCGCGCTAGTCCTCCTGTTTCGCTTGAGAGCACCGGACAAGCGGTGCGGCCCGTGCTCAACTCGGCCGCCTAAGCAAAAGTAACACGCACGCAATAGCAGAGATGCACAGAACCGCGTGTCTCACTATCGCCAAGAATGAATGGAAGACCCAGCTCCTGCACGCCGATTAGCCCACATTCGGGGTCTAGCTACAACCATTAAAGCCATATAGAGTTCCATTCAGTAGCTATGCAGAGCGCAAGAACACCGTGTAACAACATCAGCATACCTTGGAAAATAAACGCTAGAGGGCTTAGCAAAAAAGCTACCCGAATGCGCCTTCCACCGCTTAGATTCGGGGGGAGCGGCGCTCTCAGACTCCACACAACGCTGGAGGGCTTAACGAGAAATTTTCCCGAATGTGCCCTCCACTGCTCAGATTCGGGGGGGGGCGGCGCTCTCGGACTCCACACAACGCCGGAGGGCTTAACGAGAAATCTTCCCGAGGGCGCCCTCCACCGCTCGGATTTGGGGGGGCGCTCTCGGACTCCACACAACGCCGGAGGGCTTAACGAGAAATCTTCCCGAAGGTGGCCTCCACCGCTCGTTCGGGGGCGGCGCTCTCAGACTCCACACAACGCTGGAGGGCTTAGCGAGAATTTTCCCGAATGCGCCCTCCAACGCTTAGATTCGGGGGGGCGGCGCTCTCAGACTCCACACAACGCTGGAGGGCTTAACGAAAAATTTTCCCGAATGCGCCCTCCACCGCTCAGATTCGGGGGGCGGCGCTCTCAGACTCCACACAACGCTGGAGGGCTTAACGAAAAATTTTCCCGAATGCGCCCTCCACCGCTCAGATTCGGGGGGGCGGCGCTCTCAGACTCCACACAACGCTGGAGGGCTTAACGAGAAATTTTCCCGAATGCGCCCTCCATAGCTCAGATTCAGGGGGGGCGCTCTAAAACTTCACACAACGAAGGTGGCGCCGCTCCAATTCGTAGGTTTCAGCGCTCTAAGTCTCCGTAATCAGGCTGGTCTACAAAATCACAAGAAACGCCACAAAATGACTTATAAAAACGCAGGGCCGAATGCACCGCCACGGCGAAAGTGGCAACATAAGCCCGCAGGAAAACAATCGGATAGTCAAGCTACGGCCGGATTCGGCACTGGTGCCACTAAATGTGTCCAAACAGTAGAAGGGTTCCCCGAACCCCGGCCACGCAGGGCCTCAAACACGGCCACGCATGGCCAATTACTGCAAGTCTTAAGTCGATATAGAGGAAGAATGAATAGATTAAGAGTCGGCCGCAGTTTGGTTGGCAGGAGATTGAGGTTGAGGCGCGGCAGCTTCAGTGGACGCCACCGCAGAAGGGTTGACGGCACCGGAAGGATCGCCTTGCGTGGCACCATCGGGCGCAAGAGCCATCTCCGGGGACCGCAGCGCATTGGAAGATGGCGTGCTGCCCGCCGCAGCCGCCTCGCGCTCGTCCCTGTCCCGAATGTAGGCCATAACCCGATCACGGATAATGGCCTCTTCTGCCTCATCCCCCTAAAATAAAGAAACATGAAAGTGGTCAACTAAAAGATTCCTAACCATATCCATCATAAAGGATAAACGCATTAAGCAGTTCTTACTTCCGCTATGCTCAGTGCCGCCCGCATCAAGCTGATATTGCGTCCACCACAGCTCCAGAAACAGCTGAAGAACTTCACGGCGGCCTCGTGCGCGTCCTTATCCGGGATCCAGAAACGATCCACGTCATCAGGAGCCGGAAGGGCCGCTGCATGTGGACAGCCTGCGTCCTTCAGCGCCTTGCACAGTGCACGGGTGGTCTCGAGGGCAGCCCAGTGACGTCCGAGCTCCATCTGGCCCTCCAACGCAGCGAACCCGGTACGGAGGAACCTGGAGAAGTCAAAGACCGTGGTGTCCTCCCCGATGGCGGGCACCACCACTTCATCACCGACTCCAGCCACCAGGCGCGCGAATATGGTAGCGGCCTGGTTGAGTTCATCGAGCTGCTGGCGCCGGGCGGACCTCTGCAGCTGGTTCTGGGTATTCCTTTCGGTCCTAGCGGTGCGGGCGTCAGCTTCGGCCTCCTCGCGCGCAGTTTTCTCCCGATTAAGCTCGGTGCGCGCTTGCGCCAGCTCTTCCTTCAGCCTGCGCACCTCGGCCTCACTTTCGGTGAGCTTTGACTCAACGAAAGTGACCGCGGTGCGAACTGCTTGGCAAGCGCGGACTTATAACAGATTGCTGCGCGAGAAAAAGGAGTGAGAATCTAAACAACCCGAAATCGAAAAGACTTTGATTATTCGGGTTCGACAACTCACAGAAATAGCGTGGAAGTTGATGGCCGAGAGGAGCTCCAGACGATCCACCTGGGTCATGTCCCTTTCGGTGGTGGTGGTGTCAAAAGAAGTGCTGCACTGGTCCGTGAAAGCGACAGCAGCCGCACCAGGCAGCACGCCACTTGCGCGACAGTCCACCCCCACGATTAAGCGAGCGTTCGAAGCTGCCCCTAGAGCACGAGCAAGTTGGTAAGTCCTTTCACGCTCTGGGCTCGTCTCTTCGGGAGATGAGCTCCCCAAATACACGCGCATGTGATCACACTCGCCCGGGGCTCGCTCCAAGGAGAGCTTGCCATGGCCAAATAGGGCACACGCGGCGGTTTCGGGGGTCATGTGGCTCATCTCGCGGTGGAATCGGGACTTACCAGACTTCCAGGCCGGATGGGACGAATGCGCGCAAGAGGTTTCGGGCATGGCAGGCGGCGGCATGGAGACGGGTGCATTCGTGCTCACTGGTGTGCCCGCGGCTTTCTGCCTCTTGGACATCTCAAACACACCTCCGGGGGCACCAACCGGCCTTTTGAAGCTGAGGCCAAGGGTGCTCAGCGTTGGCTGTGGTTTCAGCGGCAGGCGGCACGGGTCCGAAACTTTCTTGGGGCGTGTCCCGGCCATCGAACTCGATCCGCCGGTATTGTCCTGCAAAACACAGGCCGAAATTGTCATGTTAGCATACGCCGCCCGAAATGTGAATTCAGCAGCTATGCCCTAATGTGCAATGCATATCCCGTCTACCATTTCGGCATGCAAAGGTTCCGGGACCCCCAGGAAGTCCAAGGAGAACTTAGCGCTGCGTTTCAGAGGTTTGGTCCACAGCCGTCCAGCCATTTCGTGGCATACCTGAACATCGCGAGCCTCCGGCTCCGGTCGCTCCCGGTTTTGCTTCGCGCGTTTTCTCTTCTCGGCAGTGGCCGTTGTAGTAGCGCGAGTCGGCGCGGAAGGAGGAGGGCGCCGGACGGGGATCGGTTTGGGCACCCCCGATACTGAGCCGCTTGGCACGCTGGCCTCCGGCTCGTCGGCACTATCGGTGGCCTTGGCCTTGGACGCTTTCGGAACTGGCGGCGGCCTCTCCGAATAGGCGATACCCATGCAGTCCAGGGCACGGTTTCTCCTAGGAGAGTTTCCAAGTCGGAGCATTTTCTTCTTGTGCTCCCTTTCTCCGTACGGCCCGCACAATCGGGTAGCCTTCTTCTCCAGCGCAGCCAGGTATGCAGCATCAGACTCAAAGTAATCCGGGTGCTCGAGGAGGAAGTCGGGACCTCGATAGCCATTGACATCCTGGATTGGCTCGAATTTCACCGATTCACATAGGGGCCATTCGTCAATGGCAATCATTTCCTCGGCCAAGTCACGGCCGGTCCGGGCGGCGGTCGAGCATACGCCTGCGGGGCATGATCGATCACTGGACCGAAAGTGTCGTGTGGCGGTTGCTTCTCTCCAATCATCACGGTCATCAAGGACACCAAGGGGTTTGCCCGGCGGCGCCTTACTCTCTTAGCAGCTTCCACCTCTTCATCCAAGGCAACCCGAATGTAGAACAAGTACTTGTTCCAATCCTCCCAATTTTCTTTGAAAGTGGGCACCAAACGGTCCTTCTTGCCACCGGCGCCGGCACGAAGTTGTAGGATCCGTATTCGGTGCGAATATTGGGCCGTCCATCTACCTTCCCCACTTTCGAGTGGAAGTGGGTGCAATGGAGTTTCACGAAATGGGCGACCCAGGTTCGTGGCCCATCATCTTCATGGCCATGGCATATATGCTGAGCCACGCGATGGCATTCGGCGTAAGATGATGAATCTGTAGGCGGTATTTTTGCAGAATGGCTCCGAAAAATGGAACCAAGGGAAACCTCAACCCGGCTATGAAGAAATCGCGGAACACCACTGCCTCATTTGGTTCCGATTTTGGGGTTACTTCGTCCCCCGGAGCTCGGCTCCTTTCGCGCTCAAATGCGCTGAGAAGGCCGCTGCGCTGGTATGAGTTAAGTCGCTCCTCGTCAACTTTAGATCGGCAAATAATGCCGGTGTGCCCCTCGATTCTGACCCGGCGGTTTCTGTGAGTCGGGCCAGATTCAGCGCCTTCACCCTCATCCAGTCCAGCGGCCGCTACGCTCCCTTCTGCCCAATCATACTCCACAGAATCGGCACCATCTTCACCGGCCACTCCAGCGCTCCCTTGGCCGCTATTGGTTTCATCAGCAGACAAATCAATCACGGGCGCCGCTATCGCGGGTGCCACAGCACGAATGGGTTCAACTATTTCGGCTCCCCAAGCTTGCCCCGAATTCCGTGACATGTTTTCTGTTCCCGGATTGGCTAAGGCCGGGCCGCCGGTTCAGCGCAAAAAGTGGAGAGTCCGGATGCGGCTGGCAGGGGCTGTTCCGGCCGAATCCCTAGACGAGGAGCTTTCGGACATAGCCGATCGCTCCAAGAGGGTGCCCAGGCTTTCGAGCTATGAAGAGAAACAAAATTGAATTCAATAAGGCCGAAAGAGACACCTGTAACTAACCTAAGCCTCCCTCACCAAATCCCGAATGCTAAACTAACATAAAAGAAACGAAAGTGCAAATTTACATCTTACCGAATGAGAAGGAGAACACCGGATGCGGAGAACGGAAGCGATCCGCGAATGCGTCAGAGGCGAGCGCGTAGGGGCTAAGTGCCCGCCCCCTCCTGTTCCTTTGCCTTTTATAGGCAGGGGGCGGCCGTGGGGGGAGCCGACGCATCGCTTCACACGAATCGAGGTAAAAAAACATCTCCTCATCCTGTGGGCGGCGCTGGCACATTCGGCGCGGGCATATTCGGTGCAACGAAATATTGTCGGCCATGCCCAGAAGGGACCACCCTTCCGGACAAGGCCGGAGGGCTACTGTTGGGGGCAGGAGTGGAATTGGCCACCCCATCCCCCCTGGTTGTGTGCGCCTCATGTGTTTGATGTACGCAGGCACGGCCGATAGCACGGGAAGACGCGCATCCGGCATCAACGCAGGGCGGAAACCCCGATAGTGCGGCAAGATGCGCATTCGGCATCGCCGGGCGCCAGGCGAAAACCCCGATAGCGCGGGAGGACGCGCATTCGGCATCGCCGGCCACCAGGCAGAAACCCCGATAGCGCGAGAAGGCGCGCATTCGGCGTCGACATCAGGCCCCGGGATGGAAAGCCCCGATAGCGCGGGAAGACGCGCATTCGGCATCGCCGGGCGCCAGGCGGAAACCCCGATAGCGTGGGAAGGCGCGCATTCGGCGTCCTCAGGAGCCAGGAGGAAACCCCAATAGCGCGAGAAGGCGCGCATTCGGCACGAGTCTGGACGCATTCAGCGGCCAGGCGAGAAAGAAGAGTCCGGATGTGGCTTGGTCGGTGGTTAACCGGCAAAAGTGGGCCCTTGGGCCATTTACTTGTCTGCCCTGTGTCGGCTGCTCCTGTACGTTGAAATTAGGGTTGCCAGGGGCATTCTTGTACAAAATGTAACATGACTTCCTATAAGTAGACCCCTCAGGGGACGTTGTAGGGGACTTCTGGACTCCGTGCATTTTAGCCGGAGGACTTGGTATATAAGGTTTGCGTTGTTTGTTTCGTATTGTAATTCCGTGTTTTCCAGTTCTTTCCGGTTTTGGTCCTTTAGGGGGTGCAACCCCAAAGGGATGAAACAACAGTGTTGACAATGCACTCATCAAGGGGGAGATTGCGAACACATGGCTTTTCCATAGCCTCTGTGTTGTGCTGAGTGATTGTCAACATGGCAACACAAAGTGAGTGTGTTGTGTGTGTGTGTGTGTGTGTGTGTGTGTGTGCGTGCGTGCGTTCTACTAACCGTGGCATGCGGATTCATGCCAAACAACGGTGTCTCTTGGCTTGTGTTGTCTGCAGGTGTCGAGCTCAGAGACGGTGGTCGACAGTGCGGTGAAGGTCAAGTAGGGCGTGCCGTGCTGATGGACCGGGTGTGGTGAAGGGCGGACGTTAGGCTTGGACTGAGGGACCTTGAAGCCGGGCGGCTAGCCATGGTGGCTGACAACTGGGAAATCGACAAGCGCAAGTGTGCACGACGGGGGATGCGTACGGGCTACGCTACTCGCGGATGGTTTGGTGGTTTGTCCTCAAAACCATTGACGACGGTTTGGTGGTTTCGCCTCAAAACCATCGACCGAGGGCTTCCCGGGCTTTGCCTCAAAACCCGGGTGGAGGTCCCACGCGGACGGACGGCACGTGGCGGCATCGGGGAGATTGCTTGGAAGCGAGGCTACCGGTGAGGAGGCGCGGTGGCCGTCGGATCAAGTGAAGCTTGAGTTGGACCCTTATGCCCCTGGCTGAGTGGTTTGGCTCTTCATGTATCCAAGGGCAAAGAGGGAATGTGTAATAGGCCCTATAAATAAGGGTGAGGGGTTCCCTTCCCCACGACCTCTTTCATTTTGCATTTTTCCTTTAGGGTTTCTTCTTCTAGTTACTTGGTGAGAGAGAGGCCTGCAAATCTACGATTTGTACTCGAACCAAAGTTGTGTGCCAAGCAGAGTGCTGAATCTCTGCTGTTTCCTCTGGGATTAATCACTGTCTTTGTTTCCTGTGATGGATTTTTGGTTCTTCCCGAGTTTTCACTTCCCCGTTAGTTCTCGGTGTGTCTTCTTTGATTCGAGATCATTTTAGTTTGGTGTGCTTTATGACTGCTTCTTTCGGAGCCTTTGCACACTTCGTCTGCTTTGCTAAGAGCCTTCACAACTCTGCTCCCGCAAGTCTGCAGCCTCTGCAAGTCTGTAGTCTTTGCGTGCAGTCTTTGCAACCAGCTCCTGCAAGTCTGCACCCTTCGCTTCTGCTTGGTTTGGGGCCTTTGCACCTGGCTTATTCAAGTACGCAACCTTTGCTCTCGCCTTGCTTAAGGCCTTTGCACTGGCTACCAAGTGTCTGTAGCCTTTGCTCTGCTCTGCTTGAGCCCTTTGCACCTAGCTACCATAAGTCTGCAGCCTTTGATCCCACTCTGCTAAAGGCCTTTGCACCTGGCTACCAAGAGTCTGCGCAGCCTTTGCTTTGCTCCCCGCTTTGCTTGGGGCCTTCGCACTTGGCTCCCGTAATACCAAGAGTCTGCGGCCTTCGCTCCAAATTCGTTCGTTTGAGCTCCGATTGTTTTACCGCTTCTTTCGCTTTGTGGTGATCCGTGTTCCTTGGGAACATCCACCCTCGCAACAGGTCGTGATCATCACCGGTTGCGTATTGCTTCTTGGGGTGCTTTTTAGAGCCAAGGACCAAGAGTTTCGAAAGAAATTTTGAGGCTCCCATTCACCCCCCCCTCTGGTCGCCGTTCACTGGTCCTTCACTCTACGACAGCTAGAGCTGTCCGTGCATGCATGGATGCTTGGAAGTTACTACAAGCATTTTGCCGGAAAGTAGAAGGGACATACTACAATTGGTTCTTTTATATTTTCCTAGATTTATCACTGATCCATCTATTTCTTTCTTTTTTTTCCTTTCTGGCTATCTGTGAAGAAAACCCTGCTCTCTAGTTGTTTTGGAGATTTCCTCGAGTATTAGAGCGGAGGGAACTCTTACCTCACTCACTAAACAGCAAGCAAATTCTCCGGTAGCGATGACAATGGACGCCAAGCTGATGGTGGCCACAGCCAGTGGCGATTTCCAGCAGTTGAAGGATCTGGTGAACAAGCAGGAAGAAGATTCGAAGATGATGGTGGTGGTGATGGCCAAGCAACAGGCTGCTAATTCCGCGGAGAATCTTCACCACCCTCCACAGGGGAATATGGTTCCCTGTCTGCTAGCACTGGCGTCCTCCGGGACTCCTGGTGAGCTGCAAACCCTCCTCGATGGTCAATCCTCTGGCCACGGTGGCACCGATAGAGAAGCAAATGAGTCGATCCTAGAAGGGGTCACTACTCAAGGTGACACTGCACTCCATGTGGTGGCTGCATGTGGTCAGGGCAATGACTTCTTTACCCAGCGCCGGCGGTGGCGCTGGTGCCTAACCCGTGCTGAACGCCATGAATTGACCACCTATGGCGACGGTGGTGATTTATTGGAAAGCGCTTGCATTATCTATGGGAAAGCAAATCACCTCCTCTTTGTAGCAAACAACTAGTGCAGGGCGCGCGCCTTCGCGCGCACATGCAGGCACAAATTCAAAGAATCAACAACATGATGGTGGATGGGTCACACAGATTATTTCATTTCATATATAAATGCTCAGCAGGAAAAGGAAATAATATGAGTTAGAGTAACATAGATACCAAGCTAAAAGCTATTTACATAATTTTGTTCTGTATATTACCAATTCATTACACGTGCATAACATAAAGTGTTAATCCGGTAGCCTATGTGCCTCTGTACTTGCCCTGCGAACATCCTGAGATAATGGTGCCATCCTGACATTTCAGTGCATCTAGTTGTGGCAATGATATAACGACATCTGCAAAATGGCCTGCCATGATACAATATGTAACTGTTAAAAAATTGTCCTAATCTGAGACCTGTATATATTGACTGCTAACTGTATTTTTCTATAAACCAGCATGCTGAAAACATATGTATACTTCCATATAATTATATTGTTGTCCGAATATTGTAATTATAGAAGACTACAGATCAAATTAGAAGCCCAAAACCCTATATGGGTTTCTATAAATGCCACATCCAACATAACGGTGCAATTAGTAAATTGCAGTGACATAGAGTTGCATACATACTTTATTTAGGGTACTGAGGAATCATATGTTTCCTTTGACTTAGAAATGATATGGTCAGCTAATCTTGTAACACTACCGGAGAGCGAGTGTTTGCCGATGGCCCAGGAGTTTGCCGATGGCCAAGGAATAAGCCATCGGCAAACATCCCGGTTTGCCGATGGCCAAGTGAAGCCATCGGCAAACATATTTTTGCCGATGGCCCGGCCATCGGCGAACGATGGCCATCGGGGAAAAGCCTTTTTGCCGATGGCCGGGCCATCGGCAAACAAAAGCCACCGGCCAAGAAATAGTTTGCTGATGGCCGGGCCATCGGCATAACGGCCCCATCGGCAAACTTTGCCAGGAGCTGACGGCGATCGACGCCGTCTGGTTCGCCGATGGCTGCCGCCGTTAGGCCATCGACAAACAAAACCTTTTGCCGATGGCCGCGGCCAACGGCAACGGCCAGCCACGTGGCAGCCTGGGGAGTGCCCAGGCCCACCTTGTTTGCCGATGGTCGACCATCGGCAACAGGGCATTGCCGATGGCTTTCCAAGGCCATCGGCAAACAATCCTTTTTTTTTTGTTTTTTCCTTCCCATTTTTTCTGGTGTCTTCCTACCTCACATACAAGCCACCTATAAAATTTGGGACAATTTTGATCTTTTTAGCTATATTTCGTTAATTTTTTTGGTTTCTTTGAATTTTTTCCCGCACCTCAAAATTTGAACTGGAGGTACATGAAATAATGCATACTTTTGATTCAAAAAATGATATTCATGATTCTTGGAGTATGTTGAGGCCATATCCAGGACCTCGCATAAAATTACGACCCTGTTGGCCTCGTAACATGGGGAGTGACGTGCGCGGGAAGTGTTTTTAAATTCTAAAAAATCCAAATGAAGTCCGAAATTGACGAAACTTGACGGGTTGTGTTGGCATGGCATGTGTAGTGTGTGGTAAAAATTTCAAAAAGTTTCAAACAAGTTGTGACGTCGGATGGTCAAAACCCAGACATCTCCACATGTGATCATGGTGATCACATGTCGAGATGTCTGGGTTTTGACCATCCGACATCACAAATTGCTCGAAACTTTTTGAAATTTTTACCACACACTACACATGCGATGGCGAGACAACTCGTCAAGTTTCGTCAATTTTGGACTCCGTTTGGATTTTATAGAATTTAAAAACACTTCCCGCGCACATCACTCCCCATGTTACGAGGCCAACAGGGTCGTAATTTCATGCGAGGTCCTGGATACGGCCTCAACATACTTCGAGAATCATGAATATCATTTTTTGAATCAAAAGTGTGCATTATTTCATGTACCTCCAGTTCAAATTTTGAGTTGCGGGGAAAATTCAAAGAAACAAAAAAAATTAACAAAATATAGCTACAAAACTCAACATTGTCCCAATTTTTGAAGGTGGGTTGTATTTGGTGTAGGAAGACACCAGAAAAAAAATGGGAAGGAAAAAACAAAAAAAAATGATTATTTGCCGATGGCCTTGGAAAGCCATCGGCAAACAGGGTGGGCCATGGCGCTGCGGAGCTGCCACGTGGCCGCGTTTGCCGATGGCTATGGCCATTGGCAAAGAGCTTTTCCCAAAAAAATAAAAATGGGCTGGCAAAGCCGGCCCATTTCCCTCTCTACCCTAACCCCCACACCGCGCCGGCTGTTCCCGACCCCAACCCTGACACCGCGCCGCCGCACATCGCTCCGCCGCTCCTCCACCGGGACGCCGCACCACCGCGCTGCCACATCGCCGCTCCTCCACCGCGCCGTCGCTCCTCCCTGCCGCCGCCACAGGTCCAGCTCCCCGCCGCCGCACCGTCGCACCGCCGCACCGCCGCTCCTTCACAACGCCGCCGCACCGCCGCTCGTCCACCGCGGTGCCGCACCACCGCTCGTCCACCGCGGTGCCGCACCACCGCTCTGCTCGCCCGCGCGCGTCGCCCGGCCTCCCCATTTTCGCCGCCGCCTCCATTTTCGCCGCCGCCCCCTAGCGCCGCCCCCTTCCCACCTCATCCCGGCCACCTCATCCCGGCCACCCGGTGGGGAGGAAAGTAGGAGAAGGGAGGAGAAGGAGTAGGGAGAAGGAGGAGAAGGGAGGAGGAGTAGGGAGAAGAAAGAAGAAGGGAGAAGGAAGAAGAAGAAGAAGGGAGAAGGAAGAAGAAGAAGGGAGAAAGAGGAGGAAGAAGGGAGAAAGAGGAGGAAGAAGAAGGAGAAGGGAGGAAGAAGGAAAAGAGAGGAGGAGGAGGAGAAGGTCCACGTCGTCGACGCCGTTCGTCCATGTCGTTCGTCCATGCCGTCATCCTTGCGCGTCGTCGACGAACAAGGTAAAACCCCTGGGTTATCGGCCTTCGTGTCGATGTGTCATTGACGGCCTTCGTGCCGTTTTTGTGTATGTGATGGCCTTCATGCCCCAAATGTGGATGTGGTTATCGGCCTTCGTGCCGTGTTGGTTATCGGCCTTTGTGCCGTGGTAGTTGTTGGCCTTCGTGCCATTTTTTTGTAGGTTTTGGAACCTCCCCGTGCAGGGGAGGTTCTACCGAAATTTTCCACTAATACCAAAGTCTTTATTGCTTTGCAGAGCAGGACTTGTCAGAGGGGACCTTGACCGTGTTCGTGCACCTACCCGCCTCTGCACCGCCAGTCTAGGTATAATTCACCTCTCTTCCTTATAGTTGTTGTAAGTACATTGCGTAACCGAGTTAGGTGTCTCCCGTCCGAAAGGGATTCGCGGTCATTGGTATGCGGATCAGTGCATATCTGCGACGGTTTCTCTTTCGGATTGTCCACATTTTTTGGACAGCCCGAGGATGCATAGATGGGTTAGCTTCCATGTTTCACCCCCGTCCGAGTCGGAGTTTCGTCGGCCCCTCCCCGTTGTTCTCCGGATACACACTCTCCCTGTCGAGACGTGTATCGGAAGAACAGCGGGGAGGTGCTGCCGAAATTCCATCTCGGATGGGAGCGGAGCATGGAAGCTAACCTCATCTATGCATCCTCGGGTGGGATTAGGACCTATCCTTCACCTAGTAGATGGTAGGAATGCCTTGTAGATGCAGATGTTGGTCGTATTACTCGCTTACGTTGGCGCATGACAGAGGATGGCTGACCATGAGTGGATGTACACGGGATTCAAAGACAAGACCAATGAATGGGTTAAGGGGACCGGGGACTTCCTGGAGAAGGCATTTGGCCCAGCTTCTAAAGGGGCGATTCGGGTGTTTTGTCCCTATAGCAAGTGTAAGAACTAGACAAGGAAAGAGCAATGACAGATGAGGAATGATATTTGGGCGAACGGGTATGTTCCAAACTATACCCGCTGGATCCTCCATGGGGAACCCCAACGGGTTATGGAGGCGGTGGTGAGACCGGACCTCGATGGGTTTGATCAAGATGTCGGAATGGCAGACTTGCTTGAAAACTTTGAAGTCGTTCAAGGATTGGAGGTGGAGGAAGAAGATCCAGAGGCGACCGCAAAGGTGCACTATGACATGATGGAGGCGGCAAAGGAACCCCTTCATGAGAAGACCCGCATTTCTAAACTGGATGGCATTTCATGCCTGTTAACACCAAAATTTGGTCAGGAATATGACAGGTGGACCCGCAAGCGGCAGAGAGAGAGATTCGGCAAATGCATATGCGGTCGGCTAATTTCCACGTGTTCGGTAAATGGTCAAGCGGTCGGCAACTGCTTCGTTTGAAGGCGGAAAAAGGAAAGAAAAGTTGATCAAAAAAGGGAAGGAGTCATGATGGTCAAGGACTCCGATTATGGATAGAGTTAGCGTGTTTTGTCTTTCCAATTTTGTTTAGATAGTTCGTAAGTGCTTAGAACTCATGTTTTGTCCAGGGTATAAATATAAGCCCTCGACCATTGTAATAGGGGTTCACAACCAAATCAATACAACCGGCCCCGTGCCACCTTTTCGAGTCCTTTAGTCGTGTTGTCGAGTTCTTCGAGAGGGCCAATCGATCCGTCGACCTCCGTAAGTCCCGGCAACCTTGTTATCATGTCTAGTATCGTGCGGCGGATTTAGATGTGATGCAAGAAGTCTTGTTGCAATGCTTAGTATCATGCGGTGGATTTAAGCATTGAATCAAGAGGGTTCCGTGTTAGTCATGAGTCGTGCGGCAGGCTAAGATTAGCTAGGAGCTAGTTATCAAAGTTTCTCTGATTAGGTCATGAGTCGTGCGGCAGGCTAAGATCTAAGCTTAGAGGCTAGTTATCGGCTCTTTTAGATTTGGCAAGATCTAATAGATTCATTAAGTTATCATGTGTTGCATGTTTATTTATGTTTAATTATTTGCAACACTCTTTTTGCCCAATTTAGATTGATACTCATTCGGCTTGTTGATCGTTCTTTTTATGCTTATTCAATATCGAGTAGATCAAGATCATATAGCCGAATTAGATCAATCTAGGTTGTTACATGTTGTGGGTTCATTCACGTTAGATGTAGATAGGCCTTGACAGGACCAGGTATCGTGCGGCAGATGCAAGTCTTTGGGTTACTCTAGAACTAGTCATCCGGTGGACTAGAGATCGGTTTAATCTGATAGGTCTCTTTTACATGTTGCTTGATTGTTCCTTCTTCATGGACCCCGATTTGGCAATCTTGCCGATACGGTTACGCTTAAACATGTAGCGAATATTTATAGAGCTGTTAAGTGATTGCATGCTTTTAGCTCTTCATTGCTAGATTGTATCATGCGGTGGATTAATCTAGTAGTAAGGAGTGGTATAAATTCCGTAAGTGGTATCATGCGGTGGATTAGCTTGCTTGAGTTTATGCTTGACGGGTTTATGAAGGCTAGACGTGCGGCAGACTAGTTGGAGTAGCCTATGCATGTGTTGCTTGAGATGTAATTTGATATGCTTCAATAACTTGATCTTGTTCAAACATGTCTTCATACATACATATTCGGCAAATTCATTCTTTTTACATCAGTCATGTTACATTAGCCGAATGAACTGCAGTCTGTTGGCAGATAGCTTCTATAGCTATATGTCATCGTAAGTGGCTTCGGGGCCGTAAAGATGGAACTGCTGGTCTCACCCAAAGACGTTCCGGTTTATGATCTTACTATTTTATCCCTTGTCGATTTTCAGGTCAAATCGACTGGCACGCCACCGGATTCAGAAGCCCGGGCACCCGAATTGAAGCTAGGCTTTCCGGCTTGCTGTGTGTGAGACACGGTGCGCCACATTTTTGTGTCAACACACTTTTTGGCACGCCCGGTGCGACCACTTTTCAATCTGAGATGGGTTCGGAAATCGACAACAGTCACGTTCTGAACGTGACTATGGACGAGCTTCAGCCAGAGCAACGCCAGATGGTAGAGCAAGCAATGGAACAATTTCAGCAGAAGTGCCTGTTGTCTTTCTCCAAGAACAAGAGTGGCAGGGTAATGATCAAGCAATCACTGCCACGGGTCCTTCTCGCTGGTCAGTCTGACATGACTGACGAGGAGGAAATGCAGAAGGTAGTTCAAGTCATCTATAAAGCTGTGGGAGATACCATGTTAAACCACAACACAGCTTTTTTGGGTACTTTCCGTAAAATCATGATTGATACCTTCGGTCCATCAATGGATAAGCACTTTGAAGAGAAGTTTGGGGAGCTTGGTGGACCAGTGTACTTCAATACTCAAAAGCCAACTGGAGGAGGTGAGATAATCGGTACAAGCAAGGATGGAGCCGTCCATAATGAAAAAGAAAAGCCTCCTGTGACTGAGCAGCAAACTCATGGTCAGGTAGCTTTTGGTGCAACAACGGATATACCTGCGTCTGCTTATAAGATTTCTCCAGCAGCAAACAGATTGCAGAAGGATGTCTATGGAGATGGGTACCATGAGGTTACCGATTACAGTGCTCTGAGTGCTTTGCCGAATCCAGGATACAAGAGTGTATCGAGTACCTTACGGAGGACAGGGGCACAAGATGCCAATGACATTCTTTTAAGCAAAATGGCTGATATGATGCAGAATCAATTCGGCCTAAAACCAAAACATCAGACATATGCATACAAATCTCCCTTTCCAGAATGGTACAATAGAGTAGCTCTTTACCGAGGAGTTAAGCCACCAACAGATTTAACCGAATTCTCTGGTCAGGATGATACTAGTACCATTGAACACATCAGCAGATATCTGATGCAACTTGGAGAAGCTGCTGCTGATGAAGCTTGGAGGATTAGATATTTTCCTATGTCTCTAACAGGGCCGGCTTTCACATGGTTTGCTTCACAACCGGCCAATTCCATCAGAACATGGGCTGAATTGGAACAAAAGTTCCATGCATATTTTTACACAGGAACCAATGAAAAGAAGATGGTTGATCTGTGGGCTATGAGGATGAAGACTACCGAAACGCCAATGGAGTATCTTCGTAGATTCAGAGAAGTCAAGAACATGTGCTATTCTCTGAATATACCTGATGATCAGCTCCCACAGTTGGTCATTGCAGGCATGCTGCCACACATCAGAGAAAAGTTGTTTGGCATGGAGTTTGAAGACCTTGGACAGCTTGCACAGAAATTGACAGCAATGAGCAATCAAGCCCAGGGGTTCAGAAGAGATGCTCGTTTTCAGAAGAACAGTGCGACCATTGACATGTATCAAGGGTTTCTAGAAGAGGCATCTGAATATGAAGATGAAGATGAAGTGGCTGCTGCAGAGTTGAACTGGGCAAAAGAGCCTACTTTGGTTAGTCAACGATGGGTAAAGCAGCAAAAGGGATCTTATGATTTTGATGTCAGTAAGGCAGATAAGCTTTTCCTGTATCTGGTTAAAGAGGGACGCATCAAGTTGCCAGAAGGACATCCTATGCTACGACCTGAAGGAGTGAAGGATAAGAAGTACTGTGGGTTTCATGACACAGGGTCTCATCATATCAATGATTGCCGGGTGTTCAGAGTAAGAATTCAGAAAGCTATTCAAGATGGACACCTGAGATTTGACGGCAAGATGAAGATAGACAAGAATCCGTTTCCTCAGAACATGGTCTCTTTCTCTATAGGCATGGTTGATGCCAGTGAATCCAAAGAAAAAGGAAAAATGAAGGTGCTAACCTCTGAGAGAGCCAAAGAGAGTGGTGCTGTTGACCCTAATCGGCAAATTACCAAAGAAGAAGTGGAGCAAGTTCGGTTCAAGAATAGTCGAACAGAAAAGGGTCAAACTTCAGAAGCAGCTAAAGGAAATTGCCGAATACACGCTGAGCCGAAACGCAGAGTTACAGCACGACACTTGTTGAATAAATGGCAGAGAGAAAAAGAGTTGGAATATGATGAGGAACAGCAGTATATTGAAGAAGAACGCAGATTCATGGCAGAGCGTCGAAGATATGAAGCGGAAGTGCGCCGAAGAGAACAGGAAGAGCACATAAGGGAGCAAGAGCGGTCACATTGGAACTGTTCATTCTTCGTTCACGTTGGAATGAAGGCTTGAAATTGCCTACTAAAAATAACTGCCCTGAATGCAGTGATCAGTATTCGGAATATAGGCAATCTCGAGTCAACCGCCGTCCCGTCCATGATAGACTCGGAATGAGGATTTTTGAGGACGATCGGCGTGTAAAAACGAATAATTTTGAACATCGAGGAAAAGGTTTGCGGATCAAGCCTGGACTCATGGCGAGCTCATAATACGAAAGAAGGCTCATACAAGTGGCAAAAAGGCCAATGGTGTCCTCCTGGTCTCATGGAAGAGTCAGAAGAGAAGAGTTCAGCGTTTGAGAAATCAAGAGCTGAAACAAGAATTAGCCGAAAAGAAGCCAATATGGCATCCTAAGAAAAAGGATGATGGACAAGGTCCTTCGGCTGATACTAACATGGTGTTCTTTATTCCATTGGAGTTTAAAGCTCCTGAGGAACAGGAAGTGGAAGATGAAGTGTATTCAGACTTCGATGAAACTGAATGCCGAGACCTGATGGCTCAACTTGTGTTGACTCGGCAAGCAGTCTTTGACAAGCCAATTAAGAATCGTCATCTGAAGCCATTATACCTAAAAGGATATGTCAATGGCAAACCCTTAACCAAGATGCTTGTTGATGGAGGGGCTGCTATCAACATCATGCCATATGCCACTTTCAGAAAGCTTGGCATGACAAGTGAAGATTTGTTGCGGGCATGACATGATCCTTAGAGATTTTGCGGCAATGCTTCTGATACTCGTGGAGCAGTACATGTGGAGTTGATGATTGGGTCCAAGACTTTGATCACTACCTTCTTTGTCATTGATGGCAAGGGGGCATATAGCATGCTTTTGGGAAGAGATTGGATCCATGCTAATTGCTTTGCGTACCTTCAACTATGCATCGATTCTTATTCAATGGATAGGAGATGATGTAGAGATTGTTCAAGCCGATGATTCGTGAGTGTTGCCACTTCCGAGCCTTTGCTTATTGGGAGTATGATGGACAAGATTGCCTTTCGGGTAAAGTATGGAATGAAGGTCCTGTCAATGTATTCAACGAGAGATCAACGGCCGATCCGAGCAAATCGGCTCGATAGTAATTTTTGATGGGTAACCCAATCGATGGCAGCAAAGGCAAACGGGTCATGGTTTCATGTCGGCCGACAAGTTAGAAGAAATTGATGTTGGAGATAACATAAAATCAAGGCCGATGTATATCGGTGCAAATTTAGACCCGAATATAAAGAGAAATTAGTAGAATTGCTGAAAGAGTTCAAAGACTGTTTTGCTTGGGATTACACGAGAGATGCCTGGATTGGATCGATCAATTGTTGAACATAAGTTGCCTATAAAACCTGGATTTCGTCCTTTCAAACAACCTCCACGAAAAATTTATAAAGAGGAGGTATTGGCCGATGTGAAGAAAGAAGTTGAAAGACTGATTGAAGCAAATTTTATTCGGCCATGCAGGTATGCAGAGTGGATTTCAAACATAGTGCCTGTCTACAAGAAGAATGGGAAGATGAGAGTGTGCATAGATTTTAGAGATCTCAACAAAGCTACTCCTATGGATGGTTACCCAATGCCAGTTGCCGATTTACTAGTGGATGCAGCAGCAGGATATGAAATCATCGGCTTTATGGATGGCAATGCCGCTATAATCAGATTTTTATGGCGCTTGAAGATATTGCTAAGACTGCATTCGATGTCCTGGCCACATTGGATTATTTGAATGGATAGTGATGACATTTGGATTAAAGAATGCTGGTGCAACTTATCGAGAGCCATGAATTATATCTTTCATGAATTGATCGGCAAGATTGTGGAAATTTATATTGATGATGTGGTAGTCAAGTCCGAAAACCATGAAGGACATTTAGCCGATTTAAGGAAGACTTTGGAGTGCACAAGGAAACATGGCTTAAAGATGAATCCAAACAAGTGTGCTTTTGGAGTCTCGGTGGGTGAGTTCTTGGGGTTTTTAATCCACAAAGGAGGGATAGAAGTTGGGAAAAAGAGAATGGAAGCAATAGACAAAGTTGTGCCCCCAACTAATCTTACAGAATTGCAATCATTGCTAGGCAAGATTAATTTCGTGAGAAGATTTATATCCAATTTATCGAAAGAGTGTTGCCTTTCTCTCCATTGTTGAAGCTCGGAAAGATCGAAATTTGTTTGGGGTGACATGCGGCAAAAAGGCTTTCGATGAAATCAAGCAATACATGAAGGCGCCACCGGTATTGGTACCTCCACAACTTGAGAGGCCTTTCAAGTCAGATGTGGCGGCCGATAGCCTAACAATAGGATCGGCCCTTATGCAAGAGTTTGATGGAAAAGAGAGAGTAATAGCTTACCTTAGCCGAAAACTGCTAGATCCTGAAACGAGATATTCGGCTATAGAAAAGCTTTGTTTGTGCGTTTATTACTCATGCACTAAATTTCGGCACTATTTGTTGAATGCTGAATGTGTGGTGATATCTAGTTTCGATGTAATTAAACACATGTTATCAATGCCAATTTTAAATGGAAGGATCGGCAAATGGGTACTGGCACTGTCAGAATTCAATCTGAAGTATGAATCGGCAAAAGCAGCGAAAGGACAGGCAATTGCCGATTTTATTACCCAGCATCGTGATTTATCTGTCGATATGGTTAACATTGCCCCATGGGCATTATTCTTTGATGGGTCATCATGTGACAAAGGTGGTGGTGCTGGTATTCTTTTAATATCCCCACGTGGGAAGATATTTGAGTTTGCTTTTCCAATTGGATATCCTGTCACTAATAATCAAGCAGAGTATGAGGCTTTACTTAGAGGGCTTCGGCTGTTGATAGAAGTGAGGGCCATTGCTGTTGAAGTGTTTGGCGACTCTGAATTGGTGATTAATTAGTTGACAGGACAATATGAGTACAAGAATGATGTGCTGCAAGGATACCATCAACAATGTAAGGAACTTCTGAAAAGCTTTTCAGTAGTTACTTTACATCATATACCCAGAGAGCACAATGGAGAAGCAAATAGGTTAGCTCAGGCAGCCTCTGGATATCGAGAGAATCATGAAATTTTTGCAGTAGAAAAGGGTGCTTTCAGTACTGATCAGATAAGCAATGATTGGAGAAGTGATATTATCAGTTATCTGAAGGATCCATCTCAAAGGGTTTCTCGAAGGCTCAGGTATAAGGCCCTTAAGTTTGTGCTTCTTGATGATCAGTTGTACCACAAGTCTATAGATGGAGTATTACTCAGGTGCTTAAGTCAAGAAGAAGCTAAAAGGATTATGTTTGAAGTTCATGAAGGGGCTTGTGGTGCACATCAGTCGGCTTATCGAATGAAATGGATAATCAGGAGAACGGGGTATTTTTGGCCGACTATGTTGGAGGATTGCTTTGAATATTATAAAGGGTGTCGAGATTGTCAGATATTCGGAAATGTTCAAAGAGCACCTGCATCTGCTCTGAATCCGATAATCAAGCCATGGCCATTCAGAGGATGGGGCATAGATTTAATTGGACAAATTAATCCTCCGTCCAGCAAAGGACACAAGTTTGTGTTACTAGCTACTGATTATTTTACTAAATGGGTTGAAGCAATCCCTTTGAAGAAGGTCACATCAGAAAATATGATCAGTTTTGTTAAGGAACATATAATTCATAGATTTGGTATCCCACAATCCGTTACAACTGATCAGGGGACTCAGTTCACTTCTTCAGAGTTTTGCGACTTTGCCGAAAGCATGGGAATAAGGTTATATAATTCTTCTCCGTATTATGCACAAGCCAATGGCCAGGCAGAGGCATCAAATAAAATCATGATCAAAATCATCCAGAAGAAGATCAATGAGAAGCCAAGAAAGTGGCACTTGGTCCTTAATGAAGCCCTATGGGCTTACCGAATGGCTTGCCATGGATCCACACAAGCATCTCCATATGAGTTGGTTTACGGACATAATGCTATAATGCCTTGGGAATTGCAGTCGGGATCAAGGAGAGTTGAGTTACAAAAGGACCTGACAGAGAAAGATTATAAAGATTTGATGATGGATGAATTAGAGGATTTGCATTTGATTCGTCTTAAAGCTTTGGAGAATATTGAGAAGAATAAGATGCGCGTTGCCAAATATTACAACAAAAAGGTTAAAGTTAAACAATTTGCAGAAGGAGACTTGGTTTGGAAAACAATATTGCCGATTGCTACCAAAGATAAAGTATTCGGCAAGTGGTCACCAAATTGGGAGGGACCTTTTAGGGTTGTCGGTTGTGCACCTGGTAATGCGTATATTTTGAAAACGCTATTTGGAGAAGAGCTGACTAGAGCCATCAATGGCAGATACCTTAAGAAGTTTTATCCAAGTATTGGAGTCGGATCTTGATCAGGGTCGTGACTCGAACATGACATAGCCGATTGAAAAGTATCGCCTTCAGAACAGAGGAGAGAAGTTGGAGGAAGAGTAGCCGATATCATTATATCGCCTCTAGTATAAAATATATCCATATAGCCGATATCGTGTGTGTCGTCTTTAGAACAGAAAATAGCCGATACGGTTGTATCGTCTTTAGTCAATTTTTTATAAATGAACAGTTTTGATCTTATCTCTCAGCTGGTAGGTTTATCGGGAGAAGATAAAGAGAATTGAAGAGCTACACTACAAACTGTCAAGTCATGGAACAGGATCAAGATCTAGTCGGAATAAGACGGTGTTGTGCGTTCGGGAAAAATTTCGTTCGGCAAGTGTGATGCAGTCGAGTTTTAAGTAAAGGATTGATGATTCAAGCGAATGCAACAAAAGAGAAATCATCACAGACAGACAAGATCAAGCAGATGGCCAACGTTCTTCATTAAAACTTTTATTTTACAACCCGCGTCAATCCTGATACAAACTACTCCTCTTCATTGGTGAAGAGCTTGTTGAGGACGGACTCCGGGTTGGTGGAGTTGGCCGCGGCGTCGGCATGGTTGTCGTAAGACTCCAGGAGGCCTTCGATGCCTTCGACTTCATGGGGAGGCCCGTCCCGGAAGCCAGTCGGCAGCTGAGCGTAGTCGCTCCCGGTCCAGGTGGACATCCCCGCCAAGCCGAGCGCGGTGCCGAGACGCACGCCGTGAAGAGCAACCTGGTCGATCTGACCAGGCACCGCCTCAAGGCGCTCTACCACATTCGCCCCCTGGGCGTTCACGTGGTTGGCCACCTCCGTCGCCGCCAACTTCAGGCGGTCCAGCTCTGCGGTGAGGTCTGCAAAGAAAAATTAAGCTGGATCAGTAAGCAGACCAGAAAGAACAGGGATTGAAGGGCAATCGGCAAAAAGCAAATACTGGTGATGGCCTCGCTCATCTGCCGGCAGTTGTCCTCCAACTCCAGCTGAGCGATCCCGAACTTCTTGGTTTCTTCACCAAGAAGCTCCATCGCCTCATCCCGCTCGCGGCGGTACGCGGCGGCGTCGTAACGGCTGTACGGCGGGATCTCCTCATCGTTCCGTTCCCATATCGGGACGTACGAGGGAGACCCCGATGAGGCCGAGGCAGAAGCCGTCGCAGGCGCCGGAGCCGGGGTAGGAGCCGGGGCTGGAGCTGGGGCCGGCGCGGGAGCAGGGGCGTCAAACGCCGCGGCCGGCGCCAGGAAGCGCCACTGGCCGGTGCTGATTCTCGCCGTCCTTCAAGCAAAAATGCAATCAAAGATCGGCTAAACAAAAGAAGAAACCGCAAAAAGAATAAGTAAGACATCTCTTACTTCAGACGGTGGCCACCGCGACTGCTCCCCTCCACTGCATCCGCTGCGGGAGCAGGGACAAAGGGAGCGGTGTGGGTACCAGCCCGGGCGACCCGCCTCCGGGCATTGGCGATGTATTCGCCGATGTCCCCAGTGATCCTGAAACAGATCAAGAAGAATGAGCAACCGCAAGGGGGCAAGGACTCAGATCGGGTAAAATCGGCAAATAGCACAACTCAAGGGATTGAGAAATCTCACCGCCGGCGCTGGTTGCTGCTTCCCTCCGCTTCGTCCTGGGCAGGACGCTTGTTGCGGTCTCCGCTGCCCGCCATTGGTGGTGGTAGGGTTTTCTGGAGGCTTGAAGACGGAGAGGAAGGGGAAGAGATTAGGGATGATGGCAACTGCTTGTGCTTGTGTGATAATGGTGGGAGCCGACTGGTCCTATTTATGAACATGGGAGCCGTGGCGAAACTGTGGAAAGCCAAGCGACGATAGGGTTTCCACGCCTATGGGCCGAGATTGAATTGGGCCAGGCCCATCACTACTGACGATTCAGTTGCCATGCGCTCGGTCGGTTAAGTGGCTGATGAAGAGGTATTCGGCTAAAACAAACACTCAAAGCGTAGCGGTTACATTCGGCTAATACGTACATCAAGTGAGTACAATCATGACGAAGATAGCCGAATGATGACAGAAGCAGAGAAGAAAGAGAAAAAACAAAATATTGAATCGGAAAGAAGCAGATTCTTGCCAGATGCAATACATTCGAGCGTAATATTTACATGTATCGTCATACAAGCCGAGAGGTTTATACATTCAAATAAGAGTTGATGACATTCGGGCGTCGGTCTTGATTTTGTTGACCGCATCAAGGGCTCTTTTGTCTTCAACCTCGAGTTTTGGATCTCTTTGCCTGCTGTTCTTGATTTGCTTGGTATCTCGACAAGAGAGCTTATCTTGGTCTTGGCTGAGTCAAGAGGTGGCAGGGTAGCGAGTTTGGCTTCATGAGATTGAATGTTGGCATCCAATTGAGCCAACTGGGCTGCCAATCTAATCCTCTCATTTCTCATGCTCTGCAACTCCGGCTCCAAGGTGTCCCAAGACTGTTTGGCTGATTTGAATTCAGAGTAGAGCTCCTTGACCTGCTGTTCTCTGGTTGCCTTGTCAGTCTCCAAGATAGCCTTGTCAGATATATTCTTATGTGCTCTCTTGACGACGGCAAAATGGTCATCAAGATGAGACAAGGCGTTGATGGCATCCTTGAGATCAGAAGGGAGCTCTTGGATGAGTGGCTCTGCTATTTCCCTTATTTTGTCAGACTCCCGAGTCAGGTCAACAATATCCTTTTCCAAAAATGAGATTATGGCCTTCAGTTTAGCCTGACTCTCTGTTGATAATTGCCGATTGGAGGATACTTCATCATAATTAGCAAACTCTTCGGTAATGAGGAGAAGCTGGGCTGTTGAAGAGCGAGTATCCCGATGACAGAAGAAAATTTATTAGCCGAATGACTTGACTCAGATAGGAAATGACTGAGGAAAGTTAAGACAAATACCTCTTCGGCAAAAGTCTGATCGACGGCCTCCTGAGTAGCATCAAGGCTTTGAGTGATTGACACAGTTGCTGTCTCATGAATAGCAGTGTCATGACTGGTTGATATATCTTGAATTGCCAAAGGAGCTGAATCTGGTACATCTTGAAGAAGAATTCTTTTTTGCTTCTCTTGACTGATGAAGAGGGATGCCTGTTCTTGTGATCTGTTTGTTCATCGGCGATGAGAAGGAGTTTCTTCTACTGCTTCTCCTTGTTCACCTGTTTGGTCATCTGTTTGGTGAGGAGAAGTTTCTTCTGATGTTCCTCCTTGGTTACCTGGGCCAAATATAATAAGATTAGTACAGAGGCAAAAGGTGAGAATTATGAAAGCAAATACACACCAGGATTGATAGGCTCATCGGCATTTGCTTGGCCAGTAGAGGTTTCAGGAGAATTGTCTAAAATCACCACCCCGTCGGGACTTTGAGGGTTGACCTGTACTGCCGAAAGATAATTATCAATTCGAATATATTTACGAAAGAAAATAAGGGATCAAAAGCATTCATACCCGAGGGGGCAGCTTGGCCTTCTTTGATCTTGTTTTCTTGGGGATGGCGAGTGTCCTTGATAGGGGAGGAAGGAGTTTTCCTTTTGAGGTCCTTCGGGAGCACGGTGTCATCGCGGGTATCTTGTTGAATGCTTTCGATTCGGAGCATCATGCCCCGAGTAGTAACAGGGCCAGGCTGCCAGTATTGAACCTCTGGAGGACTTGGAGGGGCAATATCCTGTTTAAAAAAGGTGCTTAGAAATAGAGCACGGACATATAGTGGAAGGTGGTTATAAAAGCATACCTCATCATCAGAAGAGAATGAAGGCATTAAAACTTGGCATAAAGGGTGGACTTGCGCTCTGAATATGTGAGAATGCCACTCCCGCCACCGTAGATTAAATGAGGGATGAGCAGCTTCAATTATCACCGTAGGATTGGGTTCATATATTGGAAGCTTGCATCCAAGATTGAAAACTTTATTGGCCTCAATTGCATTTAGCAATGTCTCTCTGGGTCTGATTATACTTGAGAAGTATGGCCTTGGGGGCAACTGGCCAAGTCCAAATTGCCTGGCAACCATGTTTGGGTTGTAGAATTCATAAGTTGAGCTTATCATCCGGCCATGATGAAACTCTGCTGGTAGGGCACAGGGCTTGATGAAGGAGTTGAAAATATCCCTAGAGTCATCATCTACACAAATTCTTGCTCATAGCTAAATCTGCGAGGGGAGTTAGATCTTCATTCTCTCTATATGGAAACCAGATCAAATGATTGAATCCCTTGTAGAAGATCTTGAAAAGACGGCCCAGGTCCAAGTCAATGGTGATTGAAGATGCAGCTTCTCCATAAGTCGACAAGACTTGTATCTCGGGATCTTCACCTTCAAAGATAGTTGATTGAAGGAAAGTTCGGGTTATGAAGATCAACGAAACAATTTGATGCATATATAATTGCAACCACATCTGAAGAAGCCACCATGGTCCATTGACGCAAGAAATTTCACCCTGGTTCCTCATCTGCACAGTGATCTGGTGCATCATATGGTAGAACGCTCCCAACAGATATTTCCCCAAGGGAATCGGTTACTCGCAACGGCCGGTTCTTCGCCATCACTATATGATTCAGAGTTGGCTCATTGGATTTACCACAGAAGATGAATCTGCATAGCCACATGTTCATGAAAGCCCTATATTCTTTATCAGACACAGGGCCAGTCGAGGCATAAGTCTGAATGTACTTGGCCCAACCTCCTCCTGATTTAACTACCTTCTGTTGGCTGTTGCTTTTGTATTTGAAAGGGTATGTTGGCTTGGTGACATTCAGACCAGTCATCATGAAGATGTCTGACAAGGTGATCGACATTGGGCCGTGGCCGAAGGTGAAAGCATTGATGGCGTCAGACCAAAAGTGAGAAGCAGCTATCAAGAGGGAGTCGTTTCTTGGCATATCAGCTAGAGAGAGCTCCAGACAATGCTGAATATCCTGTGATTCCCAGAAATCACTGTTCCTGGACTGCATCCTACGGTACCAATCACGCCATCCCGTGATTGAGGGAAGGGGCCAAGTCTTGAAAGTATTCGGCCATCTATTCGGGGGGGCAATCCTAGATTTGAATGGGATCCTCAAAGTTTTCTTTTCAATAAAATCCCTCGGATTAGGGTCTCCCATTGGACCAAGGAAGAATGATCCAAGATAGGCGAGATTAGAGATCAAGATTTCGTTCTTCATTTCCTTTAGAAGAGATTGAAGCAAATGGATCAAAAAGGGGCATATGGAAGAAGATTCAGGAAAGTTGCCGAATAAGTAAAGCAAGTAGGGTTACCTCTAAGAGCTCCTCTTGAGTTCCCGTCGCCATGATGGAGCTGATTGAAGACTCCGCCGCCATTAAGCAGGAGATTTGATCTTGAGGTGGCGGCTGCGATGGTGGTTCTGACCTAGGAGGAAGGCGCTTGTGGTCAATTTCGAAATAAAACCTTTTTATCCCGAAATTGAGGGGGCATGTGTTAACACCAAAATTTGGTCGAATATGACGGTGGACCCGCAAGCGGCGAGAGAGAGATTCGGCAAATGCATATGCGGTCGGCTAATTTCCGCGTGTTCGGTAAATGGTCAAGCGGTCGGCAACTGCTTCGTTTGAAGGCGGAAAAAGGAAAGAAAAGTTGATCAAAAAAGGGAAGGAGTCATGATGGTCAAGGACTCCGATTATGGATAGAGTTAGCGTGTTTTGTCTTTCCAATTTTGTTTAGATAGTTCGTAAGTGCTTAGAACTCATGTTTTGTCCAGGGTATAAATATAAGCCCTCGACCATTGTAATAGGGGTTCACAACCAAATCAATACAACCAGCCCCGTGCCACCTTTTCGAGTCCTTTAGTCGTGTCGTCGAGTTCTTCGAGAGGGCCAATCGATCCGTCGACCTCCGTAAGTCCCGGCAACCTTGTTATCATGTCTAGTATCGTGCGGCGGATTTAGATGTGATGCAAGAAGTCTTGTTGCAATGCTTAGTATCATGCGGTGGATTTAAGCATTGAATCAAGAGGGTTCCGTGTTAGTCATGAGTCGTGTGGCAGGCTAAGATTAGCTAGGAGCTAGTTATCAAAGTTTCTCTGATTAGGTCATGAGTCGTGCGGCAGGCTAAGATCTAAGCTTAGAGGCTAGTTATCGGCTCTTTTAGATTTGGCAAGATCTAATAGATTCATTAAGTTATCATGTGTTGCATGTTTATTTATGTTTAATTATTTGCAACACTCTTTTTGCCCAATTTAGATTGATACTCATTCGGCTTGTTGATCGTTCTTTTTATGCTTATTCAATATCGAGTAGATCAAGATCATATAGCCGAATTAGATCAATCTAGCTTGTTACATGTTGTGGGTCCATTCACGTTAGATGTAGATAGGCCTTGACAGGACCAGGTATCGTGCGGCAGATGCAAGTCTTTGGGTTACTCTAGAACTAGTCATCCGGTGGACTAGAGATCGGTTTAATCTGATAGGTCTCTTTTACATGTTGCTTGATTGTTCCTTCTTCATGGACCCCGATTCGGCAATCTTGCCGATACGGTTACGCTTAAACATGCAGCAAATATTTATAGAGCTGTTAAGTGATTGCATGCTTTTAGCTCTTCATTGCTAGATTGTATCATGCGGTGGATTAATCTAGTAGTAAGGAGTGGTATAAATTCCGTAAGTGGTATCATGCGGTGGATTAGCTTGCTTGAGTTTATGCTTGACGGGTTTATGAAGGCTAGACGTGCGGCAGACTAGTTGGAGTAGCCTATGCATGCGTTGCTTAATAGTTTTATATTTATAAGTTACTTATTCTTAATTATTAAGTGCTTGATGATGCTTTAAACTCGAGATGTAATTTGATATGCTTCAATAACTTGATCTTGTTCAAACATGTCTTCATACATACATATTCGGCAAATTCATTCTTTTTACATCAGTCATGTTACATTAGCCGAATGAACTGCAGTCTGTTGGCAGATAGCTTCTATAGCTATATGTCGTCGTAAGTGGCTTCAGGGCCGTAAAGATGGAACTGCCTGGTCTCACCCAAAGACGTTCCGGTTTATGATCTTACTATTTTATCCCTTGTCGATTTTCAGTCAAATCGATCGGCACGCCACCGGATTCGTTGGCCCGGCACCCGAATTGAAGCTAGGCTTTCCGCTTGCCGTGTGTGAGACACGGTGCGCCACATTTTTGTGTCAACAATGCCTAATAGGGTTGAAGTTGTCACTGGGCATCAGTCGGGAAGGTTTTGATCTCGTGTTGGCAACTGTTGGCGGGCTGCTTCCGGAGGAGCACTGCCTGCCGAAAAACACGACCGAGTCACGGAAGCTCCTTCGTGCACTCAAGATGCCTTATCACCCGATCCAAGCTTGTAAGAATGGGTGTGTCCTGTTCCAGGGAGACCACAAGGCAGCAACACACTGTCCGGAGTGCAAAGCCTCTAGGTACATGGAGGTAGAAGGCAGTGATGGCATTAAGAAACAGTCTAAGATCCCCGAGATGGTCATACGGCACCTTCTAGTACTACCGAGGCTGCAACGGCAGTACATGACAGAGGAGTCCGCGAAACAAATGACTTGGCACAAGAATGGCAAAAGATACAGTGACAAGATGCAGCACCCGGCGGATGGTGATGCATGGAAGCACTTCGATGCCATGAATCCTCGCATGGCTGAGGAGGCTCAAAATGTGCACGTAGCGCTGGCAACAGATGGGTTCAACACGTTTGGAATGATGGCGGCCCCATACACTTGTTGGCTCGTGTTTGTGATCCCCCTTAATCTTCCCCCCGACGTCATGTTCGACCCCAAGAACGTGTTCTTGACGCTGATAATACCTGGACACCCGGGCAACAAAATGGGTGTGTTCATGCAGCCGGGTGGGATGAATTGCGTAAAGCTTGGGATGAGGGGTGCCGACGTATGACCGAGCTACGAAGACGAACTTCATGATGCATGTGTGGTACCAGTACTCAATGCATGACTTCCTGGCGTATGGCTTGTTCAGCGCGTGGTGTGTTCACGGGAAGTTCCCTTGCCCAACATGCAAGGCAGATGTGATGTTCACCTGGCTGGCCAAGGGTGGCAAGTATTCTTCTTTCGACAAACATCGTCAATTCCTAAAGGAGGATGATCCACTGAGATGAGATAAAAAGCACTTCACGAAAGGTGTTCAAGTCACCGGCCCCATCCCAAAGAAAAAGAGCCCAGCTGACATCCTTGCACAGATAGAGGCTCTCGAAATTGATGACAATGGTGGTTTCAAAGGATATGGTACCGACCACATGTGGACTCATATATCGGGCTTGACTAGGCTCCCCTACTACAAGCACCTTCTTCTTCCACACAACATCGATGTAATGCACACGAGAAAAGAATATCGCCGAGGCACTTTGGGCAACACTCCTGGACATTAGCAAGAAGACAAAGGACAATGTTAAGGCTAGATCGACATTGAAATGATTTGTGATAGACCAAATCTAGTGATGAAGACCCCGCGCGTGCAAGAGATGGAAGAAGGGCCCGGCCGACTACATCCCGAAAAGGCCGCATAGGAAGGAAGCACTGGAGTGGTTGTCGAAGCTAAGGTTCCCCGATGGGTATGCGGCGAACGGCGGGGAGTGAACTTGCCGACTGGCAAAGTCTTAGGCATGAAGAGTCATGACTTCCACATCTGGATTGAGCGGCTCCTTCTTGCGATGACCCGGGGATACCTACCCGAGCCGGTGTGGCGCGTCCTGGCAGAGATGAGCTTTTTCTTCCACCAGCTTTGTTCCAAGGAGTTGTCTCGGGACGTTTGTCTTGAACGGGAGGAGGCTGCACCTAAGTTGCTCTGCAAGTTGGAGATGATATTTCCACCGGGCTTCTTCCTGTCCATGCAGCATATGATTTTGCACCTACCCAGGGAGGCACGGTTGGGGGGCCCGTGCAGCAACGTTGGCGCTATCCAATCGAGAGGTGTCTAAAGCTTCTTCGAAAAAAGTGTAAAAATAAAGCCAAAATTGAGGCTTCTGTGGTAGAGGCATTCATTCTGAAGGAGGTGTCCACATGCACACAGGCGTACTATACTGAGAAACTTACGAGACCACGAGATCCAATCCCTCGTTACAACATCGACGAGAATTCTTGCACTCTCAGCCTTTTCAGAGGGGATCCCGGAAGAGCAGGAGTAGGGACCCCTCATTACTTGCGGCATGATGAGTGGCACACTATCAAGATGTACTTGTTGTTGAACCTTGAGAAAACGATTGATTATCAAGAGTAAGTTCTCGATGAGCTTGTTCCATACTACGCCACTATCCTCCACCTATTGATCCGACCCCCCTTGTCTATTATTTCTCCAGGGACTTTATTAATGAACACTGGAGCTGCAGTAGGGCTCCTACCGAGGATGAGAAAGACCATCTTCTCAGACATAATACGCCCGATTTCGTCAATTGGTTCAGCAAAAAGGTAACTATCTACCTAATCTCGATTCCACTTTGCTCCTATGAGCGAGTAACTTAACTATCCACCCGTCCTAACCGTGCGGGCTAATTGTGATGCGGAAATGAGTCCCGCATTGAGATGTGTGGGCCAAACCTTCAATCGACATGTCAAGTCATTCGACGTTTATGACGTGAATGGCTATCGCTTTCGCATGAGAAGTTACGAAGAGAAACGGGGCAACCTAAAAACCACGTGCACCGGAGTTCGGACTCTCGGCACGGATGGGAAGGACTATTACGGCATAGTCGAACAGATATTGGAGCTTGGCTTTGGCAAGTTCCTAGGTTGTAAGCCTGTGATGTTCAAATGCCATTGGTTCGATCCCCAGGTCACAAAAAATGACCTTAAGATTGGGCAAGTCGAAATCCGATAGGATTCCAAATATGGAGGAGATGATGTCTATATTGTGGCTAACCGAGATGCCAAGCAAGTTTATTACCTCCCATGGGCAAACCAGAATGACAAGCACCTTGCGGGTTGGAGCCTTGTGTAGTTCGTATCGCCACGCGGTAAAGCGGCGGTCCCGAATGATGATGATTACAACTTTGACCCAAGGACAGATGAGTTCTATCAACCTGATGGGCTAGAAGGTAGGTTGGAGATAGACATTGATTCATTGATGAGTATGGAAGTAAACATCGACATCGATGAGGACGAGGGTGATGAGGTGCACGATGCTGAGGACATATGAATCCTAGATGCCTGGAAGCTGCGACGCGATGTAGAAGTTGGGGAACACGTAGAGTGTAATGATGAGGACTTAAGAGAGCTCGACAATATTGATAGTGATGACGACGATCGATGACGAGGACGAGCGCTCGCCGGCAATATTGCCATTTGCGGAGATAGTTTCTAATCCATGTAATATTGATATTGTTATTTATATTACCTTACATTTATGTTTTCTTTACAAGTACTTGCAATCTACTAATACTAACTGTTTTAATCTTTGTCATTGCAGGCACTTGACAAAATGCCAGGCGGACGACGATCGCGCCGAAAGAACGTCAGGTCCAAGTACATGCACCTCGAGCCCCAGCAGGACCACGTGGCAGCCGGCCACCACGAGGAGCACGTGGAGGCCGGCCACCACGAGGAGGAGGACGACGAGGAGCTTGAGGTGGAGCCGTCGACCAGCAGGGGTGGGAGTAGGCGGAGGACTGCCAGGATGAGGCTGTTTGAGGACGAGGCTGTTTGTGCCGGCGGCGGTGGCGACGACGACGACGAGGAGGAGGACGGCAGCAGCGGTGGCGGTGGCAACGATGACGACGAGGAGGACGGCGGTGGTGGCGGTGGCGACGATGACGACGACGAGAAGGAGACTGCAGGCACCTCGGCTTCCACAGGCACCGCGAAGAAGCCCTTATAGCGCGGGCCCGCTAGGCTCCCTGAGCACGTGCCGCGCCCTGACGACCGCCCGCAGATCGTGATCTCTGGGACGTAAGTATCCATTGTTGATTTCTGTACTTGTTCTTATTTCATTTTCGAATTAAAACGCATACTAACAATTGTTGTTTATGTGCGGTGGGCTGGGCAAAGGTGACGGCCAGGAAGAGTTCGCCCCATGTCACTAGCATCCAGGGGCGAGTGATTAAGGCAAACTTCCCTGGCTTGGTCACCATCGAGGGGAGGATGATCGTGCCCGACAAATAGCCATACTAGTACCACATCAGGGACGCACATGGGGAAGTCCTCGCAGACAAGATCAAGAAGGAGTTCTGGGTGAGTCTTTCAATCGCAACGCATATCTCAATACTACGCATTTGTTGGACTTTTCTCAAACAATGGAATGATGTTTGATGCCTGTGTGCAGTTGTACTATAGGTTGGCGGAGGGGCAGGACCCCGTGCTGGCGGACCGGCATCAGGACAAGGTGTGCGAGTTGCGGATCAAGGACATGTTCTACGAGGCGCACACCCAGGCCGTCATCTCCTACTACGCCAACTTCAGGGGGATGAAGGTGGATAAGACCCAGGCCAGGGAGCTGATATGTGAACCGGAGACCGACCTCACCGAGGAGCAGTACAAGCAGGTAAATAAGTAGGAAAGCATCCGTTGTGATTCTTTATGTGACACATTCAACTCATTATCTGGGAGATCTAATACTTGAATGTCATGCAGACATCTCCGGGCTGGTGCAGCAAGTACGCCGACTGCTGGCGTGAGATTGTCAGAGGGTGGCAAACGCCGGAGGCGTACGTGGAGCACAGAGCACGTCGGGCGAAGCGCTTGGAAGAGATGGCGAGGTCCGGGGTCACACCACCAGGGGAGCCAGAACCTCAATGAGTTCATGGAAACATGGGTATGCTTGTGTTCAACCATTTCTTATAGCGCTGGATTTCTTATATAGCAAGTTGTAACCATGTTTTCTGTTTTCCTCGCAGAGGGAGCACCACCCTGGGCAGCCCATCAATGAGTACATGGGGTGGGGTGGGCCCTTGCTCACAAGGGCCCAGCGAAATTGGCCTCCACCACGTACAGCTCTTTGGACGGGCCCGAGAAGTACACCAGCCCAGTCGTGTACGAGAAGCTCACCAAGTACGCCGCCGCAGCTCGAGAGGCCCATGGCGACACCTACGACGTCACCTCCGAGCCCATAGACCCTGAGCTCTTGATGAGGTTGGGAGGAGGAAAGCAGCACGGCCGGTTCTATATGGCCCACAGCGCCATTGAGTCGTCCTCTGTCCCGACGCTGACCGAGATCCGCAAAGAAGACCGGCGAAGGGGCGCAGCGCGGGTCCCCATAGCGCCTCGGCAATCGAGTAGTGTGCAGGTGATCGCGGGTCTTCAGGTAAGTGGAGTTTCATTCGTCGTTCGACCGTTTCACAAATAATGTACCTTGCCTTTAAATACAATCAACCATGCTGGTGTAATATTGCAGTCCACGGTCCAGGAGGTGCTAGCTAACCAGAAGGCGCTTGCCTATCAGGAGCACGCGGCCGCAGTGTCGCAGCACTACCAGCAGGCGTGGTCGCACATGTCCCAGCACATGCGTGCCATGGGAATGAGTGAGCCTCCAGCCGCTGTCTTCGCTCCACCACCAGTACCTCCAATGCCTTTTCTTGCACCTCGTCCGGTGAGTCCCAACATTGCCTAGTGCTTTAGCTTGTGATGCCAGTCTGCAGGTACTAATTCCATCACTTGGTCTTTGTGCAGACACAGTCGGAGGGTTCGAACCCAACTCCAGGTGCTAGCCCTCCAGCGGGTGCTTCTCCATAGGGTCCTTCTCCACAGCACGGCTGGGGTCCTTTCCAGAGCCCCATCACGCGGCCGTTCGCCTGGGGTCCTCCACCGACGCAGGGGTACTTATGGCCGCCGCAGGGGCAGCCCGGGCTATCTCAATTCTCCACGTAACCGGGGTACTCGTGGCCGCCGCAGCGAAGAGGCTCGGCCCACGCGTACACTTTCAAGTGGCAGCGGCCCGCGCGGCAAATGGCCCGCGGGGAGTTGGCCTCGCGTGGGAGGATGCTGGGGGCTCGGGGACCCAAGGGGACGGCGCCACGAGCTAGGTACCTTCTATTCCTGCTTTTGGACCTTGTTGTGCCACGTCGGACATGTTTTGCCGATGTTGGCCTTGTATGGATGTATTTGGACTTGTATGCATGAATTGGGACTTGTATGGATGATTTCGGACATGTTATATGGATTTGATGCTATATTATGGTTGAAATGGTGTATTATTGTGAATATATGTGATGAATATTGTATATGTTGCTTGTGTTATTATGCTTGTGATTAAATGTGCTGAAAATGGAAAAAAACAAAAAAAAGGAAAAAACATTTCCCCAGGTTTGCCTGGGGAATTTGGCCCAGCGAACCCCCGGCCATCGGCAAACTGACCAAATGTTTGCCGATGGCCGAGGCCATCGGCAAAAAAAGTCCGGCAATTCTTTTTCAAAACAAATAAAAAAGGCCGCCGACGGCCGTGGCCATCGGTAAACAGCGCCTTTTGCCGATGGCCACGTGTCATCAGCCATTGGCAAACCCGCCGTCAGCCTGACGGCGGGGCGGCTGACGTGGAGGTTTTGCCGATGGGAGCCGCGGCCATCAGCAACTCTTTTGCCGATGGCATATACTTTTGCCATCGGCAAAAAAATTTTTGCCGATGACGTTTTTGCCGATGGGAGGTTGCCGATGGCAACGCCACTTTGCCATCGGCAACCTTTCTGCCGATGGCATCCTGGGCTCTGCCGATGGCTCCCTCTCGATCCGGTAGTGTAATCTCAGTTTCTAACACGGTGACATGAGCAGCAAACTTTGGAAGTCTGCAACCACTCAAAATTCAAAAGAAACATGTTGTAGTAGAGACACAGCCAGAAAAGCACTATATGTGGGATTGTAGCAGATGTGGGTAACTGTCTGTAGCCACTTGCAGTCAAAGCTCTCCACCTTCAGCTTTGAAAAGGATGACAATCTATACAGAAGGGAAGGTACAAGATGTTCAACTTTATAATGACAAAATGGTCAAAATGCGCACCAAAGGAATAGATCTTCATCCCAAGATGTGCTATATAAATCCAGTAGTTGAGAGATGCTTTTTTGTTTATGGCTGGTCTGCAGCAAGCAAGCTTTACCGAAACTCAGTAACATTTATTTTTGAAGATAGTTATTCGAAATCGAATATCGTAAATTCTCTTTTATATTTCATACAATCACTAACATCGATATCGTTGCGGGCAAGTTGCATGATATTTTGTTGAAGTATCAGCTGATTTTTCTGAGTACTCAGATTACGCTGGAGATATTTATTTTCATGAATGTGCTGAAACTGAATGTAAATACAGTAGCCTCCGTTACTTAGAAACTGAAGCAAACATCTGGTTAATTATTATTACTGAAACTGCAAAATCTTAACTGAGCAGAACTGAAGCCCTTACTGAAACTGCAAAATCTTAACTGAGCAGAACTGAAGCCCTCCCTGTTAACTGTCTCATTTGGTACTTAAAAGCCTGAATAACATGCTATGAAAATGGAACTCACGTTTCCAGAGAGAATCCTAAGAAGCATAATGTAGGGAACCGTATAGCCCATAGCGACTACCCTAGGCTAGCTAACTTTTATTTTTCCTGTGTCATAAAACACTTTACAGACTTTGTAATGCATTTTGTCTGCTGTCGGTGACTGAGGCTACAGAGTTTTATGCGTATTATCTAAACTAAATTATAAACTGTTGAGTCCACTATCATTAGTTGAGCTATGTATCCAACCATTCAATTTCAAACTAATAGTTTCATGAGCACAGCCTGTAATTACTATAGCCAGAGCTGTGCTTCAATTTCTATTACCACGAAGCCCATTACTGATGGTTGAAACCTACCAAAGTTTTGCGAAAGTAACAACCCATACTAATTCCAAAAATAGCTAGATATTGGCGAAGAACTTATCTTTATTCCTTATGTTTGGAGGTAATCCATGAGGAACTATCAATACTACTGCTACAGTTTCTGACCAGATGGAATGAAATGAAGTGCTCCTAATGCAATGTGTTCCAGGTACTGATAGATTAAAAAAAGAAGCATACTCTGTATAGATGGAATTCTCTATTGCAGCCCTATCAGTGTTTGGAGGCAGGCATGCTTCCCAATAGTTACCTGACCATTGTCTTTTCATTTCCCGTTGCTACAGGAAGATGAATATCGTCATGAGAAGTGGCAATATGGTTTTATAAATCAAACTAAAAATGTAACCAAGAAGAATAGCAATAGGCAACAACAAATCAACTAATACTTAGGCAGTTGAACATTTAGATAGAGGTGGGAAGGTAGCAGCTCACATAATTTGTAACAGAAAACTTTAAAATCTTTACAGGGAAATAGGTCGCAACAAATCAGCTAATACTTGGTCAAATGAACATGTGGAAGTGGGGAGGTAGCAACTCACAAAGCTTGAAATGGAAAACTTTAAAATTTTGGCAGGGAAAAACTTATAAATTAGAAGTCCCTGTAGCAGGTAATACTTATAAATTTGAAACTGTAATCTATTATTTAGTTGTTGAGGTCTCATATAGCTTCAACGCAGTTATCCGAACCTCAGAGGTAGACATATTGAATAGCAGTTAATGTCTGAAATATTTTGGCACAAAATTCAGCAGGGCTGACCATTCAATACCACAGGAGGCATCATGTTATATATACTCAGCAAATGTGTAAGTCGACATGGAGTGTGGTTAAAAGGAATTGCACTCTTTCTATTTTCCTGCATTACAGAACCTACCTTGATCATTTGCCCGACACAAGGAGGGGATAGATCAATTAACTAATCTGAACACAATATTAGAAATTATGCCGTGTAGCTATGGAGTATATCCCTTGTATGTTTTTGCAACTACATTATATGGAAACACGTATTTGAATCAAAGGCAGATAGCGACATAGGAGATACCTTTAGTTCTGCAACCAATTGTTGGTGTTCTCATTCCTTCAACCTGGGCTCCAGCTCCTTGATGTGTGAAAAAGGCAAACTTCATGGCCCAAGAAAAGTGAGGGAAAAATTTAAAAATAAATCCAAACCTATAAAATAAAAGGCAGGGAATTGGTTGCAAAATTGATCATAGATTGGACCTGAAGATACACGTCATTCAAGGAGTCACCTTTAATTGTCGCTCCTTCAGCCTGTGCTCCATCTGGCGAGACAAATAATAATATTGAAAACATTTGGCGAAACAAATAATAATATCGAAAGAAACCGAATAATGTAGCAGATCAAAAGACAACATCTTTGTATAACTCATATTTATTTCCACAATGGATCGGTCATGTTCTTGCTCGTTCAAGAGGTCCACCTCTTTGATCTGAGAGAAGGAAAAAAGAGGATAAGTCTGAGCATGCTGTTAGGTGTCATTGATAACATGTAAATTATCGCTTGTTTGAGAAGTGCATTCTCAAATCCTGATTGGTGTCATGGTTTCGCTGTCTAGGTTTGCATCTAGGTCCACATTCTGGAGCTGAAGTCTCCAATAACTATCCATTCTGTTAACATGAAGAAAACAGTAGTTAACTTCGCCTGTACCTTCTGCGGTGCAACACAAATTTTTTCTTCCTCTTTTAGTTTTCTTGGACGCTAACGTTGCTCATAAGGCATATCTAAAATTGTCTTTGCATCTCTAAGTAGTCACAAGTTTAATCATGACACTGGAAAAGAAGCAGCACAGTTCATCACATAACTTCGCCCGTACCTTTGGCTGTGCAGCATAAATTTTTTTCTTTCTCTTTTATTTTTCTAGGACGCTAACTTTGCTCATAAGGCATATCTAAAATTGTCTTTGCATCTCTAAGTAATCAAAAATTTAATGATGACATAAAAAAAGAGGCAGGACAGTTCATCACAGACTGAAGAACGAACAAGATGGCAAATGGCAAATACGCAGGACATCGAATCATAACCAATGAGATGCTTAGAACAACATATCACAAGCGAAAACAAAAATCCAGATTGTACAAAGGGGCCACCTACGCTGGGGCCACCGTCACCGTACCTCGCGTGGGCGCTGGGGCCGCCGTCGTCGTACGTCGCGTGGGGGAGCGCTGAGAAGGAGAAGGGCCGCCGCCGCCGAGCCAAGCTCCAGCCATCGGGGAGGCCCGCTCGTGCCGTCATACTGTACAAACCCTAGGCTTGCAGGACCACGGACGAGCAGCCTGTACCAGGACGCGCCAAGGGAGGAGGCGGCGGCCACCAGCGGCACACGCTACCCCCGCGCCGTGGTCGGGGACGGCTACGGCGGGGGCCGACGCAGGGACCACGTCCGTACGGCACCCGCGCCGTCGCCGTCCTCGCCTCGCCCGCGTGATGAGGAAGGGAGGGAGAGAGAGGAGGTGAAGCTGGAGGTGCCGGCGCGGCCGGTGGCCTCCCGCGATGCCGCAGCATCGGGAGAGGCGGAGGTGGAGGCGCCGCGACGCCGGGAGAGACGGAGAGCCAGAGCATCGGGAAAGACGGAGAAGGTTCTGGTCACCCCTTTTTTTTTTTTGGCTGAGGCGAGTGGGGACGGCTATATTTGGAAGATGCCTTGCTCACGTGCACCAATCAGATAAGCCAAAGGTGATGTGGCGTCGAGCTGGACCAATAGAGGAATTTCAGGCGACGTACGCGGTACGACCGCACGGGGCGCTTCCCTCGTTTATTAAGAGTAAATAAGGGCGACACTCCTCTGCACTGTGCTGCACGTGCAGGGAAATTCAACATGGGACTTGTTTAGATACCAGATTTCACCCCTAAATTCCACTATGCAAAAAGAAAATTCCCCGTCACATTAAAATGCCGACACATGTATGGAGTACTAAAAATAGATGAAATAAAAAACTAATTGCACAGTTTTGTTGTACTTTGCGAGACGAACATTTTAAGCCTAATTAATCAATGTTTGGACAATTATTACCAAATAAAAACAAAATTGCTACAGTGTGACGAGACACTTACTATGCAAAATTTAGTTTCAAATTTTGGAATCTAAACATGGCCATGGTCAAACGCCTCATTCATCTTGCACACACTTAAGGCAAGGGTAGGGTGAAGGAGCTGTTGCGGAAAGAAAACAAGGACAAGGAGACAGCCCTACATGAGGCTGTTCGCATTAGGAACAAGGACATTGTCGTCCTGCTGATAGAGGAGGACTCGGAATTGGCCAGCTTTCCTCAAGACGGTAGCGCATCACCAATGTACCTCAGCATCGTGCTAAGACGGGATGAAATTGTGAAAACACTCTATGATAAGAGTAGAGATGGAAAGCTTTCCTTCTCCGGACCAAATGGGCAGAATGCATTGCATGCTGCCGTTCTCCGATACGGAGCCCGAGGTACACTACACATGTTGCATCTTTCATTTTTTTCCAACTTATTACAAACTGGGTTCGTGGACTTGTCTTTGATTCTCGTGGCTGGTCGTTTTTGTCTCACTTTGATTACTCTGATAAAAGAATGATGTTTGAAGGTCTTACGAAGGTGTTAAAGTGGAATGAAGAACACCTGTGCCCGCAAAATAAGGACCTTACCACCCAAAGGGATGAAAATGGGAGTACACCACTTCACTTTGCCGCAGCTATCAAGTTTTGGATTCAATTTGGGCCATCAAGCATTTGTCGGCAAGTATTGGAAGCTAATCCCGATGCCCTGTATCAACCAGACCATGCTGGATTTTTCCCCGTACACGTTGCTGCCTCTGTAGGTGTTTCCAAGAACGTGGACATGTTTGTTACAAAATATCCAGGTAGTGCTAGTTTGCGTGATGCTAACGGAAGGACATTTCTGCATGTTGCTGTTGAAGAAAAGAAGTCGAACGTAATCAAGAGTGCCTGCAAAAATCTTGCATTATCATGGATTATGAATATGGTAGACAATGACGGTAATACTGCACTTCACCTTGCTGTCAAGGCAGGGAGCCTTCAAATATTTTATGCTCTATTGGGGAATCCACAAGTGGACTTTAATTTACCGAACAATAAAGGGGAGACTCCATTAGATATTGCGGAATATAAGATTAATGGATTTTACTATACTCTGGTAATAATCCATAGGCTCATTTTATTTTCAAGCACGGGTGAACAATTGCGATTTGTTGCACTTAATTCCCCTTTGTTTCGCCTTTTCAGAGTAGTGAAGCACAAATACGCAGGACACTAAGAATTGTCGGTGTGAAGGGTGTCCGTCGCCGTGATCCCTTGGAAAATAACACAACTGCAAGAGTAAAACATGATGAAAGTAAAGAAATGGAGGTGCTGAAAGACTCGACGGGAACTCTATGTATTGGGTCAGTTCTAATAACAACCGTGACATTTGGCGCCACTTTTGCTGTGCCGGGAGGTTACATAGCTGATGATCAAAATCTTGGAGGCTCACCGGTACTTGCTCGAAGGTATGCTTTTGATGCATTCATCGTGTCCAACGCATTGGCCTTCGTTTTCTCTGCAATGGCTACAACCGGTCTCATGTTTTCTGGATCACCTTTGTTGAACCCTCGGTGCCGCAAACTGCACTTAGTAATAGCCGTGTACCTCTTATTGATTTCGATTACGAGCTTGGCAGCTGCCTTTGCACTTGGTGCGTATGTGGTGCTAGCTCCGGTGTCTCACAAGACTGCAGTTGCCACATGTGTCCTTACTTCTCTTGTACTGCTATTTTCAGCATCGTGTATCTTTGGTAATATTCTAAGTGAAGATTGGCCCTTAATATTCATCTTTGGTTGGGCCGCGCATGCGAAACCCGCTCACATCCAAAAATAGAAGCGGCAGCACCAATACAGGCTTGAAGCTAGCGGCATAAATCAACAAATATATATGTAATCACGGCAGTAACATTAAGTCTTGCAGTTTTTGGAGTAAATAAAGGTTGGTGCTGTCAGCCTGCCCGTGGACTCTGCATTATGATTCTGTAGACACTTTATTCAAAATCGGATTTAATGTTTTCCCTTGTCCTTAATTTCCCCCCCAATCTGTTTGTCAGATACTGGGAGTTATTATGTTTGTAATAATGTAAACGGATGCTACTGTATTTGGTGACAATTGCTTGTGAATGTTCAGATAATATTACTGATTCATGGCAACTTCGAATGGTTCATTTCAATTTCTAATTTAGATAGCCATGTGCACGCAGAGCCGTTGTGCTCGTGGTGCCATGGCTCACCTTTTCCTGCTTGGTGGGATAAAAGGTATCCAACCTTTCTCTGCCAACGTGCAATTGTCCAATCACATGATTTGAGGCTTTCTATACACTCAACAACGCGACGGCAGCAACGACTCTTGCCAAGCGCGGGTCTACAGTACTTAAAAACAGCGTACGGTCCAGTCTCTGTTCTTGGTCCCTTCCCAACCTTGATATTCATCTTGGGTTGCACCATGCATGCCAAACCCGCTCTCATCCAAAAGTAGGAGCAGCTGCACAAGCCTGCCCATGCCGTGGATGAATATGTGCCGTCTGTCTCTGCATTATATGATTCATTACATATATTAGACACTTTCGAAGAGCATTTTGCAGCCTTTAAAAAAAACTTTGAAACCTCAAAAAGTGAACAAATATACATCAGACAAAATGCATACTATATTGCTAGATGCGATGCAACAACGAGAGCCGAGAGGAATAACTAATCATGGTACCACAAAAACTAAGTTTTTACTCCAGGATACCGTGGTAGCTACGGAGGCTCCACCGGATTAATACTGTGTCATGGAGGGTGGTCAATATGTTGTAATCCAACTGGATTTTGATTCTGTAATCAGGGTACAATACACTGATGGATAGCTGCTACGCAAATTTGTGGCAATGGACCTCCCTGCTCTTCACCAAAAACTCAGGATCAGTGGGGATCATTGCAAACTCAGTAAGTAAAGCCCAGAAGGTGTCCATTTTTGTACAGAAAACATGCCATCATAATAATTGTTACAACCGTATAATTCATACCATGCAGCATCGTGCAGGTGCCGTCCATCTACTACAACTATTCACAAGTTCGAGAAACAACACTTGATCCCTAAATCTGATGGCCGTTTTACCTGATACGATCAAAAAAAAAAATGTCTAAGCTACCTATACGGCCCACGCCTCGGAATTCTGGCCCACCTAAGCCACCTGCGGCCTTTCCCACTCCAGTGCATCACACGATAGCGCAGCAGCAGCGCCGCCTGCGGCCTCAGCGCCGACGCCGAGCCACCGACTCGCAACGCCTTCGCGTCGGCGGCCGCTCCTGTTTCGCCCGATGCCTCAGCGGGTCACCGTCAGGGCCCAGCCATTGGCGCTCCTCCAGATCTCCACTAGCCGAGCCCAACTGACCGACGCTCTCTCCTCTCTCTCACGCTGTCTGCAAGGCAAGGCGGCCGTGGCGTAGCCACCTGCTGACAGATCCCGATATATGCCGGCTGCCGGGTTCGGCGTCCCATGTATACACCGGCGCCCTAGCGGAAGACGGAGACATCACGGGAGTCGGCCTCGCCTCCACCAGTGCCGAGCATCTACAAGCGGAGGCGGCGGAGTGAGGAGGATTGGAGATGACGACAGCAGCGCCGGGAGCGGAAGGGTGTCGTGCAGCTGCCGGGTTGGCGGGCACGGGCCAGCAAAAGGAACGTCGTCGGGTGACCCGACCCGATCCGGCTGATGATCAGACCAGGTTAGATGTTATATACATACACAATTATAAAAATGGAGTCTAAATCTCGGTCATTTAATTAATTTTTAATTATATGATATGATATGACTTTGTTAGATTGGGGACGCGATTGGTTGGGTGTGTGCTGCTGTAGAATACATATTCTTTTATCTAGACCGTGTTTCGATGGTTGCACAAAGGAGTAACAAGCCAAGTAGGCATACTTCACCCCAAAAAGCTTCGAATCTTAAACCTTAGCAGAAATCAAAGGGTCTGTCCCATTGAAGGAAAAAAGGACAATGGTCCGATCTCCTAAAGATGTGCAGGACTTGCCAGTCAGTTGGAGGGAGGAAGATATGTCGGGCCATTCAGGTGAAACAAATAGGTGACCATATTTTGTCATTGTTGGCAACTACACCAAGTGTGCAGATCAATCGGAGCCAGCAGATGAAGGTTATCAATTGTGCTTTTAAACCTATTGACCTATTGGGCATCAAGAGATTGAGGCGGTTTTAGTCCTGAGCTCGATATATCATGTCACAATTGCCTAGATGAAGCCACTCAGATTGCATCTGTACTGTTTTAAGTTAGAGATTTTTCACGGTGGAAATTTATTTTGTCTGTATCCAACTGTGGCCTGTAGACCCCAGATGTGATTTGCGTCGGGATCTCTCTCCTAGCTTCTTAATTAGTAACTCTTGCGCATAGTAACTCTTTGCCCCTTTTTTATCTGTATTACTTTTTCGGCCAACCTGGTACCTTTTCTTTGGTTGAGTCATCAAGCAAGGAATAATATGTGGATCTATAGCTATAAAAACTCTGTGGCATGGCGTACATACAACAGCTGCGGCATGTCAGAAGCCATGTCATGCTCAGCTGCAGAAAGGAGTGAAGGATCAAATTCGATCTCTTGAGAAAGAGCTCGAGAGCGCGCACGCCGCGCTCCGCGTGGTGGCCAGCGTGCAGCCGGATCGGCTTGACGAGCTCGTCAAGATCTGGGCGCGTGATGCCCGTGAGGTGTCCTTCCATATGGAGGACATCCTCGACACCTACCTTGTGCGTGTCGAGGGCAGTCATAAGCCCGACGAGAAGGAGAGTTTGCTAAAAGGTTTGGCAGAGAAGATGACCAGGTTGTTCAAGAAGGGCAATGAGCGCCACAAGATTGCTGGTGCCATCGAGAAGATCAAGAAGAATCTCCAGGAGTTGACAGAGCGGCATGGTAGATACACAGCCAGCAGCATTGTGGCCAAGCCTGCAGCATCGTCGCGGACTGTCGATCCTCGCCTTACTGCCATGTTCAGAGAAGCATCGCAGATTATTGGCATCGACAAGTCAAGCGCTGATCTCATATCCATGCTGTCGCCCAAGGAGGGTGACGAGTCCAACCAGAAGATGAAGATTGTTTCTGTTGTGGGAGTTGGTGGACTAGGCAAAATTACTCTTGCCAATGCTGTGTATGATGAGCTTAATTCTCTATTTGGTTGTGGGGCTTTTGTTCCTGTTGGCCAAGAACCCGACATGAAGAAAGTCTTCCGAGACATTCTTATAGACCTTGACAAGAAACAATACACAGATTTGAAATACACCATGTTGGATGAAGGGCAGCTCATCCACGAGATTCGTGATTTCCTTCAAGCAAAGAGGTATGAACCAATAAAGCCACCCAATGATTGTTGCACTAACTTATGTGTTACTAGCAGTTTCCCAATATTTTTCTCATACTTCCAATATGTTTAACTTCCCAGAGGAATAAAGTTCAAGTCTTAATATAAACATGTTTTTTCTGTGGTACTTCCACTAACTATGAGATATTCATGGTTATAGTTAAAGTAGCCAGTAGAAAACCGAAATAACTAGTTATAGTAAGCATGAAGGGGTTAAATTCCATTTTTTTTACTACACTATTAGGATCATCTATCTAGAAGGTAATATGTAAATACATATTTGTTAGATTTTAAATTTATAAAAAAAGGATAAATAAGGAAAGTTTTAGATATAAACATATTCTTTTATCTAATTGATGCATGTTTGATTGTGGTTTTTTTTTATTTATCAACATACTTATGAGCTTGGTATCTTTTTTTTTTTTATCATAACGCTTCTGTATTAGCAAAGCCTCTGTATTAGCAAACACTATCGTGTTATTGCTCAATTTTTTTAATTTATATTTGATGCACATCACACGTGTACCTCCTGTTAGCTAGTGTATTAGACTTGTGCAGAGATTTTTTTATTCCTGTGCGTTATTTCTTCTGAACTGTTACCAATCTTTCTTGTGCATATAAAACGATTTTTTTAATCATGAATGTGACATGCTTTGTTCTATAATTGTTAGCGTTTTTTCATAGCTAGCCTTACATGAATAAATGCTACTTGTATAAAAATCTGCCATGAATAAATGCTACTTGTATAAAAATCTGCTCGACCATGATTCCATCATTCCAGTGCGTTAGTTGGTGCACACCAACAAACAAGGCTGGGTTTGACTTATTCTCCTGTCATTACAGTTTGGAGATATTTTTCTCTACAACACAAAGTATACTTATTTATTTAACTAATTTTTAAAATAGAAAAATCAATTGCTCAGACTCATTTGTATTATTACTTCCAAGTAGGTAACGGGAGTACTATCGCATTGCCTTAATTCATATATTGTACGGTCACACTATTACACTTAGATGACCGTTGCATATATTCATGTTATGAACTCTTATATATTGTTAGTTATCGTTGATTGATCGCAGTCCACTTATATTCATATATTGCTCTTTGCATTTTTGTGGATAGGTATTTTGTTGTTATTGATGACATATGGGAGCCTCAATCTTGGGAAATAATAAAATCAGCCCTTGTGGAGAACAATTGTGGAAGTAGAATTATCATAACAACTCGTAAAATTGAAGTCGTCAGTCAAGACATTGAAGTTTACAAGCTAGAACCACTTTCACATTTTTTTTTTAGATAATGGATAAGCAATATCCGGCCTCTATATCCAGGGATGTACACAGCCAATTATTACAAGGTTTTGCCTCAAACAAAAAGAGAAAGCCAAGGTCTTATAGATCGACCTGGACGCTACTTCAAACAATGTAAATGTTTCCATCCTTTATTGGATATTTCTAGAGCAATTACTTCTAACTTCTTGCTCATCGTGGAGAGTGCGTCCTTGGCCATCCCATCACGCTGCAACTGAGCCCATGAGCGCAGCCAGTATGCTCCTCTGAAAATTACCTGCATAATAGAGTTATATTAACTCGAAGAAGTTATTTTACACAAGATTATTCGGTGGTGAAGACAAATGTTCAAGTAATCATCCGGATGATTTATCTGATATGATTCTAAAGAAATGTGGTGGTGTACCATTGGCTATCATCGCAATGGCAAGTCTGTTACTGGGTAAATCTAGAAAAGAATGGATTGAGGTTTGCAACTCTCCAGGTTTCTATCAAGATAATGATGATAGACATAGGAAAAACACTGTCCATATATTGTCTCTTAGTTACTATGACCTTCCTCCTCATCTGAAGACTTGTTTGTTATATCTAAGTGTATACCCAGAAGACACTCTTATTGATAAGGATTCTTTGATATGGAAGTGGATAGCTGAAGGTTTTGTTGAAGAAATCAAAAGGTGTGTTATTTGAGATAGGAGAGGAATACTTCCATGACCTCATAAACAGAAGCTTGATCCAGGCGGTCGAAAATAGGGGCATCACGGTTGGTTGCCGTGTTCATGATATGGTGCTTGATCTCATCATTCACTAGTCACGGCAAGAAAATTTTGTCAGTGTTAATGGTACATTGTCACAAAGTCACGGCCGTTGGTTAGTCAACAAAGAAAAAATCAAAAACTAGATCTCACCGGGGATAGTAGTCATGTGAGCCTGCCGCAAGTGAGGTCATTTACTGTCTTGGATTGTCACATTTATAAGTGGGCCTTGCATCCGAGGTTAAAACTCATCCGTGTACTAGCTTTGGAGGGCTGCACATTCACAGAAGCATGCCACAGCCTTGAGCAAATTGGAAATCTACTCCATTTGAGGTACCTAGGAATAAAAGGTCGGGGGATTCAGACGCTCTCGGAAGAAATAGGTGGTCTGAAGTTTCTGCAAACATTGGACTTGAATGGATTTGAAGGCGTAGAATTGCCCTGTAGCATTGGCAAGCTGACTCAGCTAGTGTGCCTACGTGCTGCGCGGACCATTGCGCCCGTTGGAGTATTAGTTGGGAAGTTGACTGCACTAGAGGAGCTACAGATAGGAAATCATGACAGTGAGGAGTTCCAGAGGCAGTTTGTGAAGGATCTAGGCAACCTGTCTGAGCTCAGGGTGCTCAGGCTTCACATTCATCACTGGAATAAGGATGATCGCATGCAGATAGATTTGATGCAGTCTCTAGGCAACCTCAAGAAGATGCAACATCTAATAACATACGATTTAAGTTTTATTACAGGTGTTAATATGAATTCCTGGGATGCAGCAGTGCCCTCTAGAGATCTCTGATATTTGTTTCTTTATTTTCTCACTTTCCCCAAGTTGCCTTCGTGGATTAGTTCAGCGCATCTTCCTAGCCTCTCCCACTTGGAATTATGTGTGTGGGACGTGGATGAGCAGGGTCTGAAGGCACTGGGCGGGTTACCAGAGCTCTTTTACCTCGGATGGACTTTCAAGGGGCGAGGTAGTATTATTATTGAAACAGATGGCTGCTTCCAGAAGTTGAGATCCATGATGTTGCGTCATTCAATGGTCCAGTTTGTAGCCTGCGATGATTCCAGTGCTTCGCCATGTAGAGGTATGGCCAGTGGAAAGGGTCAAAAGAAAGACAACAGCAGAGTAGTTATTATGCCAAGCCTTGAGGAGCTTCAGTTTGATGTCTTTTTCTATTGTTTACCACACGTATGCTGTGGGAACCTCGGCTTGGAGTACCTCCCATCTATTCGCAAAGTCAAAGTTGGCTTCATCTGTAGCAACGTCTGTCAAGATGAGGTGGAGAGAGAGGAGGCTGCACTGAGGCACGCAATTCAAGTCCATCCCAACCGCCCAGCACTCCAAATTCGTTACTGGCGTAAAAGATGGTATGAAGAGGTACGTACCTAGCTAGCTAGTACATACATGTATGCATTCGTTGTAAATTCAATTCAATAAACCTTGAGATACTCCCTTGTTCTTGTTTTATTTTAGCCAAAAAAAATCGGTTACAGACGGAATGAAGAGGACGAGGAGGAGACCCCGGTGCAAGCAACAGCTAGCTAGCTTGCTCTGACATCGGATAATGATGATGGTGCACGAATGATCTTTCCCATGGCACAGTCTTCAATACTGTCAAGTGTCAATTCTATTTTGTGCTTCGTATCGTAATTTATTGGTACACTCACACACATATTTCCTTCTCGTTGCTGCAGCATGCAGATTTAAGAGTGTATTACCCTTGACATCCTTTTGCTTTCTCGCAGATTTAAGAGTTGCTCTTGCAAGAAGATTATATTGCTGCCGTAACTGTCCAACGCAAGAAGATTGATTGCCAAGCTGGTTTCAGTTTACAACTGCTTCAGACATTTAATAATAAGAAATATCCGCTCACGCTGAGCCGCTGCTGTTTTTTTTTTCCATTGTTATTTTCCTCACATTAAATGTATCGTGTATTACGTGCATGATTATTAGGGACGTAAATTATCTATACCCATATATACTTATAAAAGGCAAATCTGCAATTTCTGCCATCAAGTTTTTTCTGCCTCCCCTCCGCCTAATCCTCCATTGTCTGTGTCTAATTTTTTTTCGTTTCCGTCTCCAGTTTCATCTCCGGTTGTTCACTCTTGCGTCAGGGTCTAGGAAAGTGCTGGCCCGGCCCAAGTGATTCCGTAATGCTCTTTCCGTGACCCAAACAAAAAAGCTCCAGTCTCATCCAAGTCTGGTTCCGTGCTAAAGAAACCGGCCCAAACAATATAGAAAAAAAAAACTCTCCTGCTTCCTCCGTTCGCACAGTGCACACATCGGTATTGGCTGGCTAGCCTACGAAAATACAGGCAGGCTCAAGCTGTCGCTGTCGAGCGCACGCACATGAGAGGAGGTGAGATCAAGACCGACTTGCTAGAGGAAGATACAAGGCCAAGGCGTTTGTGACAAGATACGAACAGGATCCCGTCTTGGAAAGATACGGTCGAAAAGATTTCGTCTTGCTTGGCTTTGATTTTGAGTTTTACCCAAAAATTTCGTACGTCGCTGCACACTACCTGGCCGTCGGCTGCCCGACCGAGCGGTCACTGGCGGTGGCTAGGCGGACGGAGGCGCTAGCTGCGTCAGTCGCGCACACGCGCGAACACCATGCCACACGGTTCGAGCAACGACCGAGCCACAGTGCCCGTCGCGCCATGCTCTGTTTAGCTCTGCCAAGGAACGTGCTTGCCTTGATATTCCATTCGTAGTTAGCTTGATGACACCACCATGATATATAATCAATATATGATATGCAACATTGTTCTTAAAAAATAAATCTGGATATACCATCTCAATACATATATACCTGAGGACATTTAAAGATATGAGAACGTGAAGCCACGACGCGGCCTTAGGTTGTCCACGGTAGCAAAATAAATTTACGACGCTGGATGTCTATCTGACGGTTCTCCGGTTCCTGTGCGAACTCATGTTCCATTGTATGGGGCCCGCAGTGTGCTGGTCAGTGAGGCCGGCTTCAACGCTGACCATCTTGGCCGTTGTCTGCAGCCCATTGGCTTGGCAGTACAGTAGGGCCATCGTCACTGTCTAACTCTGGAGTGCTTTCGCGGGCTTTTACGCCCAGCGTGCCAAGAGTTCGCGGGCTTTTGCAGGTGAGCGCTGTGCTATTGTCGTGCAATGGTTGGCCGAGTAGTACATGTGGGCAGGCAGTAGAAGCTCCACTATTTTTCCCTCCCTCACTCTCCCTCTCACTCGGCAGTCGGCGGCCACGAAGCCCGTCGCGATGGTGACCCGACATGGCGGTGCACTGGCAGCAATGGCGCGGTTGCGGAGCGGCGCAGGAGGGCCTCGCGGGAGGCGCAACGTGGTGCGGTGGTGCTGCTGCATGGCATCACAACGACGCGGGAAACCCTCAGCGCAGCAACTCTAGCGCGGGCAGGTGGGTGTCCCGGCGCAGCGGCCATCGGCACAAAAGGCCCCGGCGCGGCGGGCCTCGCTCACGGGTGTCCGGTGTGGTGGCCGTGGCTCCGGCGGTCCGATGGAGCGGCGCAACGGCACGGGAGGCCCACATCGTACACCGCCCCAGACGCTGGCATCTCCCCAGTGTGCGAGGACGAGGATGACGCGGGCGCAGCCCTGAAACCGCCCCCACCTCCTCCATCTCCCTCTCTCAGTGCCGCACGCAGAGCCAGCCAGGGCAGCCAGTCAGAAGAGGAGGGAGGGAGCGGCAGCCGCAGCGGCCCACGGCGGAGCACGCGAGGTGAGATTTCTCCTTCCCCCTCCTCTCCTCCTCCGCGCCGTCTCGATTCGGCGCGGGTTCGTGGGATTTTGGGGGGGGGGGGGGGCAGGTCCGCTCGATGGAAACGGGTGCGGTCGTCGCCTCCGGGCGCCTGCCTCCGAGCAGCGCGACCATTCAGGTGGCGAATGGCTCTCTGTCCACTATCGTTTCTCAATCCCAGCAGTGGTGCAGCGACATGGGAAGATGGGGAGGATCAGCACCTGACTAGAGTGGGACTTCAAGCAAAAGGTCTGTACCGTGCTGTAATTGAAACACGAAGTGATGTTGCAGGCATATGAGGTGATTCAAACACTACCTGTTGGTAGATAATGTGATTTGGCATGTAATCTTGCACGCCACGTGTTTGTCATATTGGCTATAATTGTCCATTTACTACTTTTAAATGATTTGCTACCCTTTTGATTCCTGCAGGTTATGGCTGAGGTACGAAGGAAAAGCATTTGTGATTTATGGTTGCATGCATCAGGTATTATCTCCATCCATTTCATACCAGGTGCTTCTGTTTTTGTTTAAACCGATCTTTGTTTCCATCTATATGGAATCAGTAAGAATGTACTTACGGTTTCCGCTTCAGGTTCCATGGGTGATCGGTGTCGATGCAAAAGTTATCTTGACTGCAAAATGGTTGCATCTTCAAGTAAAACAGGAACACACTTTCAGCATCGATGATACTACAAGATACGTCACTTAACATCCCAGTTTAGAAATTAGGTTTATATATGTTCCTGTTGTAGTTGCTGGCTTCCTGTCAAATGAAAATCATTTGTTTATATTATTGTCTTGTTTACAATGGACAAGGATTAGCTTTAGTATTCTTCCTCTGTGAAGAAAGGAAATCCAAAAGTACGGTGCTGTTTTTTTTTCATTTGTGGTGCCTCCTCTGCCCTGAATGTGTTGGACAGGTACAGATATATATTTTGCAGGAAGTGCCTTCTTCATGGTGTTTGATGTAAATGTTTACATGGATGTGCTGCTAGCGAGTAGGCACCACCTCAAGCAATTAGGTACTACATGTTGGCCTGTGGATAATTGATGATGTGGAAAAAACAAGAAAAAAGGCAGCAATGTTTCTCTACAAAATAACAAAAACATAGTGATCCTTTCCTATTTCAGTCAGTATATAAGATAATGCTATTATATTATTCCTGCCTTGTGACAGAGACAAAATTTTTGATAGGCTAAGAGGTCCATGACTGTGAAATAGTTCTTCATTTTCTTGTGTTTTACAAGATCAGCTTCAAAATGTATGGCCATATTGTGGTAACGCTTTTAGATTCATGGCTTGTGTTTGTTCTTTAGAGTAGTTCTTAATATTTAATAACCATTTTTGGCAAGCCACAGAATCCTGAAGCACCATATTGTTAACTGAGCCTAATATAGCAGGCACTACTATCTCCAATAATGTCAGAAACTCTGAACAAATAATGTAGAGTGTAGACTTCATTTTCCCAAGGGCATGGGATGGCATTTTCCGTTATGCGATTCTCTGAGATAGTGCATGTATGTTGACTCGATCACCTTTGTCAGCTACCTACTGTGCACAAGTTTCTTAATTTGTTGAATCTTTGCAGGAAGCATGAGATGCTAAAAGAGCTACGAATTCCCAGGAGGAAATCTATCATCTTTCCTTATGCCAAAAAACATGCCAAAAGGTACTGAAAGTGCACCGAAGGAACAAGATACATTGGCCGAAGAAGAGCTGCTTGACCACTCATCATCTGAACCATCTCAGTTTCTGCCATCTGCAGCCGCAGAGTTAACACTTCTGCTCAAATCCTATGGACTCATTTGCACCAAAATCCTGCATGCACTATGCTATCTTATGCTATCGCACTCTTTTATGTATGATTGTGTCGACCTGAACATCTACCTAGCCTCCTGTAATATTTAGTTCATGTTTGGACATCTGGATCTGGTATCTATGTTGCATTGTAATATTTGCTTCATGTCTGAACATCTGGTATTGTAATATTTATCTCATATCTGGACATCTAATATCTATATGCATTCCCTTCACAAATACTACTTTGGCCATTGCTCGCGTGCATGGGCGCGCGCAAATCACTAGTCCTTACCCATATATAACCAAATCTGTGGTCGAGATTTAATCATCTCAATACACCTTCATCATGGACTTGATCCACCGTGGGCTGCAAACACATCCCAGCGCAGCCTTGTTCGTCTGCTCGTTTCAACCGGCTTATCAGGATGAATTATTTTCTCTCACAAAACTGTATTGAAATAGCCGAAATCAGCATTGAAAACCATTGGCCAGATACTATATGTACACAACTTATGCATAACTTTTAGAATTATCTCTTAAGTCAAACTATTTAAGTTTTGACCAAATTGGTACAAAAGAGTATAAATATTATGACACCAAATGAATAATACTGTGCCACATTGCTGTGGATGAGAAAGAAACAGCTATAGTAATCAGCGGTGAGGGACAAACAAAGGAGAAATGATTATTTGAGTTGAATCAAGCTTAGAGATAATGTTGTTTTCTACCGTTGCAATGCACGGGCATCTTTGCTAGTGTTGTGCTAAATTGAAGGACGCACATGTACTGTGTCGCCGTCGTTTTTATCTGGTATTGTCGCCAAAGCATTTTTCTGCATCTTATCGTGTATTTAAGATGGAATAGTTAATGTATTCGTGCTTTGCCTAGCTCGCATGCATGATGAGGTAGATTCATACGTTGGTGAACTCTGTTTCAAGGTAGAAACTTGAGCACTGTTTCTGTTCTCTGGATAGCTCTTGCAGTGGCTCCATATATAGTTGTTTCCTTCGAATCATATACATCAGCATTATTTGCTATAGCAGGGCACCTATATGGTGCTCGATGTCGATTTCGGAGTCGACGAAGCGCTTCCTGACAAAGGGCTTCTCAATCCCTATAGCGTGATCGGCAAATATCTTTTTTTTTTTTTTCTGAGCAATGGCAAATAGCTCCTTAATCTCTCTCGTGGCGAGGGGGCTAATATACACTACAGCCACTCTTTGCCCAAGCCCATGTAACAAGTTTTCTCCAGCGTGGCCCGAGCGCACCGGCACAGCCCATCCCTCTCCACATGCCAGCGCCTTCATCCACTGCCGGACCCGCTACAGTAGATGAGCTTGTTGTCGCTGGCGTAGCCGTGCTGCTGACAAAGGCCACTCATCTTCCAGCCACGTGCTCTACACGCGTGCTCAACGTACAGGCCAGTTCAACGAGTGAAAACCAAACTCGCCTACAGGTCGGTCGTGGCCCGCCAATGGCCACCTATTACTACTACGAGTACGACTGCTGGCTGCACTTCCATGCCGCCCGCCACCAGCCAAGGACACGCCGTCGGTGACCGTGGCATCAGGTGCGGCCAAGGCAAATGATGGATTTTTCAATTCATTGCTTTGCTTTGCATTGTTGGGATGTAGCATCCGAGCATGCATGCTACTACACTACATCAGTCAGGATGAGTCTCGGTAACCGACACACTGAAATGCAGAAAGCTTCAAAGCCTACTCTGCTTGATGAGTAGGCTCTGTTTGTGTGTTACATAGTTACCCAGTATTTTCACCATCAGATGGAATAGTGCGTGATGTATTCGTGCGTTGCCTGGTTCGCATGCCGGATGAGTTTTATGCATACATTGGTTGAGCTCTGTTTCTACGAAGAAACCTGAGCTCTGTTTCTGATGACTGCATACCTCTTGCAAGAGCTCCACAGTTGTTGCACTGGAATCGTATACATCAGCATTATTTGCTACAGCACGGCGCCTATTATTTATGCATATATATACTGGGTTTCAGTTTGATCTCTGTTAAAATAAATGACGGGAAACTCGGCCAGCATAGTTTACTCTGTAGGATGCAACAGAGTTTCTCTCTGATTCAGAAATGGAAAGCCTTCCATCAGAAAGTTGCATGAGTCTCATACTTTGCTCCTCCTCTAACCTCGGGCTATATATATGCACGAGAGGAAGAGATGAGATTTTAGGCACCACACCTCTCGTTTGCAAAGGCCTCCTTCTAGGCTGACTCTACTTCTGACCTGCTTCTTGTATATATAAAAAAAATTAATTAGCAGCCTAGCCTCTTGCTCGGGTTGGAAAAGAGCTTTTAGGCCCAACGAAGACTAAAGTACTAGAGAAAAGCCCAATAGGGGCCTAGATCACTTCCGGAAATCGGATCTTTGCCGAGTGCAAAATGGTTTGTCGAGTGCCAAATCTCGGGCACTCGGCAGAGACCTCTTTGCCGAGTGCCAGATAGCAAACACTCAGCAAACCATTTTGCACTAGGCAAAGTCCTCTTTGCCGAGTGCCAAATTTGACACTCGATGACACTCGGCAAAGTAGCTTCTTTGCTGAGTGTCAAATTTGGCACTCGGCAAAGCCCTGTTTGCCGAGTGCTTTTTTTTCCACTCGGCAAAGTGTTTTTTCAAAATATATTTTGAGGCAAAAAAAAAAAAAAAAACTACTCATGTGCCTCTATGCTAGATGGTCGACACATGTCCGGGAGGGAAAAAAATCAACGTGCTTCACCGGAGCGTGGCTCCCCTCTCCCTGCATGTCTCAGCTCCCTGCATGTTTGGTTTCTCCCATGCATGTCTCGCTCCTGCCTAAAACTGCCGTCCGATAGAATTCCTGTCGACGTGGCATTCATTGGGCAGCGGCGCACGTGCGTGCTGGTAGACCATCGCCCACCCAATTTGTTTCGAACATGATACAGTTCGGCAACAACCCCATGCATGCAGTGCAAAGCTCGGGGCCCGTTAATTCGCATGTGTACATGCATGCAAAACCCGAACACGTCGTTGCATTGTCTACGGCAGGAGGAGCACTACGGACATCCGCAGCCAAGACGAGGGAAAGTGTGTACACACACATTTTCCTCCTGCTAAAGTTTAGCCTCTTTCACAGGGATGTTTGATACTAATTTGGAGTATTAAATATAGATTAAATATAAAACTAAATGCACAGATTGAGACTAATTTGTGAGATGAATCTACTAAGCCTATTTCTTTTATGATTTGACAATATGGTGCTACAGCAAACATATACTAATGATGGATTAATTAAGTTTAATAAATTCGTCTCCTGAATTACCGATGAGTTATGTAATTTGTTTTATTATTAGTATCCAAACACTTGATGTGACACCCTATTTGATATCCGATATGACACCCCTAAACTTTAGTCCTAGATCCAGACATAGATAATAGGCCCGGAACATGCACGTCGTTTTCATTGTGTCACGGTAGGTGCACCGTGCATCCTGTTCGTTTCATTTGACACATGTCTGATCGCTTCATGTTGATAGAGGTACGTACAGTGTTCCAGTGCAACGAAATCTCGCGAGAGCATCGTCAGGCTCCTTTTGAGTGCCGAGGCCGATGGAAACAAATTGGTTGCATCTTCTGAACTCACACACACTTAGCTTGAAACGAACTACCTTGGGTTGGTTATTAATTCCATGATGACATTCAAAACACATTGGAGAAAATAAAAAAATACAATAGTTGCAATGACAGATATATATTATGTGTATGGTCAGCAGTCTAAACTGACAAAGCTGGCTAATTACGTACTAACTACTCTAAAACGAATGCCACACAACTCCATGGGATACTGAATCTGGAGAAGTTGGTACCTCCTTTTACAATGGTTGGAAAAGCATCTAGATGCCTCATGATGCATTCCAATGCCTCCACAAATTAATATTTTTTATTAATTAATTTATTTAAGGGCATTATGTTCTTTTCGCATAAAAGGCATTGTTGCATGTTGCATGTTGCTTGGCCTGCTGCATGGTCAGATCGAAAGAGGAGACCAGGCCACGTTTACTCAACTTCCAGCGGACGCGTAAACCACCTCGAATACCCCAATGAAAATGCCATAGACATAGCTCCACTCCAGCCGTTCGTTGACCAACGAGAGGCCGTAGAAGACGTTGGCAACGCCGAGCACGACGGCCGCCCTGCCCACGCTGTGGTGGCACCAGTTCCAGTACCTCCTCACCGCACCGGTTCCAGTACCTCCTCACCTTGGTCTCCTTGGCCGGCCTCGTCAGCACAGCCATCACCTGCAGGCAGGCGCAGACAAGGACGGCGACGCCGATGGCCTTGTGCGTGGCGACGTGGTGGCCCTCGTCGCCGTCGTCAAGCCTGAAATTAAACCGGCGACGACGGCCAGGACGCCGAGCAGGAACCCAAGGCCCTGCGCGACGACGTGCGAGTAGAACCAGAACAGGTCGAACCGCTCGAAGAAGCGCACGAACGCCATGCCCGCCCGGCCCAGCACGCCGCAGCTGACGAGAGCGAGGACGCCGTGCCGCCGCGCCACGCTCAGGAAGGTGCCAGAGCTGCTGGGTGCTGAGGCTGCTGGGGACGACGTGCGCCTCTCTCCCTTCCCCTCGTCACCTGATGACGACGACGACCGCCGCACCCTCCGCCGCTGACTCGAGGGCTGCAGCAGCCAATGCATGTGGTGGTGGAGATGACGGCGGGTGAGAGGCTGTACTCGCCGTCCCGCGATGGATGGAGGCTGAGAAGCCTGAGATCCGCGCACAGCGCGTTGCGAGCGCAGCCACGGAGTCGGCCCTGAGTGTGCGCACGAGTTCAACGCAGGCGAGGCAGATCAGGACGTGGTAGCCGACGGAGACGACCTTGAGGGCACAGTCAAAACATCATTGTTGCAATTATGAAAGTACCGTTTTATCCTTGGTTAAAAAAATAAACAACGAAAAAGCAATTGCCACTCTTTTATTTGGAGTCCTAATTTTCCTTGGAGGCATCGCGAGGCGTTACAGCGCATGTGGCCCACCTATCATAGACACATCAAATGCCTCTCGATACCTCCGCATTGATGCCTCTTAATGCTTTTCATCGTATGGGCCCATAAATCATAGACACATCAAATGTTTCCTGATATCTACCCAACCATTGTAAATTTTCTCTTATTTTAAGTACAAGCATTGGCGTGATGTCCCCAACGAATACTATGTCCGTGCAACCATGTCAAAACGACAAGCCAACAACTGCTTCGATATATATATATTTTAGCCTTTACTGATGTAATCAGAATGTCATTTAGACCCTCCGTTCAGAAAGCATGTTTTTTAAGTTTCAAAACATTGAAACAACGTGAGATAGTGTCAGGATTTTCATCCACTTGCTTTCTTTTCACTACCCCAGTCAGTTTTTTCCCTGACGGCCAGAACCTTCACGGAAATGGACCAAAACCGTCACAAAAGAGTATTCCTGACGGTAACCGTCAGGGATCATCCGTCAGGGAAAAAACGACGCCGAAAGTCATCCTTTCCAGACGGCAACCCGTCACGGAATGGTTTCTGACGGTTATACCCGACAGTGAAAGTTTTCTGCATCGGTTTCCAGTTACCTGTCAGGAATACTATTCCGTCGGTGCTAAACCGTCAGGAAAGATAAGAACTTTCCCCGTTGGTGCCAAACCATCAGGAAATACACGAACATTCCCCGTCGGTGCTAAACCGTCAGGAAAGATACGAACTTTCCCCGTCGGTGCCAAACCGTCAGCAAAGGTCACTTGCGTCCCTGGCAGCAATAAAACTGTCAGGGAATACTCAAACTGGCCATAACAATCTGACCATCTGCTTCCCCGTCAGTTTTCATATATCAAGGAACACTAAATTAACAAGTCGCATTATAGTAAATCACATAAGATTGTCCTCATTAAGTCACATCAGATAATCATCAATGATGTCATGATATATTAGACAATATCACCATTACTGTCTTCATATATATATAATTGTGCATCAGTAAAACAGATCACAGATCAAGTTCCAGCCTCAAGTTACATTCTACGGTTCAAAGAATAAAGGAAACAACCAACACAGATGCTACATTTGGGATGGCGCAACTAAGAACCAACACATAGGCCATAACAAACAATTCTGCTACACAAAATACTTCCAGCCATTGCTTCCATGTAGTTGAAGCATGATTGGACCCATCTGTACTCCATCTATATACAAAAAAAAAAAGACAAAATAACCATTCATGGTAAATACACTTTAAGCTTTGCTACTAGTATACAGATAATAGCCACAAATACAAAACTATTTATTTCCAGAACAATTAGTGGATCTTTGGTTATCTTTTTCTCATCTTTGCTAATATTATTGCTACAAGATCACAGTGGAAGAGTGTTCTGATATAACTACTAAATCTGGTAGTGTACACACAAATCAAAGATTGCACCTAGTAGGCATTTAAACCAAAGAAACAAAACTGCATGAGCATCAGATCCTGTACAGGTCAATAAAGAGCAAAAATGAAGTGCCCAGGATAATCATACCATGTAACTTTCTTCTTCCTTAAGCATGTCAGGTTGTACTTCTATTTTTTTTTTTTTGTCAGCAGTAACCTGCGACAAGCAAGACATATACTGGTACACCAAGGCAATTTTGAGCACATGCACAAGGAAGACATATTGGTACACCAAGGCAATTTTGAGCACAAGCAGCTGCAGGTTTGGTAATGTTAATCTTACCATGTCATTTTCTTCTTCCTGAAGCAGATCTGGTACCCTTCCCATTGGCATCACCTGAGACATCACTTGATCTTGGTCACCTATCCGTCCAATGATTGAAGGACTGCATCTCCTGCCACATAACATGTTGCAACATAATGTTAGTAGCAGATTTTTGAATGCAGCAGTACAAGTAGTAAAAAAGACTGCATACAGAAGTTGAATATACATCCAACCACGATCTGCCATATCTTATCTGCCAACTTGTATAAAAAGATATGAACTAACCAGCTGCTATCCGAGTCACAGTAGTTGTCCAAGACTTCAAGGTCAGCTCACAAACCACAGAGAGCACCAAATAAAACAGCAACAGGCAATCACAGTGAGGAACCTGTTAACAATTTATAAATAAAACAAATTGCTTTAGTCAAACAAAATAAAAATTCATATACACCTAGTAATAATAGGACACTTAAAGTCATTGTAACAAATTTCTATCCAGCTAGTACACCATAACTAGTGAATCACAATGCAAAAGATACAGCAGCAAAAGAAAATGTTGTCACTGAATATCTAAAGTTGCGCGAAACATAGCAGATCACAACAGCTAGCAACCAAAGAGCAGCAATTCACCACAGCAAGACTAGCACAAATGAAGGACATATATGGTAGATAATGATTCGTTAGGGAGAAAGGAAACCAGGAAGAAGAGACAGGCGTGGTCAGTGACAGGAGAGTTCTTCCAGACGGGGGTACCAGAGAAACAAGCCCGAAGCGAGCAGTCAGAAATGGGAGGCAAAATAAGTCACATGCATATGCCATAACAAATAAACATGCCACAGGCCTCACAATTATAAAGCAAAAAATGCTTTCTGTACAAATAAGATAGTTGTTACACAACATTAGCGCTGATATAGAAAACTTAAGTGGGAGCACTTTCAGCTAATCCTTCAACTAGTTTTAGTTTCACAAATCAGAAGTCAAAGGATCAAAAGTGACGAATCTGAAATTATATATGCTTGATGTCGGATCCATGAAGACATTACAAAAAAATGTAACTTCACTGGAAATATCAATCTCCTAAAGAGGTTAGAGATTTACCTTTTCTGCAGCTACTTTCAGCAAGATGGAATAGCAGAAGGTACGCAACATCCGTATCATTGCTTTCAATTGCCTTTGATAGTGCTTTATCTTGTTCATCGATGCTTAGCATCCAGGCAATCTGTGAAGGTGAAACAAATTTCAGATAATTCTATTCTAAATGCACAGTGCTTCCCTTCAACATTAAGATATCCAATGAGCATCGTTGCAGTAAGAAACTAAAGAAAACAACTATATTAAGATATAGCAGATAACAATGACAACTATCTCAAGTGAACGGTTTTACTGCAGTCAGAATCTGCTATACAAACCTCAATAGGCATTCACCAGAAAACAAGTAGCTAGAATATATGTTGACATTTAATTCTCTCCCAAAACAAATTAAGACCTCCATATGGGTGGAGATGGCAGAGGTACACGAGAACATATGTTTGGAACGAAAATGTTCAGAAGAGATCTTGATGGCAGGTACATAGCTAAATTCATGCACTACGCAGATTCTAAATAGAAAACAGCAATGAAATAAAAAATTATCAATATTTGATCTGCAATGCAACTTGGTTCTGCTGACTTTAATTTGACAAATGATTCAATCATCACAAGATATCAAGATGGCAGGGTTAGCTAACTTTTTTGACAAATGACTATCTAACTTTTTTGCTTGCATCTAGTTCTGTTATACAGGGGTTAGCTGAACAAAAACCCATCCATAACTAGTATTTATCTCAATAAGATAACTTGCTAAAATTCAGTTGCTCAACAATTCAGTGCTTTGTCTTACCTTATATCAGATTTATCTCCAAAAGCCTCCTAGCACAGTATCTCTTTCAGTTTGCGATGATGCACCAAAAGTGCAAAGAAAATATTGGTCAAAACACAGAACATTCAGATCCTAGTGTCCTGGTCACATGAAAGCGAGCCAGAGTATGAAGGGGTGAAGGGGAAGCAGACTGCGGAGATGGTAGGATGGCCGCCGGCCTGGCACCGTGGTGCATACGCTTGGGATTAGAGCAGATCGAAATACAAATTGCAAAATGGAATGAGCTAGGGTTCATCTGGTGCTCGACCTGGCACAGCAGGAAGGCCGGAGAAAGGGTGCTTACTCTAACCATACCACCAGGGGATCTCGTGCCGCCGCTTGGGGGATCTGTCGCCGCCGCTGCCGGGATCTCGCGCCGCCGCGGCCAGGATCTCACGCCGCCGCTTTAGGGATATCGCGCCGCCTGTTTGGGGGTCTCGTGCCGACGCCGCTGATGACGAGGGCGCGGTTGAGAGAGGAGCAGCAGCATGTCGACGCCGTGCCTGCGCCGATGCCGGAGTCGGTGCGGTGCGACACCATGGTCATGACTCCAGAGGAGGAACGAGAGGGAGAAGCTGTGAGAAGAGAGAGGGAACCTCAACTCATCAGATCACAGGGACGCATGATGGTGGCGGCCTTACCTGCTCTTGGCCGTGCTCCGCCGCCGGCCGCCGAGATCCGAGAGGGAGAGAAAGAGGTGAATGGGGAGACGAATCTGGGAGGGGAAAGGTAAGCTGGTGGCCGGATAAGGATGGGGAGAATTTTTTTCACTCCCACCCGCGCGACTGCCGTCCGTCCGCACTTACCGTGTGTGTTTGGATGGAGGGACGGGTTCGGGTTCGACCCCTTTTTAGCTGTTTGGATGGGGGTTGAGGCTGGAATGGGTTGGACCCCGGAAGAATATTCCTCAGTTATGTGGGTTCGCTCCATCCGTTGAAACTCGACGGACGGAGCCGCTCCAACCGGGTTGGCGTCGTTCACGTGCCTTCACCGTCACCCCCACCACCACCTCATCCCTTCACCCCCCACCACACAACCTTATCCCTTCGGCCCGACCTTGGCACCCTGAAGCTGCGCCCGGCGTCGCCACCGCCCGCGCCGCCGCCCGACCTCGCCACCGCCGCGCCCGGCCTGGTGCGTCGCGCGGGCCCGCCGAAGGAGACGCCCCCAGATTCGCTCGACGAGGCCCCCCCCACCGCAGGTCCGCCGGCCCACCCGTCGCCTAGCCCGCCGGAGGAGACGCCCCGCCCGCCAGAAGTGCCGCCCAGCTCGTCGCCTAGCCCGCCCTACGCTCAAGAAGGTAGGAGCTCGCGCCCTGCCCTGCCCTACGCTCAAGAAGGTAGGAGCTCGTGCCCTCTCTGTATTCGATTCGGATGGTGGATTCGATTCATTCGATTTGGTTTTTTCATCTTTTCACACCCTCTGCAGGAGCTCGTGCCAGGAGCTCGCGCTAGGATCTCGCCAGGTCTTCACCCCATCCTCCCGATCCACTGCCTCGATCTGCCGCCAAGCCCTAAGGTCCGCTGCTGTACCGATCTCCCTCCAGTCTACACAAGTCTTGTTCTGTTGTTATTTTTGGCTCACACTCTCTCCCACGTGGGCCATTGGAAGGATTGGAGCCCGCCAATCTTGCTTTTTCGGGGGCGCTGGCTTGGTTTTCGGGGTCCACATAGCGTCCTTGACGGTTTGGCCTTCATCCGTCTCGGGTTGCCCGCACATGCCAGGGAAGGGAGTAGCGCTCGTGACGGAGGTTTGGAGCCGATGGGAGTGCGATGCACAGTGGGGAAAGAATCAGTCTGGGGTAGTGTTTTGCTTCCCCATGAAAACAACATGGCTCACGCACTCACCCCACTTGCTTTTTTCCTTTACTATCTAAGCTGGCGAACTACATAGAGAAGCTGATACCTTCAATGCAGAAAATAAGTTGTGGCATTGCTATCAATAGATTCTTGGCGTGTGCAATCTTGGAAACCGTCAGGTCGACTGATCCTGTTTTGACCAGTTTACATATAGAGAGACCAGGTCTACAGAATTTATATATCCTAGAGAAGCTGATACCTTAAGTACAGAAAATAAATTGTTGTGATGCTCTCAAAAGATTCTTGGCATGGACAATCTCGCAAACTGTCAGGCCATCTGATCCTATTTTGACCGGTTTACATATATAGAGACAGCTCTACAAAATCTATATATCCTATATCGAGCTGTCGTGAATTATGTATATAGAAGACTTACAAGGTGGTACTAACTGTTAATTTGCATGTAGCTATTGTGTGAAGGCTAGATCTGGGGGCAAGCAATAATCTAATATCTTTTTGACAAGTCCATTGCTAATGTCAGCAGTTTTATATATACTCTCGTATAGAAATAAGTAGGTTTTTGATGATGTGAATGATAGAGAGGAATGGGAGAGAAATAGGTCTTGGATATCACTGATGTCAATGTCAATTCCTTCACATTTGGCACCACTAGCTAGTCCCTTTCACAATCTTGGGTGCTCAAACCTGTGCACCATAGGGGAGGTCCTTAACATTGCTACTACTGATGCCACGGATGATGAGCCTATCATCACCAACTTCGATAAGGGCAATTTCATGGCCAAGCATGAGGAGGAATAGAGGATTATGGAGCACTGTTGTTCTATCGAGAAAAGAAGAGGAAAAAGGGCAACAACTACCGCAACAGTGAGTTCGCTGGGGCAGCAGACCGCACTGGCAAATAGCGTGGCAAACCCACATCTGTCCACTTCGAGAAGGTGGTCGCGTGCCCTATCAAGCATGCCTATGCAGATTGTGATCTCTTCGAGTGTTTCATTCACGGTTGTTACAATATGTGTTGAATATTATGTACGAGTTTGGCTATGCTAGGACTCTAAGATGTATTTGGCAGTATAGAGTAGAGTTGGTGTTGGACTCTGTAACTCGGTCTCCTCATAAATATGAGAGGAGGGCTGCTGTTGTAACCATGACAAAATAGAGACAGGTTCGCTGGAGGGCGGCGGCACATTGCTGGGACCCTGGAGAGCGGCCAGTGTTGATGGTATTGGGGAGGAGCGCCCGTAATCGTGCCCTGGGGACTAGGCTACCGCTGACCCTCATTAACAAATATCGTGCCTCTAGTGTCATCTGTGATCTTACATGTTCGTCTCCGTAGATTCAATCGACGCTTCCGTGCGTGAAGATTAGCAAATAGCTTGTCACTATTAGGCTAATTCCTAACAATTGGTATCAACAGTTATGGTTGGATTGGATCTTAAGATTGTGTGGAAGATCACCTAGAGGTTCGAGGGATTATGCATCTATGAGGCGTCGTGCAGCATATGGTTATGCGAAGCGGACAGCGCAAGGTGGAGCATGGTCGGGGCCCGTGTGTGTGATCAGCACACGTATGGCTGCGGTGAGTCGGTGGCAACGTTGAAGGCGGCCAGGGTTACTGGCTGGATATTGTCATCAAAGGCAGCACGGATGTCGTGGAGAAGTCTGTTGCAGATCTGTGATTACAGGTGAAGCAAGGACATGGACAACGACATGATCGTGGTTAATTCAGCGCATTGGTGAATTATCGTGGGTATGGTGTTGGCATGTGAATCTACGTTTAACTTTTTCCCACGGTCCGTCTCTAGTGTTTCGGATGTTCTTTTCTTATTAGGGTTTCGTTCGGTTATGTCAGGTAATGGCGCGTGCCTCTAGTTTCTTCCCTTATCTATGTTGTGTCCGATTTTCTATTGGATTCGATCGGAAGCAATTTTTTATCTGAGCTCTACCATCCAGATAAGTAGTTCGGACGGGCCAGAACAAAAAAAAAAAAAAATACATATAAATTTTGGCTCTTCAATATAGAATTTGTTTATTTACCACAAGATCAAGGTACTACATAGTACACACTATTTTTTCGGAAGCGGCGTATTACTGTATTGGTGGCCTTTTTTTTAAAGATTACATGGTACAACGTAGATTCCCACAACACGCACGCACACTCACCCCTATGAACACATCCGAAGGACTGGGCTGGCAAATCTTGAATTTTTTTTAGGGAAAACCGGAGCTTCATATATTAGCCAAGAACAAGATTACAATCATCATCTCACCATAGGCACCTCGCCATCGATGGGGACGTCGCCTACCACCTAATGCATAGCACCATTTTTTTTTTGAGATTACATGGTACGACGCAGATACTCACAACACGCACACACACTCACCCCTATGAGCACCTCCGAAGGACTGAGCCAGCAGATCTTGAAGTTTATGAAGTTACCACACAGGCGTCCCACTGTCAATGAGACGTCGGCTACCACTTAATGCATAGCGCCGGTAAATCCTGTAATAAATCCAGGAAGAAGCGAACACCAATGCCAAGTCGAGGACTTGAACTGAAATAGATAGGTTCCATCACAAGAAACCCAACCAACCGATCTACATGTTTTACCATGACGTTTCCTCTTTGGTTATTTTTTCTTTTAAAATATTTTTTTATTTGTTTCCATAAGTAACCCTCAGTGTAAACTGAATGGAGTAAAGGTGTACGTTTTACATCCCCAGAGTCCCAATTCTGGGATTTTTTTTTTGCTAATTATTTTGCTTAAATCGTCCCCATATGTAAAACCTGGTGTGCACCGGTTTCACGTTGTGAGTAGTGTTTTTACTAATCAAATGTTTTATTCATTTCCATATTTATAACTCCTGACATCATGAGCAGGTGCATTTGTCATCATATGGAAAAAAAATACGTAGAATTTTAAGTTAAACAGAAACATCTTACTTGTTAGCATCGAACAAGTTTTAGGTTCAAGACATTATTCTCTGGGTTGATCTTATCCTGGATATACTGCAGCATAACTAGCTGGTCGTGTTCTGTGTCTTAAGCCGAGCATCGATGCAACTCCTCAGCAGCTCCTCCCACGGCCTAACTCTTATGTATTCTTATTTGAGATGAAACATGGACATCTTACTTGGCTCTGAACAAATCTTACTATTACTAATTGGAGTCTCCAACAGAGGCTGTACGTTAATTCTCATCAAAAAAAAGATAAATACTAGAAATTCTCACATTAATCAGAAACATCTAGCCATTCAATCTATTGGCTGGATGGTTTGTAACCATTAGATCTATTTTATTTCTTTAAAAAAATTAACCACCTCTGCCACTAATATACATAAAAAAGGAAAGGCAAAAAATTCTTTATTCTAAAATATCTACGTTATTCTTTTGTTTGCCGTTTGTTTTCTGAGAAGCCATCTAATCTAGCGCATTGCTTTCATCGAGCTCTCTAGTTCCTCACCCTGGCGTTCCAATCTCCACATGAGCTCTCCAGTTCCTCTCCCTGGCGTTCCAATCTCCACATGAGGCCGGCCATTGCGATTAATTAACAGGTGCAAAGATATGATGTGTCGTTTCTGCCGGCACTGGGAGGCCACATACCGCCACGCACTCATCATAATCTGCTCGAAGAAATGTATCTCACGGTTGGTTGAATGGTACGGTCGATCCCCAACTGCAAGGTGCAGGAGAAATAAGTAGATCATAAATTGTCTACATGTCTGTGCATCTCTGCATGGTGGCATGCGGTGGCCCATGAATGATTGTTTTTGGATGCATTGCCTCCTCGCAGTTGATTGTTACCGCGGAAACTGAGATGCTTGACCAGAAGATTGCATCCCTGTCTATGTATCGACGTGACGACCTCCAAGATCAGCAAGATGCAGTGATGCACCAATGGCAAATTATGACCATGGTTAGACCGAGATACGAGTGCCCAACTACGAGGCACAGTCAACAAAGGTACGTAATGTATTGATACATCTCCACCTAAACAATGTAAGTATCCAATTTCCTACTAATTTACCTAATTTTGGGGAAAAGAAAAAGGGAAGGTATGCTATGGAAACTAGGTTCCTGTGCAAACAATGGAAACTCTAATCAAGACCACATAAATCTAATCCGATGGCTAGAGTGTGGGGGGTTTAAGTGCTAAAATAACCTCACCTTTAGGATGGGATGAGTGGGAGGGTTTAAGTGCTAAAATAACCCCCACACTCTAGCCATCGGATTAGATTTATGTGGTCTTGATTAGAGTTTCCATAGTTTGCACAGGAGGCTGGTTTTCATAGTTATCCATAAGTTAATGTATATAATCACTTAGAATTAGAAAATTTGGAAAGAAAATGCTTTCTTATTGGCCACCAAACCAGTAGTCCAAGCCAACATAGGACCAAGACTGCACGTGTAGGGCATCTCCGGGAGTTTTCTATCCAACCTAAAGTAAAAATTAGTCCAAGCCAGTTCTAGAACCAAGAGAGTAGGTAGGGTATCTCCAAGAGTTTCTTATCCATCCTAAAGTCAAAATTAAGTCCAATGTCATAAAAAAATACCCTGATCTCCAACCGTTCATCTATCTAACACCCTATATTTGGTGGTAAACTAATCCTCCCCCTCCCCTAAAATTAGGGTGAGACTGTCCGTACACCTAATCTCCAAAAGGCATATATTTCCTTGGTTCCACCCTCCCCTAAAATTAGGGTGAGACTGTCCGTACACCTAAGAGCATCTCCAACAATTTGGCAAACATCACTTGGCAAATCTCTACTTTTGCCAAGTCTCAAACTCAAATGCTAAGTAAAAAAATAAGCCTTCTCCAACAAGTTGGCATTTGGACTTAGCAAATTGAAAATAAGTGGCCCACATGTCTTAATAAGTGGCCACCGATCTCTGCCACATGTCGATTTAGCGGCCACCAAGCTAATAATAGCCTCGGCAGTGCCATGCATGTGAGCGATGCCAAGCGCATGCGAGCGCGCAAATATGCGCCGAAAGGGGCTATTTTTGCCAAGCTTGGCAATTTGCCAAGTGCTTTTGCCAAGTTGTTGGAGGAGGTTTTTTGTGGTTTTGCCAAAAATCCAAATTTGCCAAGTGGTTTTGCTAAATTGTTGGAGATGCTCTAATCTCCAAAAGGCATATATTTCCTTGGTTCCAAATTTTAAGTTGTTCAGAACTCTTTTGATACTTGCTCCTCTCGTCTGGAATAAAGTGAATTCTGGCCTTCTAGAGGACAAAAGCCAACTTTGCATTGGATACTTTTCATTTATCAACCAAAAACCATTAATCACATTGATAATAATGTGTGATTAGGAAATAAAAGGAGGGTACATGCATCTTTTATGTTCTCTCTTAATTTGTCTTAGAATTCCTAGAGTGCACTATATTAAAGGACAGAGAGAGTATGTATCTAGAAAATGTATATCTAGGCGCATAGCAAAAGCTATGGACCTAGAAAAGGCAGAATGACTTACGTTTTGCAATGGAGCCGAGGAGTAGTTATTATTGTGTTATTTTGTCTCCGAGATTATGAAAGGACATGGGCCACTTATTTTTTAAAAAATGGTAACAAATGATATATTACAAAATTACTATATTTAGAAAATGAAAACAAGTCCTGTACTTCTATATACATATGACTAATCGTCCAAGTATTTAGCCATATATATAACTAGGAGAATACGTCGCACGTTGCTGCGGCGATTGCGATAATTCAAAAAGAAATTAGACTATCTATATATATAGTTATATGAATGAAAATATCATAAATTAATTTTTATGAATAGTTTGACACATTGATGTGGACAACTAAATGCATGTTACATGAAGAGATAGCTATCATAATTACATGTGCTAGTTGGCTATAATTGCAAGTTTTATAGTGGATTGTGTTGTGGATATCTTGTATGTTGAGAGAAATCCCTAGTGGGGTTTATCTTTATAAGAGATATAGATGCATGCATAGTTATAAACCTTGGTTTGCTCGCTTGCTTGAGTTTCTATATATTTATGAGCTATGACTCTACACTATGCCAGAAAGCGCTATCTGTGACGCGTGTAGAGGGTCATCTGTGACGCGTAAAGCACGCGTCACTATTTTCGCGTCTGAGATAAGGGTACAATCAGTGACGCGTATTTACGCGTCACTGATAATGGATAATTTGTGACGCGTGTTTAGAAAACGCGTCACGGATAGCGGGAACACGCGTCACTAATAATATGTAATGTGTGACGCGGGTTTATAACACGCGTCACGAATAGCGGGAACACGCGTCACTAATAGAAACCTATATGTGACGCGGGTTCAGAACACGCGTCACGGATAACAGAAACACGCGTCACTAATAATATGTAATGTGTGACGCGGGTTTATAAGACGCGTCACGGATAGCGGGAACACGCGTCACTAATAGAAACCTATATGTGACGCGGATTTAGAACACGCGTCACTGATAACGGGAACACGCGTCATGGATAAGGCACAAAGGGTGACGCGAATTGAGAAAGCATGTCACTGATAGAATATAACTTGTGACGCGTGCTAATGATACAATGACATCACCATTTCATCAGAGTCACACATTGTTCACAGAAATATATATATATATATATATATATATATATATATATATATATATATATATATATATATATATATATATATATATATATATATATATATATATATATATATATATATATATATATATATATATATATATATATCATTTCACACCCGAAGCTCCTCAAATAGTTCACAAACATATATATTTATGAAAGCCAAATACAACATGTTCACAGATTCACATTTATATCAATTGTTCACAACTTCAAAATCCATCACAACTTGTTCTAAATCCATCTAAACATCACTGGGACCCCACACTGATAATAGCAAACACACAACAGTGGTGATGATTGAACTCTCCATTCTTCTTGATGATCTGCTCCACTAAGAACTTGGGCAGCTGACTTCAAATTCCTGTGTCATGATAGAGCTTTGGTCAAAAATAAGGAGTCCAGAATAAAAAGATTCATAAAGATGAGAAGAACACGTATGGATCAGAAACAAAGTGTTCTATAGTTGCTGCTCATCTTTGCAAAGATGAGAAGTTTCTAAGCTTTTGTCATGAGTTGAATGTCTACGTATGTATATACAATTTCTGAGTTCTGGTGCTGCTGATGTGCTCAAACTGTCAGTGTGATAGTCACTGTCCGCCCAGTTTAGCTGCCTTAGCCCACGGGCTCATTCAGTCATACCTTCCCTGTTACTACATACTAAAAATTTCTAGAGCTTGGGATCTGAAATGAATGGAGTGATGTATCTATCCATCATGTCATATGGACACACTAGAAACAATCTAAAGTTCCTATTTCCTTTCCTTTCCATTCACATCCACTATTATTAAAAGTTTTCATTATATAGACATTTTTGTTCATTCTGTAACACAGTGCTGTGCAGTTCTCCTACACATTCAAGAAAAGAAAAACACTATATGACCAATCAGCCATTCTAGCTATACCTAGAAATTTATAAGGGTTAGTGATGCAATTGGCCATGCTTCCCATGTCTTGATCAACAAAATAGCAGAATAATAATCAGAATTGAGTCCAGAATCCGTACATAACAACAGAGGTGCCTTTTAAATTTTATGACAGCATAAACTTGATATCCATGTTTTCAGTGAATCTGTAAAAACATCTAAGTTCCATCTGTTAGATGATGTTCTTCAATTACTTATAAATGATAAATGTTTTCTGGCTAAATCAAATTATGACTCAGAATTTAGTAATGGTTTGTCCAAAAATCTAACACACTGACACTGCTACTTGATATCCCTCCCGAAGATGACACCAACAATGAACTTTGTGACAAGGCTGGCCACAGACAGACTACACACCAAACCATTTTCCCTTGGCACCAATCTGACATTATTTTTGATGGACAGTAAGTTAGCAAGAGGTTCCAAACAAAAAATCAATATTTCTGATGGACAGAAAACATTATTTCCTATCTTAGTAAACATTTTGTTCGATGTTCAGCTCATAAATTTTTTGCAACGCACATATCATCATCACCTTCTCAATAAGTTATTTCTCTCTATAGAAGAACACACAGTTCTCAATTGCTGTTAAATTGGATTGACAAACCAAATCCAAATAATCCAAAGAGTTAAGATATGTTATATGTGGAAGGCTTACATAACTGGTGATAGAACTCTCCATTCTTCTTGATGACCTTTTCCACTAAGAAATTGGCCAACTGTTCTCTAATCACAAGCATGTCGATGGGCTCCGTCAAGACTTCAAATTCCTGTGTAACGATGACACATATAATCAGAAACTGTGAAGTTCACAGAATTGAAACTGAAACTCATTTGAGAACAAAAATAACTGAACACCACTGAAGTGAAGCACCCAAAACACCAGCAGGTCAGCAACCTGTACACTAAAATAGGAGTTCAGTTAAGGAACCATCTTCGTTTCAGTTAGATACACCAGGTATCACTGAAATATTCACATGTCCTAAAAAATAAACTTACAAAGTGACCTATATATCCATTCTAGTATATATCACTGAAATATCACTGAAATAAGCAGGTGGCATCATATCAAAATATTTCATCAGATAAGATTCAAGGCTTAGATGAGAAAAACATGAGCTCAATTTAGTACAACACATCAACACGAGATGATCAGAGTAGTAACTGCCACTAACTGAAACTCCATGGAAATGAAATCAAGCATTCAGATAGGTGTTAACATTTAGATAAGTTCTAGCACCCTAAGAGACAAACATGCAGTAGATGCTCACTTAATCACTTGACTGTACAGAATATACTAAAATCACACAGAACAACATACCCTAAGATAGACCGTTCATAAGGAACAAGTAAACTGAAGCCCAGCAAATATCCGAGCCAGCAAGGTGGGTAACACCCGAGACAATTGCATGCAATTTGTGAAACATGACAGGAAATTTAAAAAACAGCGCTAGCTTTAACAAGAATTATCAACACAAAATATTGATGTCTAGATAATACTTAACATGAAACAATCTAAAAGTTGACAGTACATAGAATAAAACCTGAGAAACAGTCCTCCTCCTAGCAATTCGAACTCCAAAGCAAAAGGTTCGAGCATCAACTCTTGATAAGCTAATTTTATTGATCCCTTCTCTACCGCATGTGGTCATCTCGCAAAAACATACAAGAATCACAAGTTTAACCCATGAATAGAACTTGAAAAAAAGAATTTCGAGTAATAGAAAAATGCAATCAAATTATCATATCAACTACAAAACTGAAACTAGGTCCACATATGCTAGAAATGTGCACCCAATTGCTTTCTATCTCTGAATGTACAGATAGAAGAGTATAACTTAAATCTTGCCTCATAGCATGTTGAAATCAGCACTAGCAATTTCTTGATAAAATCTGACAATTTCTTGATAGAAGTAAACCATGAGCTTCACTAGCTAAGTACAAATATGGAGTAAAAAAGCCAGTATCCGAGATGGCAACATGTGTACTCACATAACACTATTTCCAATATTATGCTATGAATCAAGAACATGCAACATTTTCTAAAAAGGCGGGGTAAAAGGCCATTTTTCAACCCCCATAACTACCGGTTTCCAGGAAAGCGAGAAGAAAATGCCAAAACATATGATCTTAAGACTACCGTGTTAACAACTTATAGCATCCACAAGATCACAACCAGAAGAATTTCTCTTCCAAAGAACAAGAACAGAAGAAAAAGTCAGTGGCCGTGCTAAATCATTGGTTCATTTCCCAATCAGAACATAAGCTTGTTATCAAACTATGCAATACAAGTGATTAATCGATTGTTCACTAAAATAAAGCTTCCATTTATACTGAAACCAAACAGAACCACAACTTCACTGATGAAGAGTCCAAGGCGAGAACTCTACACTTCACTAATTATCAAATTGTAGCAGTCCAAAACTTATGGCAGAAAAGAGAAATAAACCATCAAAGTCAATAACGATTCTTCACTTCACTAAAGTAAAGCTTCCATTTATGCTGAAACCAAACAGAACCCCAACAACTTCACTGATGAAGCGTCCAAGGCATCTAACAAACCAACAGCTAAACTAAATCGCACAAAATGCCTAAGATAATTCTACTCGTAGTACCAATCTAGTGATTTACACATCATGATCCAGCGGCAGGAACCACTAACCAACTAGTGTTCTACTAACCAGTAATTCGACGACAAGTTGCATAAATTTGCGAGGTGGCTTGTGGGCGTACCTTCAGCTGCTGAAGGAAGAGGACGGAGGAGGCGTAGGCTTGGAAGCCGTAGAAGAGGCGGAACCCGCGGTCGAGGAGGCCCACGGCGCCGTCGTCGCACCCCACCACGACGCGGCCCCGGCCGCCCGAGCAACAGGTGACGCGGCCCGCGATCTCCGCCGGCACGGCGGCGGCGACGAGAGTGCGATGGTCGCAGGTCGCAGGCGCGCCCCCGGTCGCCGAGTCGCGGTCGCCCGTCGCCGGTCACGGGAGGAGGAGGAGGAGGAGCCCGCCGTGCGCGTCCTCCTGCAGTCGTCTACGCCATCTCTTGCATCTCTTGCATCGGAGAGGGACCGAGGAGGAGGAGGAGGGTTGTGGAGTTAGGGTTGTGGAGTTAGGGTTGGGGGAGAGAGCGGCGGCTTGGGAGAGAGCTGCGGCGGCTTGGGTGGAGAGGGACGGCGGCGCACGGGAGAGGGAGTTAGGGCTGCGGGGCCTGCGGGGAGATATTTTCGGCCCAAATATCTGGTTAGCTAAAGTCTGAAACTAACGCGTTATCTAGTTTTAAACAAAACTCAGCGAATATGATCACTCAACGAATGCATAGCGCAGTGGATTAGCTGTGGTCGTGGGTTCAAAAGGTCGTGGGTTCGACTCCCCACTGTGGTCGATTTTTTTTTATATTTCCTTTTCGTATCTTTTTTCTTCCGGTGACGCGTCTATAGAACACGCGTCACATTTATTATCCGTGACTCATGTTGTCGACACGCGTCACAGATATCCTTTCCTATTAGTGACGCGTCCAAATAAAATGTGTCACGTTTATTATCCGTGATGCGCTTGGACAATACGCGTCACCAATACTACCATCTATTTGTGACGCGCCTGGACAATATGCGTCACCAGTTTTATCCGTGACGCGTCTTGTTAACGCGCGTCACGAATACATCGTTATTAGTGACGCGTCTTGTTCCTGTGGCATGGGCAACAACTTATCGGTGACGCGTTTTGTTTTTGTGTCACGAATCGTCGCGTCACTGATAGCGCTTTCTGGCATAGTGCTATGAGCGTGCTTAAATTACTACAATGAAAAATTGGCAATCTGAAGCATGATTACAAATGTTTGTACTGGAGATGATGTTCATGCTTGAGCAAATTCATCAAGATGTGAGATCAGCACTATTTTCCCCTAGCACCCTCCCATCAAGTCTGGGCTTCCGGTCGCTGACAGACAAACTAAGGTGACTATGCCATGGTCAGTAATAAAAACAGCCTGAAATCTTGGAATGGAGAAAAATTTTCAACTACCAAACTAGGTGACAATTTCTATCAAGCACATGAGTGTATGCATGGAGGAAGCTGGCATCTGATCGTGCATCGAGGGAATGAAAGGACGGGCATGTGCGTCAGAAGGTGTTCGTCAACGCCACCACCTTCTACTTCATCCATGTCTAGAGGAGAATGACGAGAGGTCATCTCAACACGGTGCCCCGTAGTGGTCATCTACGTCAAGAAAGGAAAAGAGATCGGAAGCACAGGTACACACAGGTTGCCAGTGCCACGGCGTCCGTGTCCACATCATCTACAACAACAGTTATAGAAGACGGACTTGCAGACCAACGAAAGGTGTGGCCATCTTGCTAGATCGCATAATTACAATCTAATTTGTATCCTCTATTCTTATTTTATACCATGTCTATATGGTCAGTATATCTTTAGGTGAGATTAGACCCGAAAAAGAATTGTGGAAAATCAAAGCAAGAGTCCCGGCCCTAGAGTATGCGAACAAATAAGTCACCATATGACATGATCCTTATTGAACATTAGGTATAATTTCCATTTTCATTTTAATATCCTCAAATTAATTCAAACAAATAAGTCTTGATAATATTCTTATTCTCCATACCCTAAAATTCATTCAAACAAATAAAATGTAATGTAGTGTATACCAATATAATTTGTACTAGAATTTTCCATCTCAACTGTTTGAAAAAATAAAATATCTATAAAATCTACATTTAAATGCTAATATAAGCTATCATTAAAAATAATTCAACATCCATAAGTGCAATGTCTGCACAAAGCTATTTGAAGTACACACTTCTGCCAATATTGAGCTTAAATTATGCAAAAAGCTATGTTCCACTGCAATAAATATTTATTTTATAATCTCATCACGATGACAGCAAACCACATAGTAGTGAGACTTATATTTCACTTTACGTTATGTTAATAATCATGGTAACAAATTTTGTAAGTCATTATCCTGAAAAAGTTTAAACAACTTGATGATGATAACAAACTACAAAACTACATTACTAACCATGACATATAACTTATATAAATATAATTATGTACTTTAACTAAAATATTTGATATATTGATAGAACTGAAAAAATAATTCCTTAGTAGTAAAATTGAATCGAGAAGTTTGAGCGACTATTGGTGGTTATATTTTTCTGGGCCTTTAAGTTATAAAATTAATCATGGGGTTAGAACTGGTACCCCTATCCGAGATCTCACTTCAAGCTCTGTGACTTATCTTCGGTACTTAGAACATACTCTATGACCTAGAATCTTTATTTAAAAAGGTGTACAAAGGAAAGTTAATGAAATATAAAATAAGTAGAAGAATTTCAACTTAACATGAGGAGAAAAAAATCTATAGCAGATGATAAGAAAAAATTTGAAAACTTTAAATTTAAATTCATTACTTCATAATATACATGATTTAACAAGAGCCACCATGATTAATATTAAGGTTTCAAGGTAATTGCATATTTAAAATAAATAAAGGTGCCATGCCAAAAAATACGAATATGGATAAAAAATAGTTCTTTTTTTTTAAATAGTCATAATAAGTTTGAGGTAACTAATATACTATAAAGTATCTATTACGCTACAATGTTAGAAAATCAACAAAGAGAAAAACACAAAATTTAATATAAGCAATATCTTTATTAGTCAAATTGATGTACTCCTTCATCCTAAATTAGAAGACATTTTGAGAATCTAAACACATAGCTTTTGTTATACACGTCGATGTACTATTTAGATACATTGTAAAAAAATATATATCTAAAAAAGCCATAATATCTTATAATCTTCATTGAAGAGATTATTAAATAGTATCTAATACTTATTTCTCCTAAAATTCTAACCCGTGCGAGAGCACGGGTTGATGGACTTGTTTTAATAATTAGGTTCAAGTCTTTGCTGTTGAACTGTAAACTTTTGTCCTTCATCTATTCTTTTTGGTTTGGTCGAAATTGACAGTTCTTTTACTTATTTCATTTTGATCTATTGTTGCATCTCCATGAGGCCATAACACACTACAACTTTGCAGCTACTCAGATTACAAGCACAGTTATTTATTAATCTCGAGAGCCCGTGAGCACGGACCTGGTTACTTGTGCGTTGGGCTTGCTGCCTTCCAAGCTGCTGGAGCTGCTCAAGGACGAGTACAAGCTGCAGAAGGGCGTCAAGAAACAAGTCCAGTCCTTGTCCCGGGAACTTGAGAGCATGCATGCCGCCCTCCAAAAGGTGGGGGCAGTGCCATAGAACCAGCTCGACGAGCAGGTCAAGGTCTGGGCGCGTGAAGTTAGGGAGGCTTCCTATGACATGGAAGATATACTCGACACCTTCCTTGTTCTTGTCGACAGCGGCCAAAAGCAGGCTGATCTGAGCAAGCTCAAGCGTGCCATGAAGAAGATGGGGGACCTGTTCAGCAAGGGCAAGGCTCGCCATGAGATTTCTGGTGTCATCGAAGACATCAAGAAGCAAATTCAAGAGGTGGCAGAGCGTCGTGCCAGGTATTGGGTCGATGATCTTGTGACAAGTCTGCTGCCACAACAAGTGTTGATCCATGGCTCTCCGCACTCTATACAAAAGTGTCAGAGCTTGTTGGCATCGAAGAGCCAAGAAATAAGGTCATAGAAATGCTGACACCAATAGGGGACGACATGGAGACCAAGGTAGTCTCTATTGTTGGGTTTGGAGGGTTAGGCAAAACTACTCTTGCTAAAGCTGTGTATGACAATCTCAAAGGTGATGTCCATTTCAAAGCTTTTGTTCCTGTCGGCCAGAATCCAGACCTGAAGAAAGTGTTAAAAGACATTCTCATTGGTCATGACAAGTCGCATTATACAAAGGAATTCAATTTTACTATATTGGATGAAAGACAGCTAATCAACAAACTTCGGGATTTCGTCAAGGATAAGAGGTAGTCATATTCTTACTCAGTGCCCTTTTAATTAACATTTGCATGTTAAACAATCATTTCAGGAATATATAACCTGCAGACTGAATCTAATTCCCAGATATCATTTTCCATTTTTTCTCCTCTATAGAACCGTTTGTCTCATCATGAATGAGTTATTACATATTTTTCATGTAACTGTACATGACATTTTCAAAGCTATACATGACATCTTCATTTCTTTGCATACAGGTATTTCGTTGTTATAGATGACATATGGGATGTACCATCACAGAACTTAATAAGATATGCTGTCTATGACAATAGCTTGGGAAGCAAAATAGTAATAACCACCCGCAAGCATGATGTTGCCACAAAAGTTGGTTGTTCTTACAACATGGAACCCTTCCTTATGAGAGTTCTAAAGAATTATTCTATGGGCGATCGTTTGGCTCTGAAGAAAAATGTCCTGAAATGTTTGTGGAAATATCTGAAAAAATAGTTCAGAAATGTTGGGGTGTGCCATTAGCTATCATAACCACATCAAGTCTGTTGGCAAATAAGTTGGGAAATATAAAGGAGTGGTATGAGTTTTGTGAGTCTATTGGTTCAGGACTTGGGAGCAATCCTGATATGGAAAATATGAGAATGATAGTATCTCTTGGCTGTTATGATCTACCAGATCATCTAAAGACCTGCTTATTATACTTAAGTATATTTCCAGAAGACTATGAGATTGAGAGTGAGCGGTTGATATGGAGGTGGATAGCTGAAGATTTTGTTGCATCTAGAGAAGGGGGGCAATGTTTATTTGAGCTTGGAAGAAGTTACTTTTATGAGCTTATAAATAGAAGCCTAATCCTACCAGCAAAGGAAAATAAGAAAGGTATGGTCATGACTTGCCATGTGCATGATATGGTTCTTGACCTCATTTGTTCCATATCAAGAGAAGAAGGTTTTGTTGCAACTATACTAGGAGATGCCAAGCAGAACAAACCTTCAGGGGGGAACCAAGGTTCACATGTTGTCACTCCACAATACTACTTGGCCAATGATGGACATACCAAAACTAAGGTCACTTACTATTCTCAATAATGCCATAATTAAGTCGATGCCATCCCTTGCATGTCATCGTCTTCTTCGTGTATTGGATCTACAAGGTTGCAGTCTTGTGGAACTTACAAACCTGAGTTTTGTAGCACTGTTATTTCACCTGAGGTATCTAGGTCTAAGAAATACTGGATATGGTTGTGTGGACCTATTTGGAACTGCAATAATAGAATTGCCATCGAGTATTGTTGGGCTAAGAAAATTGATGTGCCTGATTCTTAATTGGAGAATTCGTCTGCCAACTGGATTGAAAAATATGACATCTTTAGAGGAGCTATGGGCTATGGTTGTGGATTCTAGACACATTGTGGAGGAGATAGGCCATCCACTACTGGATTCCAGTAATTTGCCGAGTGCCTAATGCACTTGGCAAAGGCTTATGCACTCAGCAAAGCCTTTGCCCAGTGCAGCACTCGGCAAAGAGCCTCCAGCAAAAAATGTGTCGGCAAAGACTTCTTTGCCGAGTGCCTTTTATCGGGCACTCGGCAAAGACTTTGCCGAGTGCAATCTCGACACTCGGCAAAGAAAAGTGGCCGTGACGGCGCCGACTCGGTCAGCGCATGCTTTGCCGAGTGCCATGTCAGAGGCACTCGGCAAAGATTTTTTAATTTTTTTCAAAATTTCTTTAACGAGTGCCCTACCGGTTTGGCACTCGGCAAAGATTTTTTATTTTTTTATTTTTTATAATTTCTTTGCCGAGTGCCATGCCAGGTTGGCACTCGGCAAAGAGTTTTTTTATTTTTTCGTAATTTCTTTGCCGAGTGCCACCCAAGAGCGGCACTCGGCAAAGATTTCCTTTTTTTAAAAAATCTTTGCCGGGTGCCACTGGCCACCGGCACTCGGCAAAGCTGGGAATTATGCAGATGAATAATTCCTAGCTTTGCCGAGTGCCGGGGCCAGGGCACTTGGCAAAAAGGCTAAAACTCATTTTTTTTATTTTTTTGATTCTATAATCACAAACACTGCATATAAGAGATATATATCAAGCATGTGACATCACAAACACAATATAGCACATATATGTCACAGCCATCTCATCACAAACTCAAAACCACATATATACCACACCGCGAGCACACAATATCTCACATACACGACATCGCAAACATAATAGGTCCAATATCCATCGTAACAAGTTGATAGTCATTCACGGTGCAAAAGAGAAACAAACTAAAGGTGGGGAGGAAACTGAGTGCCCGGTGAAGGAAAAGCGCCGCCGTCGCCTACTTGCGCCTGAGATGGGTTATTCAAACCCACCGACGGAGGCTGCATAAAGGACAAGAGATTGCATGTGTTAGAGTGGGTCATCTAATGAAAGCACTAGTCGAAGCAATATGGATTCATACTCACTGGACTAGCCATAACTGTAGGCGGCGGTGAAGCGAACATCGGCACAGCTAAACCGTTCACTTGCCCAAAGTTCTGCAGGAACATCGTAATCTCCGCCAACTGCTTGGCCTGTATTTCCCGCTCGGCCCGCTCCGCTTGTCTTTCCCACTCGGCCACCTCGGTCCTCGCCGCCAGGTCCCGCAGCTACTGAGACATCCTCTCGTTCTCCGCCTGCAACATTTCAATCGAATGTTTTAGTAATGCAAAGGTAACTAAGTTATATAAAGACCAATGTAAGAAGAGTTAAACAGGACTAACCTGGAGTGTGTCGACCTGCTGCTGTGAAGGAGACGACCGTTGATGGATGGCCAGGCCTCCGCTCGGGTTACTTGCTCAAGTTCGCTGCATGCCCATCAGGGAACATTAACTCCTTGATCCATCGTAGTACTTCCCTCCTTTGTTCGGGTTTCAAGACAAAATTAGCCTTAGGCCTTTTCCAGTTCTTGGAGTTTGTAGGAGGCCGTATATTTTGCTCTAGTCTATCGCACAACATCGTCAGGTCCACTCTAGCCTTAGGGTTGTCCATAGACTTGTCAGTGTCCATGAGTGTTGTCCAAAGCGCCTCGGCGATGTTCTTTTCAGTGTGCATTACATCAATGTTATGGGGCAGTAGCAGGTCATCGAAATAAGGGAGCCTCGTCAAGCTGGACTTATGAGTCCACATGTGTTGCTCACCATATCCCACAAAACCACCTTCTTCATTGGGCACGAGAGCATCTATCTCAGCATGAACCTCGGCACCAATCTTCAAGTGCAGTCTAGGGTCCGTGATAGCGACATCTTTCCTAAAGTTCTTGGTGTCTTATTAGAATGGATGGTTGGAATCTAGGAATTGATGATGTTGATCGAACGACGAATACTTGCCACCCTTCTTCAACCAAATGAACCTCACAGCTTCCTAGCATATTGGGCATCGGAACTTCCCCTGAGCACACCAGGCGTAGAATAACCCATACGCCAGGAAATCATGCATGAAGTACTAGTACCAGACATACATTTTGAAGCTTTGCTTTGTTGCTCGGTCGTATGTCCACACCCCTTCATTCCAAGTTTTGATCAATTCATCAATCACAGGCTCCATGTACACACCCACATTCTTCCCTGCGTGTCCAGGAATTATCAACATCAAGATCATGTTATGTCATTGAAAGGTGATGCCAGGGGGAGATTGAGGGGGATAACAAACATGGGCCAACATGTGTAAGGGGCGGGCATCGTGCCATAAGGATTGAACCCATCTATTGCCAACGCGACACGTACATTACGAGCCTCATCGGAGTTTAGATGATGCTTATTATTAAAGCTGGTCCATGCTTCACCATCAGATGGATGTACCATCTTGTTAGGATTGTACCATTTGCCATTCTTATGCCACATCATCTGTTTCACAGTTTCCTCGGTCATGAATAGCCTTTGAAGCCTTGGCACAAAGGGAAGGTGCCGTAAGACTCAGGCGGGTATCTTAAGCTAAGTCTTCTGTCCACCACCATCACTAGAGTCTACCTCCAGGAACTGAAGGCTTTACACTTTGGACAGTACTTTGCCTCCTTGTGTTCTTTCTGAAATAGGACACACCCATTCGGACAAGCATGTATCTGCTCATACGGCATCTTCAGTGCTTTAAGGAGCTTATGTGCCTCGTACACGGTCTTCAGCAACATGTGGTTCTTTGGAAGTAGGGTGCCAACCACAGCCAACACCTTATCGAAGCCTTCTCAACTCATGTTCAAATTGGACTTCAACCCATCAAGCGACTAATGGCATCCAGCTGAGAGATCTCAGAATGAGCGTGAAGCGGTTTCGCCATCGAGTCCATCATGTACTTGAATGCATCCACGACTGCCTACATCTCCGCCTCCTCATGTCCTTCAGCAAACTGTGCTTGGTGAACGTCATCTACCATGTCTGCTACCCCGGCATCAGCATCAAAAGCGTCGACGTATGGTCTCATCAACTCCTCTCTCATACGAACGGCTTCACCAAGGTGGACCTACCTAGTGTAGTTCGGCGTAAACCCATGCTTGTGCAGATGTATACCCATGACTTCTTTTGTCTTGCATTCTCATGTTACAACACTTGGTGCAGGGACACAATGCCATTTTCAGGTATTTAGCAGCCTTGCCAAATGCACGGTTCAAGAAACGCTTAGTCTTGGTCATCCATTCATAGCTGGCATCACCCTCACTTGTTCGGCCCGTGTACATCCACTGACGGTCCTCCATCCTCTAGCATATATAACATCTCCACAGGTGACCATCAATTGCATCTATGCGGTGTCCCTACTCTCTAATAGGTGAGGATATGTCCTAATCCTACCCGCGGATGCGTAGATGAGGTTAGTTTCCATGCTTCGCTCCTATCCAAGATAGAATTTCGACAACACCTCCCCACTGTTCTCCCGATACACGTCCAGCAAGGGAGAGTGTCTATCTGGAGAACGACAGGGGGTGATGCCGAAACACCTCTCGGACCGGAGTGGAGCATGGAAACTAACCCATCTATGCATTCGAGTCCAAAAAAGTGGACAATTCGAAACAAATACGGTCGCAGATATGCAAAGATCTGCATACCTCCAACAGTATCTCTTTCAGACAAGAGACACCTAACTAGGTTACGCGACCAAAGACCACATACGTATAGAGGGGTTATACCTAGGGTGCCGGTGAGGTTAAGGTAGTGGGGCGATGGAGAGTCGGTGCAGTGGCGAGTTGATGCGGTGCAGGAAGACCTGTCAGCGCCGACGAAGACGATCGGGGTCGCCGAGTCCCTCCCATAGGTCCTCCTACAAAAAAGGGGCAAAACTGGTTAGTGTTGACTTAAAATTTCAGCAGCATCTTCTCTGCACGGGAAGGTTCCCAAAACCTACAAAAAACATGGCACAAAGGCCAACAACCACATATATACCAAACATGGGCACGAAGGCCAACAACCACCAATATATCAAGAGGAGCCATGTACTTAGTTCTCTTTCCATGCAGATGAAAGTATTGAAGTAGTACAACAACAATTACTACTAACCCTACAACTACTACTAACACTACTACTAACAACTACTTAACTACTAACACTACTAATACTAAGAACTACTTAACTATTAACAACTGCTACTACTAACCACTACTACTTACTAACTACTACTATTTACGAACTACTACTAACCCTACAACTAACACTACTAACCACTACTACTAACCACTACTACTAACCACTACTACTTACTAACTACTACTACTACTACTAACCCTACAACTAACACTACTAACTACTACAACTAACACTACAACTAACACTACTAACTACTACTACTAACACTACAACTAACTACTACTAACACTACTAACTACTACTAACACTACAAGGGTAGGGCTTACCTTGGCGGCAAGAACAGCAAGAGCGAGGGCTGGCGACGATGGCGGGGATGGCCGCAGCAGGGCTAGGATCAACGGGCGGTCGAAACGGCGTGAGGATCGACGGCCGGTCGGGTCGGCACCTTCCTCTTCTTTCTCCTTCCCCAACTCTTTCTTCCTGTTCTTTCTCCTTCCCATTCTCTTTCTTCCTCTTCCTCCTCCCTCTTCTCTTTCTTCCTCTTGCTCCTCTCCTTCTCCTTCTGCTGGCTGGCCGCAGGGCACGGCGGGGCCGGTGGAGCTCGGGGCCGACGGGGGAGCTCGGGGCTGGGGTGGCGCGGGCCGTGAGGGACGGTGGGGAGGCTCGGCCCGGCCCAGCGGGCGTGGGCGCCGGTGGAGCGGGGCGGCGTGGCCGCGGGCCCGGTGCTAGAGGAGGAGGAGGGACGGCCGCCGGTGGTGGAGGAGGAGGACGGCGGCGCCGGTGGTGGAGGTGGGAGACGGGCGGGTCGGTGGCGGCGGGCCCCGCGGACGGCCGCGACGCGTGCGTGCGAGCCGCGCACGGTCATGCGGGGCATGGTGGGCGGGCGCGGCGTGGCGACCGGACCGGGCGGTGGCGGGCGGCGCGGAGGCGTGCGGAGCGGCGCGCGCGGTGGCGTGTTGGCGGCGGCGCAGGGAGCCGAGGGAGAGGGTGGGGGCGCGGGCGGGGTGGATACGGTTTGGAGAATTTTGGGTGGGCCGGCCTTTTTTCAACACGGGCCCTTGGCGAGTACTCCGAAAATGGGCACTCGGCAAAGATTTTTTTTTTTTTACAAATTCTTTGCTAAGTGCCACGTGTCCTAGCACTTGGCAAAGGCCTCTTTGCCGAGTGCCATATTTGGCACTCGGTAAATTATTTTTTTGGCCTTATTTTTTCTCGGGGGCCTTGCTACGTAATTAAAACTCCATTTCAAAGTTTGGGACAATTTTGAGTTTTTTACTATATTTCCTTAGTTGTTTTTATTTCATTAAATTTTTTTGAATATTCTAAATTTGAACTGCAGGTACATGAAATAATGGAATTTTGTTATTCAAAAAATGGTACATATTCGAAAAAATTCAACGAAACAAAAATAATTAATATGTGTTTCATGTAAATTTTAGGTCAAACATAAGTCAAATGAGGCCCTAAAATCTACCCTTTCTCAATTAAAAAAAAAGGATACAAATAAAGAAATCTGGTGCACCATTTAGAGTTAGATGAATGTGTGAGTTGGATCTTCTTTTGGTAGTGCTCAGAGGTAATCTCTTTCCCTAAAAACCTTTGATCAAAAATAGGAAGAATCCTTTCTCCTTAATCTCCTACCAGCTGGCCAATCTGGCCCACTCTCGTCCAGTCCGAATGGCCAACTGGCCCAGCCCTCCTTTCTTTCTACAGGCTCACGTGAAGAGCCAACGGCCGGCCTCCTTTCTCTCTCCGCAAGCCAAGCTCAGCAGCCCCCTGGCCTAGCCATATCCTCTAAGCCCAGCTCGTTTGCTCAGGCCCAGACGCCGGCTCCCACCAAGCCTGAACCGCACCAGAGCCCAGCCAAACATCGTTGGCCCACCTTGGGCAGCAGCCACACAGCCCAGCTCCCACCCTCTGCCTATCAGAAGCCATGTTAATCCACTCGGGCCCAAAAATAATGGCGGAGGCCCATTACTGGGTTCCGGCTTCCCGCTCTTCAATACCTGGTTCCCGCGCGCTAAACCAGTGTTGCGAGCAGGATCATGTTCTGAGTAGTCTCTTATCTTCTACTTCTACAGCGTCTCTTTTTTAGTTGTGCGTATATGAAAATTGCTACAAATATTATTGGCATGCGATTGATGACATCTGCAAGCATCTCCAGCCAGCCCTGGGGCCAGGGTGTCCTCCGCTGCATCTATAACCTGACAGCCATGGTCAACGTCTGGCCATTCCTGTATTCTTGGTGCATATCTGAAGAACAACAAAACAGCCTAGGGAGGAATTGACAAAGAGGCGTGCAGTTTTTGCTGTGTTGAGTACCGTACCGTTCGCAGAAAATGGCCCAGGTCGATTTATGCCCCCAGTTTGCTAATATTTTTCATGTATTTTAACATACAAAATTATATATATTCCTTTCTATATCTTATATCTCCCTGGTCTATAGTAGGGGCAACGAGACCATATCCTGGCTGTGAGATATGCTAGCATTAATATTGTGACATTTACATTAACAATTTCCCTCTATATAAACGATTACAAGCACCAGGCCATTTGCAGCTCAAAACATAAAAATAGTACTTGTTGCGAGTGTTGAAGATACGATGAGGGCGGTGCACTCCATAGCTGCTGCCATTTGCATCCTTCTCATGGTCATGTGGTAAATTCTTGCATTGTTCATTTAAATTGGTTAACCTGCATGTATACTTCTGCTGATCTGTTGAGTTTTATTTTGGTGCTACAGAAAATTGCTTTGAGCTGCGTCCGTGCACAGAGGCCACGTGGGAGAAAAAATGCAAAGACAAATTCCCCTCCAAGAAGATCACCAGTTTCAGGTGCACGAACATTCCTGGACCCGACATCAAAATGGAATGCTGCTGCACCCACACTTGACGCCGGGATGACGACTGCGGCTGGCGATGCCAAGCTGCAGACATGCTTAGAGCCATATGTACTGTGATCCAATAACCATGCTGAAGATGGTTAGGACATATTATGTAGCAATAATAATTCTTTATAGATTTGTAACGGATCAATTATTTGCTCTTGCATGTAAGAAAAGATTGACAATCAGCTGAAACCTGAGTTGAAGTCCAAATCTTATTATTGCTAGCAGTTAGATACACAATGGAGCTACAGTTCCACTACGTTGATTCTCACTAGATATGGTGAAAAAGGACAATTTTTAAAAATTACTCTAATAATAAAAAATATATGGGCTTTAATTTCACAGGTTCCGATCATCATCGATGATAATATAGGCATAGGTCTATTGTAATAAGAAAAAGTTTTACACAACTCTGCCATTATGAAAAATGTATGAAGTAAACTAACCTCCTAATCTTGCATCCAAAAACTAGATGCTCTTACTAAGACTCCACGTCGATTCTCACCAGACGCACTAAGAAAGAGATAAATCATAAAAATTTTCATATTAATTAGAAACATGTAGCGTTTAATTTGAAAGATTCTAATCATCATACCTGATAACAGTTATTGGATTTACTACAATTTATAGAAAAAGTACACAACTCCATCATTATGAAAAAAATACATAAAGCAACCCTAATAATGCATCTAAATTACACATCTACCATTTTAAAAATGAATTAAAATAACCACGTAATTTGTTTACAAACTACCCACTTATGCTATAATGGAAATATTTCAAACTAACTCAAATCTTAAAAAACTCACACGGTTGTCATTATCTATATCTATATCTATATCTATATCTATATCTATATCTATATCTATATCTATTACACACCTATGGCCGGTGATGCTTTTTTATATTGTTTTGTGCTAATTCTCACTAGATGTTCTAAAAAATTAAATTTCAAAACTCTCATTATAATAAAAAGAATATCTAGCCTTGTATTTCATTGATTCTAATCATTATCTATGATAATATAGGCATTAGATCTATTATCATTTACAAGAAAAGTACACAACTATGCCTTGATGAAAAATGTATGAAGAGTAACCTCCTAATCTTGTATACAAAAACTAGAGGCTCCAACTGGGACACTATATTAATTCTTACCAGTTGCGTTAGAAAAAAGGTAATTCTTAGAATTTTTACAATAATTAGAAACATTTAGCTTTTAATTTGAAAGATTCTAATCATCATGGCCGACAACAGTTATTAGATCTATTACAACTTATAAAGAAATACACACCTACATCATTATGAAAAAATATATAAAGCAACCCAAATAATGCATCTAAATCACTCATTTATCATTATGCAAAGATTTAAAATAACCGCATAATTTGTATACATATTACCCGCATATGCTATATTGGAAATTATTTGAAAATAACAAAAGTTATCTTAAAAAATTCACAAGGTTGCGATTATCTATATCTATATCTATATCTTATTAGGGTCTAAACTAATTAATTAAGAGATGTCCAAGACTCAAGATACCAATAGATTAATTCCAAACAAGGTGTTCCTCTATAAAAGCACCTACAAATGCTGAAATAAGCAATATATCATTCCTCACCTCTTCTCCCTCACAAAAACTAAAGGAAACGATAGCAGCATGGCAAGGATGGTGCACTATTTGTTGGCCACTTCGTTCGTGGTTCTTCTGATGATTTCTTCCAACTATACATCCTGCAAACCAGTAGGCACCCATACCTTGATACTTTGATCTGCTGTGCACTGTCATATTTTTAGACAATTTCATATGATCATTTATTATTTTACTGACCAGTCTTCTTTCAGTGCTAACATTTTTTTTAGAATTCGAGGGCAGAAGCCCCGGCCTTTCAATTACTCAAAAGACCAAAGCATTTACATCGTTCTCGCACAGTTTTGTAAGCCAAAAAACGCCCACCTGGGCAAATATGAAACCCAAAGCTAAAGTCTGGACATAAAAGCAACTACAGCGAACCGCTACTATCAAAATTCCAACGCTTTCTCAACGTGAAGACAGCACCATTGCTCCTGGGGTTGTTCAGATCATGTTCAGTGCGTAGTCCAGCTCACGCCACCACAATGAAACTCCAGCTCCTAGGTGTGTAATGCCGCCAGTCCCAGACTTCACCGTCATTCCCTTGGGCCCTCCGTCTTGAACCTTCAGTGGTTTCCCAGCATCCCAAAAGGTAACCACAGAACTTGCCTTTCCTCCATCTTGATCTTGCTGATTCTCTCCTCCATCAGAGCTTTTTTGTCGGAGGGGCAGAGAACTACCAACTTGACAAAAGGCCAGCCAACCTGGAAAGTAGTATTTCCATACTCTTCCAATTCATCCTCTGAAAACAAAGATCGTTTCTAAGTTTCCAATAGACCAGATAACAGCAGAAGAAAACATATTCAGCATACTGAACTTTTTCTCACTCAGCCAAAATTTTCCAACATTAGCTAAGTCAGATCCTATTTGGTGTTCAAAAATCTCAGAAATAATAACCCAACAGCGTTTAGCAACTGCACATTCAAAAAATAGATGCTGAATAGTTTCATTTTCTTCACTGAACAAACAGGTCTTATCTTTGTTTTTCTTCCTTTTTGCCAGATTATCTCTAGTTAATGCTCTATTATGAATAACAAGCCATAAAAAGCAATGTACTCTTGGAGGGATATTCAAACCCCAAATAGCAGATACATGGACAGTTTTAACTCCCCCTAAAGTTTATAATCTTATATAATGATTGAGAAGAGTAAATACCAGAAGAAGTGAATTGCCAAATCATTTCATCTTCCTCCTCTGTGAACTGTACAGTAGCCACTAATTCTACAACCTCTAACCAAACCTGATACATCTCCTGGGAGACATTCGTTCCAAAGGAGCATTTAAGATTCTAACCATCCCAAAGCTCAGCTAGACATTTACCTTTTTCATTAACAATCCTGTATAGGGGATAGAACTGTACAGCCAAACTAGTAGAGCCCAGCGAATTATCTTCCCACAGTCGTATTTTCTTCCCATTCCCAACCTTCCACTTATAACCCATCTTTGCAGCCTGAGCTGCCCACATAAGGCTTTTTAGGAAACTAGAAGAACCATCAGTCTTGGTTTGGAAGATGTTTTTATTCTTAGTGTCATATTTAAAATCTAACAGCTCTTTCCAGAGCTTGTCCTTATCATTTTTATATCTTCTCAACCAAAAAGCTAACAAGCTCACATTTAAGTCCATCAAATTAGGTATTCCTAAACCCCCATACTCTTTTCTCATAGACAATAGGCCCCAATTAGCTAGATGATACTTGTGACACTCTTCTGTGTCATTCCAGAGACAGTTACCCATGTGGGAGTTCAGGGATCTCTAAAGCCCATCTAGGGAACTTAATAAAAGGAGAGAAGATAGATAGGAATGCTAGCTAAACAAGTCTTGACCAACATCACTCTAGCTGCCAAAGATAAGAATTTCCCTCTCCATCTTGCTATTTTCTTCAGAATCTTATCAACTAAGGGCTGAATGTCCTCTCTAGATAACTTATCATAATGGAGAGGTACCCCTAGGTATTTAATAGGAAAGGAACCTAGAGGACAAGCTAAGATATGAGCAAAATGGTGAGCTTCTTGATGTTCTAGATTCAAAGGGACTAACTCACTTTTGTGAAAGTTTATCCTCATCCCAGAGGCCTGCTCATACCACATTAAAATGCACTTTAAGTTTTGCAAGACAGATTCCTCTGCCTTAGCAAAGAGGATAGTGTCATCTGCATATTGCAGAGACACAATCCCCCTGTCTAAAACCTTCTAACAGACCTTTAATCAATCCTCTACTTGTAGCTTTAGCTAACATATTTGAAAGAGCATCACCCACTAGGTTAAAGAGAAAGGGAGATAGTGGATCTCCCTGTCTCAAACCTTTCCCTGTCTTAAAATATGAACTATCCTCTCCATTGACGGTGACTCCTACTGAACCACCCATCACTATTTGCTTAATCCAATTAACCATTCTAGGGCTGAATTTCCTGTCTAAAAGCATATCAAATAGAAAATTTCAAATAACCCTATCATAAGCCTTTTCATAATCTAACTTCAATACTATACCTTTTCTCCTGACTTATTCACACTATGCACCAGTTCATGTGCCACCACTACACTTTCTAAAATAAATCTTCCACTAATAAAAGCTGACTGAGTTGGTGACAGTATCCTCTGGACTATAGAAGTAAGCCTATTGGTAAGGATTTTAGAAAAGATTTTAAAACTACAATTCAAGAGACTAATAGGCCTAAACTGTTTTATGTTAGTTGCATCTCCTACTTTTGGGATTAGAGTAATTAAAGCATAATTTAATCTGTACAAATCTAAAGACCCCTTATGAAAGTCCTCAAAAAGAGCAACTAAATCAGCTTTCATTACATCCCAAAATTTCGGGTAAAACAGAAAGGGTAGCCCATCTGGCCCTAGTGCCCCTTCGCATAACAGCTAAAGACAGCTTCTTTAATTTCTTTTTCTAGAAAAGGAGCAATTAATAGCTCATTCTCTGCCTCAGTAACTAAATCTTTCTCTTCCCAAAAGTTTGCACCTAATTTAACAGAGCTATCAGGGTCCTTAGCAAACAAATTTTTGTAAAAGCCTACAGCTATGTCCATCATGCCTTTCTGGTCATGAACCAAGCCTAAAGGACTCTCCAAAAAATCTACTCTCTTTTTCCTAGCCCTCTGATTAGCAATAGCATGGAAGTATGCAGTGTTCCTATCACCTTCTTTCATATCTTTATCTCTTGACCTCTGCCTAGCTTTAATTTCCTCCAACAGCCAAATGTATTCTAACTCTTTTTCCACCTCCTTATATTCTTGCATCTCCATAGGCTCTAATTCTCTATCTTCAGCCAATCTTTCCAGAATGGCAAACCTACTAGTTAGTCTAACCTTGGTCTTATTTAAAATAGCTATCTCATTAGCAGCCCACCCCCTCACTATCCTTCTAAAGGTTCTCACTTTAAATTGCCATTTGTCAATGCTAGTCTTTTCCTTGCGGGGGTATTCCATGCCTTTTCAACCATACCTCTAAAAGATTCTTTCTCCAACCACCACTTCTCAAACCTAAACCTCTTTTTACCAAAGCTAACATTCTCACCGAGCTAAGAAGTAAAGGATTGTGGTCACCGGGAATTCTGTCTAGAGCTACCACAATTTGCTAAAGGGAAAGCTGCTTCCCACTCTTGTTGAGATAAATACTCTATCAATCCTAGAAAAGATAGGAGGATCCTGTTTATTGGTCCACGTGTACTTCTTATTCCTTGGATATAACTCTAACGAGACCCCACTTATCAATCCAAAAGTTGAAACCATAGGCTCCATTGCTTTTTCCAGAAGCATATCTGACTAAATTAAAGTCCCCCCCCCCCAAAAAAAAAGGGTTGGTCCTTGCCACAGAGTCATAACATGTTCTAATTCCTCTAAAAATTCTAATTTCTGCTCCTCATAACCAGTACCATATACCACTATCAGTTTCCAAACAAAACCTGTCTTCTTACATGTTATCATGGCACTAACAGTGAATTTCAACACTTCTCCTACTACCATGTTAAAGAGATCAGCATTGGTTCCCAACAGGATTCCTCCTGCAGAGCCCTTTGCTTCAGCATGAACCAGTTAAAAGGTATATTATTTGTTAAAGATTTGAGGAGCCCCTCTGAGACAAAACTTTCTTAGTTTCCATGACTCCTAGAAAATCCACATGGAACGCACTAATCCTATTCCTAAGAGCAGGTACTCTATCAATTTTGCCCAAACCTCTTATATTCCAGGATAAACCAATCATTTCTTATTCTTTTTGTTTTTCTTCCTAGATCCTATTGTAGACCAACCTTCTTCCTGGTCAGTTACTACTAGATCAGGATTTCCATCCTGGTCAAACAAAAGACTATTACTACTACTAGCAATATCTGTAGGGTCTACAACCTTATCAGCATGTTTACCGGTGCATAAAAAATCAGAACAGCTTGCTCTACTAGCAGCATTCCTGGTGCTATCTAGAGAAAGCATGTCATCTAAAATATTAGGATTTCCATCCTTATGCTCTACACCAATATCATTGGCAACTGAGGAAAGTAAATTTTTTGAGATAGGATTGGGTTTATGACCTGACCTATGTTTTCAAGACTCCACTTCCTCTTGGCCTCCTGAGCTTTGTCCATCATCGTTTTGCCATCATCAATGTTCCTAGCACTCTTCCTAGTAGGGATGATAGGGCCCCACTGGTTATTCTTGCCAGTCCTCTTCCCCTTCTGTAGATTCTTGTTTTCAAGCTGATTATCAAGTACTTCATGATCAGGTCGAGTAAAGAGCATTTCTATATATTTTGTACCCTCCCCATCCTTCTCCAGATTACCAGATAAGTCCATCTCCCCATTATCTTGGTTTCCTGCCTCATTCAGCACCACTGACTCATTTAAAGCTGTAGCAATAGATTCTCTTTCATTCTTAGAGACAGAAAAGATCCACTCATTTGGTAGTGTGTAAGTTTCTTCTTCATTTGTTGTACAAAGCTGATATTGAGATCTCCTTCTTCTTCTACTTCCTCCTCATATTCCAACTCCATAGCTGTAACACCCGGTTTTAAGAACAAAACCAGATATACACCATATGTGAGTCCTAGAAGTCAATTCCTACATATAGCTACAAGTAAAGGGTAGTATCAGTAAACAATGCATAATAAATAACGTACAAAGTACTAAATAGATATACCCTTAGGTAGCAATCAGCGGAAAGACAACTCCAGTCTTCAGGTAAGGACTCCACTCCACTGGATCCAACTGACTGGTTGATCACAAGCCTAAACTTCTCCTGAGGTGTAGGGGGAATAGCAAGAGTGAGTCCATGTCGAACTCCGCAAGTATAGCAAGTAGTTTAGATCCCATAAACCCATGATCAATGTAACATAAATAATGTAGAGCATAAAACGGTAAACAAATGAACATCTTAACATAACAAGAATCATTATCCCAATGTAAATGTGTCAAGGCCGCCCTGTCCGTGGGCACGGACGATAAATCGATTTAACTCTGCGTAGAGGTGTACACTTTCACTATGAGTAGTGATTTACCCTTTCGCCCGAGGTAGCTAGTCTCTTGACCCTCTTCCAAGGAAGGTCGGCAGGGTTCACTATGAAGCCTTTCAAAGGTTCATCTAACAAGTTAGGGCCGCTAAGTTTCCTCATCAATAAGCATGAACCCTCCCCCAAGAGGCGACTAACAAAAGACAACATGCACCCTCTCGGCAGGCCGCAGGATCATACATTGGAGCCCCATTTGCGCCACAAGGGTAACCTCTAACAAGCTAGAAAAGGTCCTCATACTTGAGCTAAAGCCGAGCCATATAGCCCTCATAGTTGTACGATAAGTCCATGATAAATCACGTACGAGATAAATCCTCAAGTTGCTAAAAAGTCATTTTTATCGTTCGTTGCTTAAACATTAATCAAGTCACAAGATCATGATTGCAGAAATAAAACCCAAGTTATACTTGCCTTAAGACTTGCTTTACACCCAAAGCAACTGCTCCTAGAAATCCTTCAATCTTCTGCACCTTTTGGTCTCTCCAGCGCACACGAACAACTCTCCTTCTACTCGCAGATCGATTCAGGTCACCACTAGTGCAACGCAACAAGATTTTATTAAAAATAGAATTTAGATGTGTAAACAACGAAGGATTTAAAGAAGGATAGATCAAGGCTTACTGGAAAGTCCTTGACCACTTGCTTGCCATAGTGCATGGGGGAATTTACTTCTCGCACGTGTGTACGCATGCATGACCCTCTTTCAGAATTTCAGGTGAACCATGTGTTTGCTTCTGCATTGCATGGCGAGCTGTGCTCTATGATGATGAATGTGCTCTTGGAAAGCATAGATAAATGGGCAATGGGTACGTACGGAATATAGATACATGCTCACGCACAATTTCATATGCCGGGGAAGGAGACAGTGAACAGATCATCAACCTTGCTTTCAAGGCTTATATAAGACACGGACAGATCAGGAGTTTGATCTGGAAAAACAAGAAGGCAATTAGACAATAGATTAGTGTTACACACGCAATAGAGAGATGGCAGATGCTGGCCCTGGAGACTTACGAGGATGACTAGCGTGATAAGAACTTGACGTCGATTCCGAGTTGAGTTAGCAGAGAACCATGATGTCGTGACTAGGACGAACCAGCTAGCGTCCAGGTTCCTTGTGAAGCCGTCGACGGATGCTGCGCCCAAGGTGGTCAAGCGCAGGGCCATGTAATAGGGCTGGGACGGCCTGAATCTACAAGGCAGACATATTTGATGATGAGTACAGGGAACGTAGATGAAGATGGGAACATGTACGTACTAGAAGTGAAGGAACTTCAGAATTACCATATACATGCCTAACATTGCTGATGTCCAGAATATTTGCATGGCAATCTTGATTGAAACCCCGTGATGATCAGACGTGGCACTGGGACTTGTTCGATGGAAAGGAAAAGCATGTTTCCTGGCTGAACTTCATGCCCGATGGAATCTGCTACTAGAGCAGTTGGACGGCAGCTATGCTACAACTGATCTCATGACGAAGATCATGAGCATGGTATGGGGGCACGATCAGACCGGCGAACCGGCAGCTCGGTCCGACTTGGGCAACGTGCGGCGGCCGACGGACGATGCAGCTCTCCGCGAGATCCAAACCAAACCAAGGCAGAGCACGATAGGGCTTAGGGTCAGGCGTGTAGCATGATAGATTGGTTTCTGAAAAGGACACGGTGAGTTTGCTATTTATAGATGCGCACATCAACCGGCAAGCAGATGGACACGAAGTCCTTTGCATGCACGACAGAGATGGATATATGGTCGGATTCCACTTTGGTAGCAATAGGACCAACGCTAGCAGCAGGCTTAATTATGTGCATCGGCTATACAGCTGGACGCATACAGAGATGTGACCAAGTTGCTTTAATTTGCTTCAATGGATTATGTCATCACATCGAAGCAAAACGTGCCAGGAACAAAACAAAGAAAAACAGATAGGTCTAATATCTGTGTATAGGAAACCGATATGAGAAAGATCCAAATAATTTTGTTCTCGGATAGCTTAGGAGTAGAATTAATTATATAAAATAATTCTAGAAAAGTCTTAAAGTATTTATGCCACGAAAAATATTCCGAGAACTGCATAAATTCGGAAAAGTTATTGAGATATTTTGGAACACGAATAACCCAAATAAAGTTATCTGGAGCCCAAGGTAAATAATTCAGAGCATCTTAATATTAGATTATACTCACAGGCAAATGTGAATAAATTCCAGAAGAAGCCGGAAAAAAAATCCCAGGAAACTTTTAAAGATACTTCGATGGATGATAAACTGATATGAGTGCCAAAAAGGATTTTGGAAAGCCCAAGAATTATAAGATGATAAACAAGGAATTTGATTATAGGAAAAGACAAGGACAAGCTGAAGAAAGACAAATGACTTTCTAAACGTGTTTTGAAAATTTTACGTGCACAACTCAAAATAGCAAATTTTGGGGTGTGACAATTCTACCCCACTTAACATGAATCTCGTCCCGAGATTCGAAGAAACTAGGAGAAAGATAAAGTTGAACCACAAGTCTTCACTCTTCCTTAATCATTCCTTAGTCGATGATGATGCCATGAGATCAAAACCAACTTTGTGAATGTGTCCTTTAACTCCTTATGATCCAAGTTGATGTCACTTTTACTTCCATGATTATAACGCTTCCCGTGAACCTCACGTAGTGGCTTATCAGTCTCCTGAAACTCTGAGTCTCACATTCGTGGCGGATTCCAACTCAACACATTTTCTCTTAAGTTCTCCATAATTCCACCATAAGAGATATCATAGCCAAGGAGAGAACTTCCTTAAAACATAACTCACTCAACATGCTTGGTGTAACCATTGAGGTTTCCCGAGTTACTATAAAGAACCAACTATAGTGAATTCTGACATCAGCTTATTCCCATGACATCCAATTGACAACCTGTGTTGAGTTGAAGGTTGAGTTCATAAGTTATGATTGTCTGAAAACCCAATCCTGAGGATTACCTAAGCTCCTTATAGCTGATCCCTTATGTCACTACGAAGCAAAAGGCACTTGCGCTTAGATAAACTTCCAACCATAGAGATAACCACTTCCTCCATGTGAAGCACTAGAGTGTGTGAAACCACTTGGAACTTATTTGGCTTGGCTACCATTCTTTAAGGAAAGAACACTAAAGTGAGTTGATTATCATCAAGTCCTTATATCAATCCAAAGAAACTCATGTGCATGGCTAAGAACTTGTAATCTGCAATTCCCCTTGAACAGAAAAATAGCAGTGCACAAAAATAGAAATAACTTCGGTTTTGTTGCTCCAATAAAGTCATACTTTACACTGTTGGAAAGCTTATGAAACCCACTAAAACTTTCGTATAGATGACTTTTCCAGGTTCTATAGTTCAGTTGGTAGAAAACAGACCACAACAGAAACTACTCCACATTTCTGACAGCACAGATACTCTGTTTTGTGATTTTCATAACTCAAAAACCAGAAGAGATATGGGTGTGGTTCTTGTGGTCAGAGAACGATACGGAAGTCTACTATTGTCCATAATTATTCCAAGATTTTTGGACACACAAAAATTGAGATATAAGCTGAGAAAGTCAGATTGCTTCTAAAAGACAGATTAAGGTAAAAACGAAATTGGGGGACTAGAGAGATAAGACTAATCTTGCAGTCTTTATGCTCCCTTGATTTGAGATCAATGAGAATGAGTTATAAGACAGGGATTGAGGATAGCCAAAATATGTGACAAGATAGATAAAGTTCGGCCCTCCGCTCTTTGTGCCTCATCACTCGAGAAAATCGGGACTTGTTGTTGGCAGTAGACGCTACCCCACTTAACAAGAGTTTTACTCATCTTGAAATCCTCATCTCAAAGGCCTTCTTCGGAGCAAATAGACGAGACCACAAACAACACATCAACCAAGACAAGCATGCATCATAAAATCGACACTACACGAGCATTTGTAGCAATGGCAGACATCCTAAGGAGTGGATTATGGATGATGAAAGGCCATCGTGAATTTTTAACAAGATGAGGTCAAAAATCTTAAGTAAAACAACAAGAACCATAATTCAAGAAGATAAGAAGTATTAGCTCAAAGGAAGCTATCAAGGAGGAGACAATAAGACAAGGATGAGAAATAGCAAAATCAATGACCAAGGAGCTAGAAAAATAGTTTCATAGCAAAATAAGCTTGAAAAATCGACCGGTTCAACTAGGTTTGCGTCCTACGATCGATTGAGCCGATACCACTTGTAACACCCGGTTTTAAGAATAAAACCAGATATACACCATATGTGAGTCCTAGGAGTCAATTCCCACATATAGCTACAAGTAAAGGGTAGTATCGATAAACAATGTATAATAAATAACGTACAAAGTACTAAATAGATATACCCTTAGGTAGCAATCGGCGGAAAGACAACTCCGGTCTTCGGTAAGGACTCCACTCCACTTTGGATCCAAGCGACGGTTGATCACAAGCCTAAACTTCTCGAGGTGTAGGGGAATAGCAAGAGTGAGTCCATGTCGAACTCCGCAAGTATAGCAAGTAGTTTAGATCCCATAAACCCATGATCAATGTAACATAAATAATGTAGAGCATAAAATGGTAAACAAATGAACATCTTAACATAACAAGAATCATTATCCCAATGTAAATGTGTCAAGGCCGCCCTGTCCGTGGGCACGGACGATAAATCGATTTAACTCTGCGCAGAGGTGTACACTTTCACTATGAGTAGTGATTTACCCTTTCGCCCGAGGTAGCTAGTCTCTTGACCCTCTTCCAAGGAAGGTCGGCAGGGTTCACTATGAAGCCTTTCAAAGGTTCATCTAACAAGTTAGGGCCGCTAAGTTTCCTCATCAATAAGCATGAACCCTCCCCCAAGAGGCGACTAACAAAAGACAACATGCACCCTCTCGGCAGGCCGCGGGATCATACAGATTGGAGCCCCATTTGCGCCACAAGGGTAACCTCTAACAAGCTAGAAAAGGTCCTCATACTGAGCTAAAGCCAGAGTCATATAGCCCTCATAGTTGTACGATAAGTCCATGATAAATCACGTACAGATAAATCCTCAAGTTGCTAAAAAGTCATTTTTATCGTTCGTTGCTTAAACATTAATCAAGTCACAAGATCATGATTGCAGAAATAAAACCCAAGTTATACTTGCCTTAAGACTTGCTTTACACCCAAAGCAACTGCTCCTAGAAATCCTTCAATCTTCTGCACCCTTTGGTCTCTCCAGCGCACACGAACAACTCTCCTTCTACTCGCAGATCGATTCAGGTCACCACTAGTGCAACGCAACAAGATTTTATTAAAAATAGAATTTAGATGTGTAAACAACGAAGGATTTAAAGAAGGATAGATCAAGGCTTACTGGAATGTCCTTGACCACTTGCTTGCCATAGTGCATGGGGGAATTTACTTCTCGCACGTGTGTACGCATGCATGACCCTCTTTCAGAATTTCAGGTGAACCATGTGTTTGCTTCTGCATTGCATGGCGAGCTGTGCTCTATGATGATGAATGTGCTCTTGGAAAGCATAGATGCATGGGCAATGGGTACGTACGGAATATAGATACATGCTCACGCACAATTTCATATGCCGGGGAAGGAGACAGTGAACAGATCATCAACCTTGCTTTCAAGGCTTATATAAGACACGGACAGATCAGGAGTTTGATCTGGAAAAACAAGAAGGCAATTAGACAATAGATTAGTGTTACACACGCAATAGAGAGATGGCAGATGCTGGCCCTGGAGACTTACGAGGATGACTAGCGTGATAAGAACTTGACGTCGATTCCGAGTTGAGTTAGCAGAGAACCATGATGTCGTGACTAGGACGAACCAGCTAGCGTCCAGGTTCCTTGTGAAGCCGTCGACGGATGCTGCGCCCAAGGTGGTCAAGCGCAGGGCCATGTAATAGGGCTGGGACGGCCTGAATCTACAAGGCAGACATATTTGATGATGAGTACAGGGAACGTAGATGAAGATGGGAACATGTACGTACTAGAAGTGAAGGAACTTCAGAATTACCATATACATGCCTAACATTGCTGATGTCCAGAATATTTGCATGGCAATCTTGATTGAAACCCCGTGATGATCAGACGTGGCACTGGGACTTGTTCGATGGAAAGGAAAAGCATGTTTCCTGGCTGAACTTCATGCCCGATGGAATCTGCTACTAGAGCAGTTGGACGGCAGCTATGCTACAACTGATCTCATGACGAAGATCATGAGCATGGTATGGGGGCACGATCAGACCGGCGAACCGGCAGCTCAGTCCGACTTGGGCAACGTGCGGCGGCCGACGGATGATGCAGCTCTCCGCGAGATCCAAACCAAACCAAGGCAGAGCACGATAGGGCTTAGGGTCAGGCGTGCAGCATGATAGATTGGTTTCTGAAAAGGACACGGTGAGTTTGCTATTTATAGATGCGCACATCAACCGGCAAGCAAGATGGACACGAAGTCGACAGAGATGGATATATGGTCGGATTCCACTTTGGTAGCAATAGGACCAACGCTAGCAGCAGGCTTAATTATGTGCATCGGCTATACACCTGGACGCATACAGAGATGTGACCAAGTTGCTTTAATTTGCTTCAATGGATTATGTCATCACATCGAAGCAAAACGTGCCAGGAACAAAACAAAGAAAAACAGATAGGTCTAATATCTGTGTATAGGAAACCGATATGAGAAAGATCCAAATAATTTTGTTCTCGGATAGCTTAGGAGTAGAATTAATTATATAAAATAATTCTAGAAAAGTCTTAAAGTATTTATGCCACAAAAAATATTCCGAGAACTGCATAAATTCGGAAAAGTTATTGAGATATTTTGGAACACGAATAACCCAAATAAAGTTATCTGGAGCCCAAGGTAAATAATTCAGAGGCATCTTAATATTAGATTATACTCACAGGCAAATGTGAATAAATTCCAGAAGAAGCCAGAAAAAAAAAAATCCCAGGAAACTTTTAAAGATACTTCGATGGATGATAAACTGATATGAGTGCCAAAAAGGATTTTGGAAAGCCCAAGAATTATAAGATGATAAACAAGGAATTTGATTATAGGAAAAGACAAGGACAAGCTGAAGAAAGACAAATGACTTTCTAAACGTGTTTTGAAAATTTTACGTGCACAACCCAAAATAGCAAATTTTGGGGTGTGACAATAGCTTTCAGGAGATTGGCACATTGTAAAGCTTCTGCCTAACTCTCCTCCATCGGTACTTCAAAGTGCAATAGCCTCCTTACACTTCTAGTTGATGAATTAGCCCCCTGAGCCCCTATTAGCTGAGCCCCTCCATTGTTTTGATCCTCATTCCCTCCTGCATTCTCCTTACTCCCTACACCAGTTTCACCATTACCAGAAGTAGCATCCTCCAAGCCCTTGTCCTCTCTCTTACCATCATCATCTCCCTTGTCAGAGCCCCCATCAAAACCAAAATCCTCTTGCTGGACCCCCCTGAGGCAAGAACACTATCAGATGAACATTTCCTTTGAAGACAAAAAGCCTTTCTCCAGGGATTTTGGTGGGATCCTTGCATTGCACCTTAACTCTCACCGCACTATAGAAGCTATCAAATAGAGTCTGCCAGTCTACCTGCACCATCCTTCCAATACCAGATGTGACTTCATACATAGATCTCCAATCCACCCATTTGGGTGGAATGCCATGAATCACCACCTAGACTTCCTATAGACTTCCAACTGGCTCAACCTCCCCATTCCACACACTAAGAGATACTTCCACTCTAGGCTTAATCTCAAAGTTAGTCTGCTTGCCAATCATAATCTTGTCAACCCTTCTATCAGGAGGGAACCTCACCTGATACCTGAAGTCATCAGTTTTCTTCAAAGTCCATGCCCAGTCTTTATCAAACAATCTCTTGATTTGTCGGGATACCTTCTTCATCAATAACCCCAGACTCAATATGCAGCACCCCAATGTTGAAATCTACCCTCCTGTTCCTCCACATCAACATAATAGAATCCCAAGACTTGATTAAGACTCCCAAAGTATGTGGCTAGCTGGGGTGGTTCCTTCCACTTGGGGCAATCATCTACCACATGGTTAGGGTTCTGACAAATAAAGCACACCTTCGGCCTACTGCAGCTTGAACTAACATGTCCAACTTGATCACAGTGGAAACAAACCACATGGAGATTGCTCTCTTTTGGTACCTCAGCCTTACCTTTCTCCCCAGCAGCATTCAGGTTGTTGTTTGCTTTAGGAGCTTCACCACCACTGGCCAGATTCTGCACCCCCTGATTTTGGGCTTGAAGAGCAGCTTGGGGTTGTCTCGCTTGCTGAGCCCTTCCACGCCCCCGCCCCTGATTTCCACCTCCCCTCGGCCTTGGATCGAACCTCCCAAAGCCTTGATTCGGTGGCAGCGGTGGAGGAGCTTGCCCAGGGAAGAATCCATAAGGAGGCGGCGGAGGTTGCCCGTAGAACAGCGGCTGTGGTGGCGGAGGGAACGGCCAACCCCCGTTCCAGCCCCACTCCTCCTCCGGTCTCGGCCTCGGCCCCCCCTTCCTCGCTGACGACCCGCCATCGAATCCTTGATGACTTGCGCAAAGCTTTTCCTCTTCCCCTCACCCCAGAAGATTTCTGCGAAAGTGAGCTTGGATGGTGACCCACTCCAACGATCTCCCTCTCCAACGGGAAAGCAATCAACAGGTTGGATTGATTTGGCTTCGCATAGTTCCTTTCTAATCCAAACCAGATTTTCCCCCTCCTTTCGCCTAACCCTAGAACTCGAGGAGAAGACGGTGGGGAATGCGATCCAGGGATGTACCAAAGCTGGCCCCAGAAGTTCTGGATCTCCTCTTCCGCCTCCCACGGGTTGTGGAGTTCGGGTCCTATCTCCACCCACAAGCGATTCCACCATGCCCGCAGAGGTGCCACCTGCTCCAACCTCGGCGCGCCACGTCCCTTCTCCTTGCTTGAGAGGCTGGACCGCGGGCCCTCACGAGCGCGCTCCCTCTCCAGACGTGACGGACGTCCTCTCTCTTGGATCGGTGAGTCCGGTCTGGCCCCCGCTGGCGGTGAGGGGGCGCCGCCCCTCGCCACCCTCGCGTCGCCGCTCATGTCGACTCTCATTCCCCTCCGGGCGCTAAAGTTTCCGCGGCAATGCTGATCAGTGCTAACATTGCATTGCGTTGTATATATACACACATACGCACCAAATAAGCTACTTTAATTATTTATTTTATCATATGTATGATATACTTCCGTTGTTCAATAATTGAGTTGGTCGATCAACACATGCATGTACGTCTGCTGATCCATTGAGTTTTAGTGGTGATACAGAAGAGGATTGCTTTCAGCTGTACCCAAGATGCGAGGACGCCGTGTGCGAGGAAAAATGCTATGAGAAACACTCCAATAATCTCACCGATTTCTCGTGCACGAGCCGTCTGCACATCGCTATTTGCTGCTGCGAGCACACTTGACGACGGGGACGATGACTGCGGCTGGCGATGCCATGCTTGAAACATATATACTGTGTGATCCAATCCACCAGCCGTGCTGAAGTTGGTTAGAAAATAGTATATAGAAATAATTAATTCTATATACATATGTAACAGATGGACTTGGTCTTGCATGTAAGAAAAGATCGACAATCAGCCAAAATCAAAGTTAATATAAAGTCTGCATCTTACTATTACTTAAAGAAGGTTTCAGCAAATGCACCACGTTAAGTCAGACCTACTAAAACAAAAGTATCCTCAAAATGGTTTTAATATTCAGAAACATCTAAACTTCAAAATGATAATAGCCATTGGATCTTATTATAATTTATAAAAAATACACACATCTGTCCTTATAAAAAATACATAAAGTAAACCCTAATCTTGAATCAAAAAATTAGAGGCTCCAACTAGGGCACCATTTAATATTCACGAGATGGACTAAAAAAATGATAAATCATAGAATATTCCAAAATAATAAGAAACATCTAGCATTTAATTTGATAGACTCTAACCTTGATCAATGACAATTAATATCGGAAGCTATATTCATAAAAGATTTCACACCTCTACCATTATAAAAGAATATATAAAAGTAACCCGCATCTAAATTACTTAGCTATGCTATTAAAACAATTTAAAATAACCCCATAAATTATTATACAAATTACTCCTGTATGCTATTATGGAAAATGATTCCAACTAAACACGTAAATTTGAATTTAAATTAGCCACACCTATATCTATATCTATATCTATATCTATATCTATATCTATATCTATATCTATATCTATATCTATATCTAGTCAGCTTGGTATCACTTCTGACCTCTGTATTAAAGCACATAGCCGGTAAAAACTTATTTTCTCTATAAAAACATACCTTAGTGACTATCAATCCATAGGCTGGACCACCACCCATGTACCCAGGTAAGAAATTCCATGACTATGTGCCCCAATTTTTTCCATACCGCATTGACCAAATCCTTTGAATGCACCTGCTGGAGAATAACTTAGGTACAGAGCCGGTGGATAATCAAGAAGATAACCTGCAACGACTATATAATTTCGTAGGCATAAAAACCAAGTTGTGGCCGATGACCATGTCAACTAGATTATGACATATTTATTAGTTGGGTCCAAGAGATATCCTGGACCTGAGATATCAAAACTATAGTAGAGTACAACACACATTGAAGATCTCCAATATAGATTTAGAGAGATATAGGTATTGAGAAAATAATTTAATTCTATACAGGGTGTTCCTCTATAAAAGCACCTACAACAATGAAATAGATTAGACAACGAGCAATATATCAATCCTCACCTCTTCTCGCTCGCAAAAACTGAAGGAAACGACAGCAGTAGGCAAGGTGGTGCACCACATGATGGCTACTTCGTTCGTGGTTCTTGTGATGACTTCTTGTAGGCACTCGTACCTTCATATATACTTTGATCTGTTCTGCACTGCCATATTTTTATACTTTTTTCATAAGATAATTAATTTTTTTATCGACCAGTCTTGTTCTAGTGCCAACATTGCATTGCATTGTACACTATTGCTTGTGCAGGCTTGTTCCCTTGGAGTTTGCAGCTGCAGCCACCATGCTGCGAGCCTCCGACTCACCGCTGTGTGGACGGCCGCAGCTGCGTATTTGTTTGCCAGTATAACAGAATCAGAACCTATAGGGTATACATCGTAATACCTGCAAATCCTCAGGAGAAGTACATGTGCTGCTGCCCACCATAGATTTGAACGGTGTAATTGACAATTAAGATGCATCTAGCACGTCTGGTGCAAATTAAATAAAATCTGTTCATTCATCTATTGTTAGGAATCTTCTAACTATATGTCCGGTCTGTTTTGTTTCCTACAGTAGAAAATTTTGATTCCATATGCAATGTGGTTAGCTTCCCTCTATTTTTCTAGTTCTTCGCCTTACCATGTGACAGTGATTAGTAGACAGTGCTGGCCAAGGCGGTCCCACAAATTTCGTGGATCCTTGGGCCCGCAAGATACTAAGAGCCCGATAATCTAATATTTTAATATGACAATTGAAGTATATAGTACTAATAATAAGAGATAACATGCAGCATTTTTTGATGTTGCAAAAAAATTTATGTAAAGCACCCTTTTACAATTCTTGTTTTCTTTCTTTCCTTTTCTGAGGACCAGACTTATGTTTCTTTGGCAACATCTAACATGTTCAAAAATATTGAATTAGAATCGAATCCAAGAACTTCCCGGCGTCCGTGCAATGAAATCAACCAATCAGTAGTTCAGTATACCGAAGTACTGTAATTGATAAGTCGATAAATTGAAGTACTGTAACCGGTTACTGCAATGAAATCGATCGGTACTTCAATACATTGTCACTTACCGGTGTCAACAATCAGCCAATAATAAGGAGGGAGGGAAGAGGGACGTCCGTGCAGTGCCACACTGCCACGCCGTGGCCGGTTGCCAGACGGACGCACACCGGCACACTTGCGCCGTGCTCGTGCCCTGCCCTAGCACGCCGACGCCGTCACCGCACGATGCGAAGAACAAGCGGTGTCGCGATCGCGAATAGGAATCGCCGAAGCGGCCGTTGCCTTGCCAACTGAGGGCTGATGGACTGTATACATCTCCTATACATGGGTACAGTCATGGGCCCCGAGAAAAAGGGGTGAAGTCCCGGTCACGAAAAAAAAAAAGTCATGGACCCGAGCCTCATGGACCCCTGGCCGTTGCACAGGCCACCACCACCTTGGGACGGGCCTGGCGAGATGGCCCACTCATCTTCTCTAAGTTATGGTTGTGTCATAGGGCCTTAATTTGGGTCGAGCAATGAGCAGGCTTGGGCTTGTGTTTCAAGTTATTTATTGGGCCAGGAGTCAGATTCGCAGGCCAGGTGCTTTTCAAACAGTTTTTCTTGGCAACATTGGCCAGGCACCTCACAGGCGATGGCAACACCAGACAGTCTAAAAACAAAAACAGCCAGTCTCACACTATCGATCTAGATCCTCCGTCATTACCAACTCTCCTTCTAGATCCTTGGCAACTCTCTGCAGATCTCGCAGCAGGCAATGGCAGCTCACGGCACAAGAAACTCGAGCAGGTCTGGCGTTCTTCGTGATATGGTATACATGCATGATTAAAATATGTGTTACACCTTCTTATCCATATCTCCTATAAAAACAAACCCCACTAATCTATTTCTCTGGCACCACATTGCGCCACATCATCCACTTATCCTCCAGCCATATTGCACCGTCTCCACCAGCGCACGAAGAGGTTGCCTCGTCCTTCACCGCCGCCTCCTTCCTGCCGATCAGTGCGCCACCACGCCACCTGTTGGGGGCAGGACGGATCCTTGCCACCCTACCTACCATGTTACACCGTATTTCGGTAGGATGATAGCCGACAGAGGGCTAAAAACGCCGATAGTAGCTATCGGCATTTCGTGTTTGCTACTGGTGTATCGCTCTACATGCACCGTCTGGCGGGACCAACAGGTGTGTTCGACTTCATCCGTACGATAGTCAATATCGGCAAATTCGGCTTAGTATCGGCGGTTTACGACGTTCGACAGTCCGCTAAGCAAGCTTTCCGCGAGGTGCCCTGTTACGCCGAGCGCCGAAGGGAGAATGCAAGCGCTGATTCTCGCTATCGGTGGCTTCTCCTCCGCTCTGTCTTTTGTAGCCGATGGGGAAAGGGAAATGCCGATAGGTACGTATTGGCATTTCTCCTCTTCTATCGGCGCGGTAGTCTCATCTGTTCACACTGCAGGTTGGCAATATCGATTGTGCACAAGGCCTGTAAGGCTGAATCGACAGGGGGCACGCTGCGGGCCCCGGCCTGTCGGTCGTTGGGCTACCGAGGGCGTCATGACAAGGAATGACACCTTTGCACTAGCTTCTGGAGAATATCCTCAGTATAATTAGTAGGTAGGAGGGTAAATTCATCATGTAAATGCCTACGGGCAGCTATAAATACCCCTTCCAGGGGACTTGTAAAGAGGGGGTGTTTTGGCCCAGATGTAATACAGTGATCTGGGTTGTTATTGTCTCATCGTCTCTACCATTCTTCTGCCTTTCGGGCAAGGGGGTTCTAAGGATTTGCCTTAGAACAACAGTGGCGCCCACCGTGGTTGTTGCCCACTACAACCATGTCACCAAAGAAGACAGCGAAGCCGGGCACTTCCAAGGAAGTTTCGGCCAGTGATTCGGCGGCTAGGGCCCTCAGCTCAACGCGCCTTCGGTAGCTGCAGTTTCGGCTTCTGGAGCCATGTAGCTCAATGCACCTCCGGCGGCCATAGCTTCGGCGCCAGGAGCCGCGCAACTCAATGCTCCCCCGGTGGCGGCAGATTCAGCAGCCATTCTTCTGCCGTAGATCCGCCGCATCCACCTCAGCTGCCACAGCCGCATTAGCCACCGGGTGTGGAGGAGGAAGTAGAACTCGAGGAGGAATCGATGGCATCGATCCATCCTCTCCACTCTCGACAGAAATACAGAGATATCCATGGCCGCCTGGTTACAAGCCAAGAATTCTGACCTATAACGGTCAATACAACACGAGGAAATTCTTGTCTAGTTACGAGGCAGCGGTGCATTCGGCGGGGGGCAATGATTTCGTTCTTGCAAAATCCCTCATCATGGCCGTCGAAGATGTGGCACATGATTGGTTTATGTCTCCCAAACCATTGTCAATCACATCTTGGCGCCAAGCAAAAACCGAGCTACTGGCCACTTTTCAGGGTTTTTAGGCCGACAGGAAAACTACCAATGATTTATTGATGTTATTCCAGCCTGATGATGAACCGATATCAAGGTACCTAGAAAGGATCATAAAGTTGAAAGCGCAACTGCCGAAGTATTAGATGATATTATGATAGCTGCAGCAATCAGAGGGCTCAAGCTAGGCTCTTGCGCCGAAGTCCTCTCGAGAGAAAAACCAAAAACAGTCAAACAGCTGTTTGACGAAATGAGAAAATTCACAATGTCCGATGATGACTTGCAGAAACAGAAGGCAACGAGGTATAGCCTGAAGCAGAACACGTCGAAACAATCTCAACAAGGCAGTCAAAAGTATAACCAGCCAGCTAACGCGGTGAATAACCTTCACCAAGAAAACCCCCAAGCAGCACCAAATCAAGCAATCAACCCCGAAGCTCAAGATAGAGAAGCAGGTCAACAGGGAAGAGGAGGACGAACCTCAAGAGGACACGGCAGAGGCCGTGGGTGAGGCACAAGAACCCCATACTACTTCGTATGCAGGGAGAGAAAGGGCCATTTCTCCAAAGAATGCAAATATGCCTTGCAAACTAAGGAGCAAAAAGAAAAAGACGAAGCTCCAGAATCAAAACACGTGTTCCAGACGGCAACCAGAGAAAATACTGCCGCTCATCAGTCGATATATCAACAACCGATAGTGCACCACAATCACCCAAGTGCGAACCCTTACGTGATGTATCAGACACCCTACGCATGGCCTCAGCAATAGTATGCTCAGTACCAGCATTTTGCGCATGGGCAGCCTCAAGCGTCGTCGGCAGCGGCTTCCTCTACAGCCATGACCGATCAACATCACAAAGCCCTTCAGAATCAGTCGAAATAGGAAACTTCTCAAGAAATCCAGATAGTCAATACAATCATGCCAACTAACAGCCACATCTTTGCCATCATAGGGGGATCCAATTTAGAGCGTGAAAGCAAAATGGCCAAGAGAGACTTTGTACGAAGAGTACATTCGATTACTCCTAGAATGCCGATGTGCAAGCCAGCCTGGAAGCTTGAGCCAATCGCTTTTACGGAAGAAGATTTTAAGATCAGACTATCCGCACCGTGACGCTTTCGTCGGAACTGCCTATGTGGGCGGATATACACTCCACAATATCCTGGTAGACAACGGCAGCTCGGCCGATATTCACTTCACCAAAACTTTCGATAATATGAAGTTTGACTGAAGAACACTAATGCTGGCAGGCAATTCCTTGTTTGGTTTCAGTGGTCGATGGATAGATGCAATTGGTAAAAAAACCATCACGGTAGCATTCAGCGAAGGCCAGAAGGTCAGGGCAGAAGAAATCACCTTTGACATTGTTGATATGGAATACCCTTACACCGCCATATTTGGTCGTGGCATCATCAACAAGTTCGATCTGGTCATCAAACAGAGTTACCTATGTATGAAGCCACCTTCGCCTTCCGGCATAATCACGGTGCACGGGGATTAGGTAGCAGCAAGAAACATTGACAACAAGCCGATACCCAGCTACGGTATGATTCATGATGTCAAAAAGAATGAAAACGATGACAATGAGGAAGAAGAAGAGGAAGAAACTGGGAGTAGGAAGGAGCCAAAAGCAAAATTGGCCAAAAACACAACAAGTTCCCCTTTGTGCAAATAGGTCGGACCAGTATGTCCACGGCACTAAATTGGACAACGAAGATCTGATAAAATTCTTGGCAGAAAACAACGATGTATTAGCTTGGTCAATAGATGACCTACGCAGAGTGGACCAAAGTCTAGCTCAACATAGCCTGAACGTCGATAAGACAGTAAGGCCGTGCAAGCAAAAGCTTAGAAAAATGTCCGATGAACATGCAGAAGCGGCAGCATCCGAAGCTAAAAGGCTGTTGGATGTCGGTGTAATCAGGGAAGTTCAATACCCAGAATGGCTAGCTAATGTTGTCATGGTCAGGAAAAAAAGCGATAAATGGCGGATGCGTGCAGACTTCACAAGTCTTAACAAACATTGCCCGAAAGACCCCTACCCTTTGCCTAGGATAGACAAGCTTGTAGATACCGTTGTGGGGTGTGAGCCTATGAGCTTGCTTGATTGTTTCTCAGGGTATCATCAAATTTGGATGGACCCACAGGATGAAGAAAAAACTAGCTTCATAACCCCAGGGGGCACATTTTGTTTTAGGCGAATGCCAGAGGGTTTAAGAAACACAGGGCCGACTTTCTCTAGAATGTTAGATGAAGTGTTGACGATATTTTTGTAAAAAGTGATCGAAAGGCAATGCACATTGTTGATCTCAAAGAGACCTTTGCTAATCTCAGATCAAGTGGCCTAAAGTTGAATCCTGACAAATGTATATTTGGCATCGGCAAAGGAAAGATGCTAGGCTGTTTGGTATCGGCCAGAGGAATTGAAGCAAACGCGGAAAAGATAGCGGCTATCGTCAACATGCAGCCACCAGACACCAAAGAGCAAGTACAAAAGTTCACAAGAAGAGTAGCGGCTTTGAGCAGGTTCATCTCAAGATCTGCCGAAAAAGGACTCCTTTCTTCAGAACATTAAGAGAAGCCGATAACTTTGAGTGGGGGTCCGAGCAACAAAAGGCTTTCGAAGAATTGAAACAATATCTTACCAACCTCACTACACTATCAAAGCCATCACCGAAAGCAGTACTAATCCTCTACCTTATGGCCTCGCATGTTGAGATGAGTGCGGTATTGGTCAAGGAAAAAGAGCACGAGGGGAAAATGAAACAATTCCCAATCTATTTCGTCTCCGAAGCCCTATCCGGTGCTAAATTAAATTATTCTGAGTTGGAGAAGATAGCCTACACAGTGGTCATGGCATCAAGGAAATTGAAGCATTATTTTAAGGCTCACTGAATTAGAGTCCTAACGGCTCAGCCATTAGCGGCGCTATTTAGAAACAGTGAAGCAATCAGCCGGATAGGAAAGTGGGCAGCCGAGCTAAATGAATACACTATTGACTTTGAGCACAGGTCCTCTATCAAATCCCAGGTCATTGCCAATTTCATAGCAGACTAGATGCCGCAAGCAGCTAACACAACTCTGCAGTTTGAAGAACCAGTGTGGATAGTGCATTGCGATGGCGCCTGGTGTTCTCAAGGCGCTAGGATATCGGCGGTCTTGACGCCACCTTTAGAGCTGAAACTCCACTATGTAGCTAGCCTACGATTTTGACCACCAACAACACCCCTGAATATGAAGCAGTTCTCCTAGCCCTAAGAAAGCTAAAAGCACTGGGGGTATGCCGGTGCATCATCAAGTCAGACTCTCTGGTCATCGTCGGCCACATCCAAAAAGAATACACAGCAAAAGAGCCGGAGCTAGCCAAGTATTTATCGTCAGTAAGAAGAATGGAAAAACATTTCACTTGATTCACTCTAAGTATATACCAAGAACAGCACAGAAGTAGACAAAATAGCAAAGGCTACTGCACAAGGCGCCCCTCTGCCAGTTGATGTGTTTTACCAGCTGCTAACCGCCAAGGCTGTAAAAGAAGAAGAAGATATGCCGATCTTAATACATGCGATAGCAAGCAGCAATTGGAGGTCTTAGATATGGGCATTCCTGAGTGGAACTTATGAACCAGAAGACAAGAAAGAGTTGCAATAGATGAGGTCTAGAACAAGGCCATATTCCATCATCGGAGCAAACTTGTACAAGGAAGGGATAGTAGCTCCCTTGTTAAAATGCATCAGCCATGATGAAGGGATCCAGCTGCTAACCAAAATTCATTCAGGCACATGTGGGGCGCACAGAGGGCCACATGAAATTGCACACAGAGCAATGAGACAGGGATTCTACAGGCCTACCACTGCGGAAGATGCAAAGCAAATAGCAAAAACTTGTCAGGGTTGTCAAATGTTAGCCAAGAAGCAAAGAGCTCCTGCGAACCCAACCTCATCCATACAACCGACATGGACCTTGCAAAGATGGGGTGTCAATATCATGGGGATGTTACCTCCAGCACCAAGAAACTTGAGATACGTTGCAGTCACGCTTGAGTACTTCACGAAATGGATCGAAGCCAAGGCATTGGCCAAAATCACTTCTGGCACCCTTATAAGTTTCGTCTGGCAGCAAATCATATGTCGATTTGGCGTTCCAGCGTACATCACGATCGACAATGGCAAGCAATCTGACTCAGCCAAGTTCAGAGCATTTTGCCAGGAATTGGGCATCCGGCTATCTTTTGCATCGGTAAATCACCCAAAATCAAATGGGGCGATTGAACGGGCAAATCGAGAAATATCCGGCACCATATCAAAGGCACTAAAGGACGCTAAAAAGGGAAGATGGGCCAAGGAGCTGACCACAGCAGTATGGGCATACAACATCTCAAAATCAAGGGCAACTGATTTTACACCTTTTTGGCTCTTATTTGGCGAAGAGGCTATCACACCGGAAGAGGTGAAGTTGGGTTCGTTCAGAACAGAAATAGCAGTAACCAATGCAATCCAAAGATACATACAACTTGAGATGTCCAAATAAGACAAGCTGAAAGCAGCCAAAAATCTGGATAGATATCACCAGGAAACTAAAAACTAGAGGGACAAAAAAGTCCTATGAAAGGTAATCAGGCCAGGTGACATGGTGCTCATTTGTCATCCGGATAAACAAGGCAAATTGCAGTCATAGTGGTATGGGCCATTCATCATTGCTCGAATGATCAAGACAAGCGTCTATACCCTAAAGAACAAAGAAGGCATCGAATCAACACACACTTGGAATGCCGACAATCTTCAGCGTTTCTACCAGTAGACTCAATCTAGCCCTCGAAGGGTTGTAATTTTCTGTTTCTTTTTTACTATCATCAAGAACTTCACATTCAGGGGTCTACACTCTTTTTCCTCACAGAGGAAACCCTTCCAAGGGTGTGAGGTTTTTTAATGAGGCAAACCCATGTAACCCCTTACATTTATTTACATTCGGTATCCCCCAAACATTACTGATTTCTGCAAAAATCTGAAAACACCAAAAATGACGAGAGTCATGCCGACTATCCTCTGTATTCGGTAAAAGTACAAAGGGTTGCAAGCAACCCGATAGCCCACAGGCTGTCAACTAACAACTAAAATCAACGATGCCAGCCAAAAAGGCGCAAGGCAACGTCTAGCCCAGAGGCTATATGCACAAAATGTGTAACTCAGAAACACAATGTATATATACACCAAATGTACCATAGTACAACAGTACTACAATAGTACCATGCCCATCAAAACACCACCTAATCTATGTAGTGCCAAATGCCATGGCGAAGCTGAGTCTATGCACGCACATCAACTTTACTCCAGCCGCCAATCCACCTCTTCCTACTGTAAGGTCGATAGAGATCACCATCTCAAAAAGCGCATAGGTTGTGCCCCTTTCGAACATTGAGCACAAGAAACCGTTAAAGCCACGCCATGTTGTGCTTCCACCATGCAATTGTGCCTTGCTACTCCATTAGCATTGGCATAAACCAGCTTCCCAGGACTGGCCTGTGAATCAATGCGCACTCAATCTGCATGCGACTCGGCACGACCAACAATTTAGGACAACATCGGCGCTAGAACTTGAGCTCTGTAGCTACTTCAACATTTGCAGCTTGCCGTAAAGAGAACTCTGGTGGTTTACTGTCAAAAGAAGCCAGTTCCGGGTGCATCCGCCCCTAGCACCAAGAGATTCGTCGTGCAAGAGGCAGATGTCGCCAATAGAACATTGGGGAAACATGTGAACACAACAAAATGTCGACATGTTCCAGCCGACAATATTGTATAAGGATGTCGCACATTATAAAGCAGCATTCAAACACCAATAAAATTTATGATATCCCCTATCGGCTATAAAGTTGAGGGGGACGGCGTTTTCCAAGTTAAAACCATCCTATCGGCTCTTTAACAAAAAGCCGATAGCGATAAAAAAATTTACGATATCCCCTATCGGCTATAAAGTTGAGGGGGACGGCGTTTTCCAAGTGAAAACCATCCTATCGGCTCTTTAACAAAAAGCCGATAGCGATCGCAAATTTACGATATCCCCTATCGGCTATAAACTTGAGGAGGGATGGTGTTTTCCAAGTTAAAACTATCCTATCAGTTCTTTAACAAAAGTCGATAGCGAACAAAAATTTATGATATCCCCTATCGGCTATAAAGTTGAGGGGGGACGACATTTTATAGGTTAAAGCTACCCTATTGGTTCTAACGAAACCCGATCTCGTTTGAAACCTACGATACTGGTTATCGGCTACTGTCAGGACGGTTAACAGTGCTACTCGTTAACTAGCTGACAGGCATTTGGTAACACAAAATTTGCACTTAAAGAAGGCTCAATTTTCATCAAAAATCAGGCTCAATTTTTGGCTCCAAGATTTCCCTTTCTAAGTCCTGCATAGCCTCAGTTACATGAATTCGGGGACCGTATTTCTCTGGATCTGAGGCTAGCTTCATCATCATCCACTGGTATCGGTACTTCACGTAGCCCCAAAGACTAGAGCCAGGATGCCGACACCGATGTTTATACCAAGAACTACCCTTAACCATTCCAATTAAGGGTCAATGGATATTCCTCCAAAATATCCTGCGCAGGCCCTTCCAAGGGATCCTATGCAGCCGAAAAACAAACAAACATTTAAGTACAATATGTTCCGCACATCAGACTTAACTTATTACAAAAACATTCAGTTCACAAGACATACCAACAAAGCTTTTCATTCCTATTAAACTATCGCATTGTTTTTCACACTGGCGTTGGCAACTGGTTCTTCGGCGCCTGGAGGAGGGGCTGAGGTTGAAGCTAGAGCAGGGGCAGCACCGGAAGGAGCAGTGCTGGATGTAGAGCCATCCCGAGCTGGCGTGCGGTTGCTGGAGGAGCCTTCCTTCTCGTTCCTAGCCTCGATGAAGGCCTCAATCTTTAGTCTAATAGCCTTCCTCTCTTCTTTCGTCTGAAATAGAAAGCTTCGGCCTATTTCGAGGGTCGACATTTGAAATTTACAAATAAATTAGCGATGACGAAAGGAAAAAAAGGGGGAGATAGAGAAAATTAACCTCCCCGTGCATGAAGCCAGCTTGGTACAACGCCAAGTCCCGACCGCCAGAAGGCATCAAAAAAGACGATAGCGGCTTCATGCGCTGGCCCATCAATCTCCCAATATGCCATGGCATCTTCGGCTGCTTGGACCTAGTAAAGATGCGTGCACCCGGCATCTAGGAGTGACTTGACAGGGCCCATGTGGCTTCAATGCTGGTATATTTCTGGCCCAAATCAAATGCGGCATTGAGCGTATCCATCACCGATGCAAGCCAGTTCAGTGCTTCTGGAACATCGGCATCTACCACCAGAGAGATAGTCTCATCTCTGATACTCATAAGCACCCAGAGATAAGCGTCCACCGTGCGCTGAGCCACCTTTGCCGTAAGCTGCATCGTGTTGGTGTTGACAATGCACTCATCAAGGGGGAGATTGAGAACATATGGTTTTTATCATAGTGTGAACTTTTGTGATGATTGATTGTCAACATGCCAACACAAGGCGTGTGTGTGGTTCTGCTAACCGATGGCACGCGGTTCGTGTCAAACAATAGTGTCTCTTGGCTTGTGTTGTTTGCAGGTGTCGAGCTTGGAGACGGTGGTCAACGGTTGGTGAAGATCAAGTAGGGCGTGCCGTGCTGACGGACCGGGTGCGGTGAAGGGCGGACGTGATGCTTGGATCGAGGGACCTGAGGACCGGGCGGCCAGCCGTGGTGGCTGACAGCTGGGACATCGACAAGCGCAAGTGTACACGGCGGGGGACGCGTACGGGCTACGCTACTCGCAGAGGGTTTGGTGGTTTCGCCTCAAAACCATCGATGGCGGGTTTTTCTGGTTTGCGCCTCAAAACCGGGGTGGTCCAGCGCGGACGGATGGCACGTGGCGGCATCGGGGAGATTGCTTGGAAGCAAGGCTACCGGTGAGGAGGCGCGGTGGTCGTCGGATCAAGAGAATCCTGAGTTGGACCCTTATGCCCCTGGCTAAGTGGTTTTGGCTCTTCATGTATCCAAGGGCAACGAAGGAATGTAAAATAGGCTTATCCCTGTAAATAAAGGATGAGGGTCTCTCTTCCCCCTTACCTCTTTCGTTTTCATTTTTCCTTTTAGGATTTCTCTTCCTCTAGTTGCTGTGTGAGAGATAGGTCTGCAAATCTTCGATTTGTACTCAAACCAGTATGTGTGGCAAGCTGAGCGCCTAGTCTCAGCTGTTTCCTCCGGGTTTAATCACGTATCTGTGATTCTTGAGTTGTTTTTGTAGTTTTTGAGATCTCGTACAGTCAGCAGGTGTATACAACAGACAGTTCGAGCTCTCATTTGCCTCTTATGTTCAATCATGATGTCTTAATTTTGAATCTTGAGTTCTGTTCTTCTTCACTATTTTTCTTGGAATTTTTTCTTGATTTTTATTGAGTTGTTTTTGTGTTTTTCGAGATCTCGGACAGTCGGCGGTGTATACAAAGAGATAGTCTGAGCTCTCTTTTGCTTCTTGTGTTCAATCATGGTGTCTTGATTTTAGATCTCGAGTTCCTGTTCTTCTTCACTATTTTTCTTGGAATTTTTCTTTGTGGTCAGCTATTTCCTGTGTTTGCTTGCTGAACAGATGGCCAAGCACTTGTCTTGTCTTTGGTGGATGAACGAATTATCTGCTGATCTTTCAGTAAATTTTCTCTAGCTGTGATTTCTTGTTTTGTGCACAGTTTGATAATTTTTTCTTGATTTTATGGTCAGCTATTCCCTGTGTTTGCTTGCTGGATAGATAGCCAAGCACTATACTGTGCTGATAGATGAACAAATTATCTGCTCATTTTTCAGTGAATTTTCTCTAGCTGTGATTCCTTGTTTTGTGCACAGTTTGGTCGTTCTTACTCCGATTCGTAAACCGTTTGTTATGTTGGGTCTCTCTGTTCAAAGAATTCATCTAGATACTCCCATCACCGGTTGATACGAGTATTTTAGATTAAAAGATTTTACTTCTTGGGGTTTGAATTTGGGACAGTGGCCAAATATTTCAAGAGAAATTTTAGGCTCCCATTCACCCCCCTCCCCCTCTGGTCGCCATATCCGGTCCTTCAGATATATTTGGGAGATGCATGCCTGACTATGTATTGCCAGCTACCTTAGTTAAGGTTCCTAACTGCATGCCATTGTCAGAAAAAAATCTCTGTAGAGAAATTATCAGCTTTCTGAAATGGTTTAGTCACCGTCATCTCTGGTGCACCGTCTGTGTCCTCTAAATCTATACGAGTGCTGCGTGCTGCTACCCAGTTCACTTGTCGTTTGGTCCTGCGACTTCTCTTGACGTGTAGCGTTCTGACTCCCAATTTAGCTCCGTTTGGGTGTCGAGGTCGTCACTGAGCTCGATGCGGTGGCCGACTTCAGCGAGATCGTGCCGGACACCGTCTAACGCAACTCGCGGTGGCCGCCTTCTTCCCCTTACCCTTCTTTTTGGTGATTTAGGAACAGTTCAAATCTGTTGTTTGAGAACAATCTTTGTAGGCATTGGGCTACAGCTCAGGTGTTGAGTTGGGGCTTTTATAGTGGAAGTAAGCTTTTATGCCAATGGTAGTAATAACCTCTTTATATTTTACTTCATATGGTGTTTGACACATTGGCATATCGGTTGACCACCACTTTTTCCAGTGTTCTGTACGTAGCTAGGCATGTATGGCATATTACCTTGTCTGTTCTGAACTTGCCTGATGAATGTAGTTATGAAATCTTAGCATCCCGCTGGCTTGCTGACAAGCATCTTAATGTTAATATTGCCTGTGCAGCGGTGATGTGGTGTTTATGGAAATTACAAAATGACATTTGTTTCAGGGGAGGAGGTGGTTATATTAAGCGAGAGGACGGAGACCTATGCTCAAGACGGAGATTGGAGAACAAGTGGAAGCTATAGCTTTGCAAATGGAGAATCGGGCAAGACAACCTTTGCAGATCGGTTGGGAGGGCTCCAGGAGTGCGTAAAAGTCAGGTTAGGATTGATTGACTACCCAAGTTTCGGTGCTGGACTCTACGTCTCTAGCGCTATGACAAGACCAGAGGATGTCGACGGTCGAACAGCTGGAGATGACAATGTTGTGTCGTCTGCTTATGTCTATAATCCGATTGGCGATTAGGTGTGTCTTTGTGCGGGCGTGCGTACGCTTAAACTTCTAAACCTGGAATGATATGTTTCGCTTTATGATCAATAAAGCGGGGAAACCTTTTCTCTAAAAGTTTTGAGTTTTGAAATGTTACTCTTTAAGCTAGGTTGATCATGTTTTATAAATGCAGCAGGTATTTCTAAAATATTGCATTTTGATGATAGTTATAAAAAAAATTCGAACCAGACCCAAGAGCTTTGATATCACATATTTTGGTTGTTTTCACGCATCTTTAAAATGAAACCGCAGCTGTAGCACGGGCACTAAACTTGTAACTAAATAGAGATAATATTGTTGTTGTTGAGTCTATTGTGTTGGAAAATGCACAAAGTGAAAAATATGCAATTTAATATTAGTAATTTATTTTAGATTTATGACAGGTCAGAAGATATGTGTCAAAACAAAGAGCCACTAGAGTTTAAGCTAATGTTTAGTAACTGATACGTTAATAACAATTGGATAAAGACTACATAGTATCTATTGTGTTCGAAAATTAACAAAGTGAGAAAACATGCAATTTAACATAAATATTTTTATTAGTTCAAGGTATAATAAAAAGTAATTAATGCTTACAGAGCATGTGTTGATGAACTAGTGCCCCCTAATTTCGGCCCTTCTTCAACTTAGAAAAATCCAGTGGTTCTGTTCTGTCGGCTTGAAAGAAATAGAATTGGTTTGTTTCCCTCGATGACTGAACCCATGGTCTAAGGTGCCTATACCCAATCTAGCAATCTGCACCGAATCAAGACGCTTTACAATTTTATAGCACCAAATTGAAGTAGAGTATTGTTACCCATTTGTCTAGTTGACTAGTTTACTGAAGATGTGACAGACATGAAGTCAGGCAAGGCTGAATTTGATACTCTAAAGGAGGGCACGCGGAGCAAAAGCATGAGGCTGCCTTTTGACTAGCAAGATTCGCAAATCACGCTTCATGACCACTATTAGCTGTTTGGATGTGCGTTATATTATCGTGTCCCTGTTTTTCTGCAAGATACTATCCTATCTTTCACACTTTGGACAGAATAGGTAACAGAAATAAAGCTATATTTGTTGACTGACCCCACAGGCAAAAGATTACAGACATGTGACACATGTCGTCTGTCTTAAGAATTTGGAACACAACGTGAAGGCGAGGTTCATAATATATCTTTGTCACTGAGGTGATGAGCTGGAAAAATATTTTTATTGCCTTAGTAAATTAATAAAAACAAAGTTAGTGCCAGATTAGGTGAATCTGATGAACCGGCATCGTAATTAGTATACACGTACAACTAACAATTCAAAAAGCATTGGGTTCCACAAATAGTAAGCCTTGGGTTCCACAATTAATTCACATAATTAGTAGGCCAGCACTAGGCCACCCACCGCTCCACAAACGCACCATCGAGCAAACTGTTGAAACATTCCTCAACATCCCAACCACCTACAAATCGACGGTGAGTTTGGATTTTTTTTTTTGCCACCAAACTTGTTTCATTTCGATACGTTGCATTTCCTGTTGCTTCTTCTTCGTCACCATTGTGCGTTCTAGTTTGTTTCCGATTTCTACATCCTAGTCGACATGTGTTTCTCAGATTTGTGTACTGACGAAATGCTTGGTAGGCTACAATTAACAAGGTCACCATATCAGTAGTCAGTACTCACGCTGCTGCGACGTCGACCGTGGGAGCCATGCAAATCGTGACAGGGGCACTGGGCAGCCTGCTTCCAAAGCTTGGCCATCTGCTCCAGGATGAGTATAACCTTCAGAAGGCAGTCAAGAAGGACATCGAGTTCGTCATGAGGGAGCTCAAGAGTATGCGTGCCGCCCTCCGCGATGTCGGAGAGGTGCCACAGGAGCAGCTCAAGGATACAGTCAAGATCTGGGCTCGCGATGTTCGAGAGCTCTCCTATGACATGGAGGACATTGTTGACACATTTCTGATGCGTGTCCAGGGCATTGAGCCCCCCAGCAAAAGGAGCGTCAAAAGCTTCGTCATGAAGATGACAAGTATTGTGAGGAAGGCCAGAACTCGCCATGAAATCGCCCAAGAGATCAAGGACATCAAGGAGCGTGTCAAGGACGTGGCTGAACGACGTGACAGGTCAGGGCGGGAACATCACAGACTTTGCATTTGGATTTCATGGAAATTCTCTCTTATTTGTCTCTTTGTTCTAATAGGTACAAGGTTGATGCTATTACTCCCACCAAAAACTCAGTTGACCCTCGCATAACAGCTCTGTACACTAAAGCAGCTAGCCTTGTCGGCATTGATGAGCCAAGGGAAGAGCTGATCACGATGTTGACAAAGGAAGATGATGGCATGTCATCAGCTGAACAAAGGATAGTCTCTATTGTTGGCATTGGAGGACTAGGCAAGACAACGCTTGCTAAAGCTGTTTATGACAAGCTTAAACCACAATTCAATTGCATGGCATTTGTATCAGTGTCCCGTGATCCTGACATTATTAAAATTTTCAAGGACATGCTTTATGAGCTTGATAAGAAAGAGTACATGGACATTCAGAACACTGCATTGGGTCAACAGCATCTTACTGACCTTGTCCAGGATTTTCTCAAAAATAAGAGGTGCGTGCTGTCTTGTGTGGTAGTCCAACTAATCAAGGCATGAGTCCATTGGATCGAAGCCTCTGAAAATTATTAAACACATGCGTGGTAGTGTCAACAGTAAAATTGTAGGTTCATGATTAATTACAGTCGTCAATGTGAAAATGTGACGGCAGCTTTGCATGTGTATCTTAGTAGTGCCCAATCACTTTTTTACTTTCAAACAAAATGATTACATTTGTCCGATCCTCATCGTACTCTACCTAGTGAAACCAATGTTCTTCTGACACCCTCGACCTTGGAATAGCATTATTATTGGCAAAATATGATAAAGTAAGAAAACATGCATATATACTACTCAAAGGGCATGTTTGGATCAATTAGTGCTAACGGTTAGCTGCTAGCTGAGAAAAACTAGCTAATATATTTTTATTAGCTAACATATATTAGATGAGTCCAGTTTAGGTCCTTGACCTCAGAGTTAGTAATGTCTGTCTTGGGAAAACCAGTTAATAACTTTATTATTTGAGAGGTAGCTCCTATTGAACTAGCAATTGGATGGACTATTAGGTAGTCTGTTTGAATCCACTAGTGCTAATTTTAGCTGCTAACAATTAGCGCTACTGTTTCCAAACAGGAAATAATAGCTATCAATCCTAATGCTTTGAATCGGCTTCTAGATGATAGCCTATGTAAGGAGCCACTCGATAAAATAGTACATAACCTGCAATGTTTTGTTTTTGCATTAACCAAGTGAATCTCGTTAACCAAAGTGCGCGACATGTATCGCTAATCTATGCAGATGTGTGGAAACAATCTCTTAAGATTATTGCACACATGCATCATGGTGTTTGTCCATAGAAAAATGTTTGATTTATCACATAAGGATATAATCGTCGGTGAGTAACTGATAGTGTGTGCACGTATCATGTTGTTCAATGGAAGTAACAACCAATCTCTTTTGTATTTTTCTATTAAATTTTTATGGCAAATAATGATTAGACGATTGTAGTTATATTCCCCCACTCCGAGCACATCCTAACCTGAGCTTAAACAGGGTAACTTTTAGCGTTTAGGGTAGAAATTGGAAAACACAAGAAAACATAGTTAGGATCCATTTTTACTTTTTTCTTTTGTGTTTTCCCAACTCTTCTCTATCAATGCTTATCATGACTCTGTATTGATGCATACATATAGGTACCTCATTGTTATTGATGATATATGGGATACAAAACCATGGGAGATGATACGATGTGCTCTACCTGAAAATGACCTGAAAAGCAGAGTACTCACAACTACCCGCATAATTGATGTTGCTGAGCATGTTGGTGGTTGCTATAGGATGAAACTTCTTAATCACAAGAGCTCGAAAATCTTATTCTATGGACGAGTATTTGGCTCTATAGGTAATTGTCCTCAACAATTTTCTGATGTATGTGAAAAAGTTTTGAAGAAATGTGGAGGTCTTCCATTAGCTATTGTGACCATATCTAGCATGTTGGCTAATAAGTCAAGAAATTTAAATGAGTGGTATCATGTATCTGAGGCAATTGGTTCTGGAGTAGGAAGCAATCCTAGTATGGACGACATGAGGAAGATCTTGCTGCTTAGCTATTATGATCTGACTCCACAACTAAAGACATGCTTACTCTATCTAAGTATGTTTCCTGAAGATTATAGGATTGAAAAATACCGTTTGATTTGGAAGTGGATAGCAGAAGGATTTGTCCAACATGGAGGTGGGAGGCAAAGCTTATTTGAGATTGGACAAAGCAACTTCAATGAGCTTATAAACAGGAGCCTGATCCAGCCAGCAGACATGGATGAGGATGATATGTCTCCTTTTAGTTGCCGGGTACATGATATGGTGCTGGATCTCATCTGCTCTTTGTCAAGTGAAGAATGTTTTGCTACCACATTAACTGGTGACTGCAGGGAAATCAAGTCATCTTCAGAAAGCAAGGTCCGCAGGCTCTCTATCCATAATACTACTTGGCCTAGAATCAACATGTCAAAATTGAGGTCCCTTACTATCAGCAGTAACACTTTAATTAGCACTATGCCACCCCCTTCAAGCTTTTATCTTCTACGTGTATTGGATCTTGAAGGCTGCAATCTTAATGATCATCCAAGTCTAGATTTTGTGGGTAAATTGCTTCACCTGAGGTATCTAAGTCTATCACAAACAGGATATGCTGGTGACGTCCCAAGAGATATAGGGAAGCTACAGTTTTTGCAGACATTTATCTTACAAGGAACTGATGTAAAAGAAGTGCCATTGAGTATCTTCTGGCTGAGAAAATTATTGTGTCTTGTTGTTGGGCACAGTACAAGGCTGCCCGCAAGTGGTTTGAGAAATCTATCGTCTCTAGAGCTGCTACACTTGAATGTGGATTCTGCACATGTTGCGGAAGAGTTGGGCCATCTAACCCAACTGAGGGTGCTATTGGTTACGATCGGAAAGGATAAAGAAGGCAGATGGGATAAAAGCATGTGCAGAGTTCTGGTGGGATCCCTTGGCAAACTACACAACATCCAAACTCTAGCAGTAGTAATCTCAGCTGACGTGGAAGTTGACCTTGAAGGCTCAGTGGATTCCGCATGGAACCTATCTCATCATGCTATACATGGAACCATTTGGTTGCCTACATGGATCGATCCCACATTATTTATCTTCCTATCCCAACTGTACATTATCGTGGGTCAAGTTCGGAGTGAGGACATCCAAGTCCTCAGCAGGCTTCAGGCTCTTCGTTCACTGGAAGTGAATGTGGTTGGCACTAAACGAGTGTTTCAAAGGTTCATGATTAGTGTGGATGCCTTTCCATGTGTGACGCGATGCAAATTCTCTGGGTTTTCAACGGTGCCATCTATGTTCCCAACTGGAGCTATGCCCATGCTTCAACGCTTTACGTTTGATATCCGAACAGACGATTTTGGTGATACAGAATTTTCTGTTAATGACCTGGCCTTATGCCACCTTCGATCGCTTCAGACTGTTCGGCTTCGCCTTGATGGAGACGATACTGTCAATGAAGAGTTGGCAATTAAAGTAAAAGAGGCATTGAAGGACGAGGCACGAGCCCACCTCAACTATCCTGATATTTATATCAATATCCATGATGAGTGGATCCAGCTGCGCACGTACGTACTCCTCTTCTTTTTTCTGCTTATTTATATCTAATAATCGTATGCATGCTTCCATGAGTACTATGTCATTGATGGATGCCCCTGTGTTCACCCCTAACTTACCATGACAACTAACCTTATTTGCCCTACTATTTTATTCCAGTTTTATATCTCTAAAAACCGTTTATGTTTGGTATGCTTCTAGTTATCATTTTTATTCATTGGCACAGTTAGACTCTGTCTGTGCACTCCGAAATGAATGTGGTTGTCCTGTCATATATGGAAATTCTGAGTTATTCCTAAATGATGCTACTTCTTTGTGGTGTAAATGTACCAGGTAATGGTTGGATGTACGTCGGCTATGGCCTCAGCCACTACCTACAACAAGTTCATCTGTGATACCTTCGCGAAAGGCCCATTGCTTACTGCAGTAGATTCAGCAACAAGGCCAGCATTTCCATTGTCCATGATACAGCTTTACTGTGCGATCGATATCAATGGCCGTGCCTACAGTATTCGGTCATGCTCTGAATCTCTGTAGACCCACTTGGCTTGCTCAAGATTTCAGTTTGCTATGCTCTTTATACCTGCAGTAACAGTTGATCAAGCCGAGCTGACAGCTTTCTAGCTTTTATCCGGTCATCTACGTTTTTTTAGATAATGATAAGTGTTAGAATATGAGTATGACGATAATGATAAGTGTTAGAATATGAGTACGACTTGTAACATGCACCGTTCATGTGTACAACTTTCATGTGTAGCACGTGGTGCTTGTGCTGGAGGTTAGGGGTCCTCCTAGTTTGTAGGATAAGTTGGTGTAGATTTGTTTCCCAAGTTGTTGTAACAAACTCCATCTTGTATGCGCCAAAATGGGGGCTATTCCCATTCTATTTAACAGGAACCCGAGGCCCCTAACCGGGTACCCTCGTTCTCCCATTTTGACATGGTATTCATTACCTTACAACTCCACACGGAGAGCTTAGCCCATTGCGTTTCATCTGGCGTCGTCTTCCGGTGCGTCTGCTGCTCCGTCCTACGGCTTCTCCGTGACCGAGAAGCTCGATCGCAAGAATTACGGGATGTGGAAACTCCAGGTCACGTCAGCGCTCAAGGGGGCGCAAATGGCGTCCTTCATCGACCCCAACACTGAACCACCATCACCATTTCTGCCCAAAAAGGAGGGCGACCACGACAAGGAGGAGCTCAAGCCCAACCCCAGCTACGAGTCATGGATGGCCAAGGACCAGATCCTCACCTCCCTCGGCAAGGAGATCAGTGGGCAAGTGCCCATCACGGTGGCTACTGCGAAAGAGGCATGGGCAATCATCCAGGGGATGTTCGCCTCCCAGTCCCACGCCGGCATCATCAGCACTAGGATGGCCTTGGCGACTACATCCAATTGATCCTCCACCATAAGTGAGTACTTCATGAAAATGAAGGGATTACCCGATGAGAGGGCTGCTACCGGTCGGAAGCTAGAGGATAAGGAACTTGTTTCCTACATCCTCATCGGCCTTGACTAGGACTTCAACGCCGTGGTGTCCACGGTGGCGGATCGTGTCGAGCCGATTTCAACTGTGGAACTTTACATCCAGCTGATGAAGCTTCGAGTCCAGGATGGAGATGAAGAATGGCGGGTCGTCCGCAAACCTGGCGGCCAAGGGCAGCCGCGGCAACAACAATAGTGGCTTTCGCGGAGGAGGTAGCGGGAACGGCCGTGGCTCCAAGGGGAGTCACATTGGCTGCCGTCCTTCTGGTGGTGCTTTTCAGGCTGGCGTGTTTTGCCAGCTTTGTGGCAAGGAGGGCCACGCCGTCATCAAGTGCTTCAAGCACTTCGACTCCACCTTCACCGGCCCGTCGCAGAAGTCGGTGTCATCTGCAACCAGATCATATAGCGTCGTCTCCAACTGGTAGGCCTCCGGCGCAACCGACCACATCACCTCCAAGCTTGAGAAGCTGACATCCAGGGACAGGTACAATGGTGGCGTTCCAAATTCACATAAGAATCTTGTCTCTCTTCATCGACTTATCCGTGACAACATGCTTATGTTGAATTTTACCCCACTCATTTTTCCATTAAGGAACAGTCAATGAAGAAAACACTTCTTCAAGGTAGATGTGAAGGAGGCATGTATCCCTTACTATCATCGTCTAGCTCGTCATCAAATAAAGAAGCAAACGGCATTGTCAAGCCGTCAGAGTCATTGTGGCACATAGGCTAGGACATGCCTTTCCATCCATAGTTAGGCAGGTGCTTAGTCGCCACAGTATTTCCTTTTCAAAAGAGTCCAATAATCATGTGTGTAATGCCTGTTAGCAAGGCAAGTGTCACTAGCTACCGTATCCGAGATCGACTACTGTGTCTGCTAGTTCACTTGATGTCATTTTTTCTGATGTGTGGGGTCTAGCACCAGCTTCAGTTGGTCGCCATCAATATTATTTGAGTTTCATCGATGATCATAGCAAATTTGTTTGGATCTTTCTTATTTGCCACAAGTCACAAGTGTTTCAATGCTTTCAAGATTGTCTGCGGTTAGTTGAATGTAAAATTGATCGCAAGATCAAGGCGATACAAACCTATGGGGTGGGGAGTATCAAGCCTTGAGTTCTTTGTTTAAACGTGTTGGAATAGCTCATCAAGTGTCCTCCTCACACCCATCAATAGAACGACTCGGCCGAAAGAAAGCATAGACATATAGTAGAAGTTGGTCTCCCTCCTTGCCCACTCTTCCATGCCTTTGAAGTTTTGGGATGAGGCTTTCCTCATGGTAGTGTTTTTAACCAATAGATTGCCTTCCAAAGTCATAGACCACGACACTCCCTATTTCTGTCTTTTCAACCAACAACCAGATTACACTTTCCTTCAAGTTTTAGGTTGTGCATGCTGGCCAAAATTTACATCCATTCAATACAAAAAAAACTCCAATTTCGGTCTAAGCAATGTGTCTTACTTGGCTATAGTGCTCAACATAAAGGGTACAAGTGTTTAAATCCATCTCAGGGCTGTGTTTATATCTCAAGGGACGTTGTGTTTGATGAAAACATTTTTCCAGTGCTCAACATAAAGGGTACAAGTGTTTAGATCCATCTCAGGGGTGTGTTTATATCTCAAGGGACGTTGTGTTTGATGAAAACATTTTTCTAGTGCTCAACATAATGGGTACAAGTGTTTAGATCCATCTAAGGGGTGTGTTTATATCTCAAGGGATGTTGTGTTTGATGAAAACATTTTCCCTTTTGCATCTATGCATCCCAATGCCGGAGCCCAACTCAGAGCTGAACTCAGCCCTCTATCCGATATACTACTAAACCCATCTAGTGACTTTGGGGACGTAGAAGTAGATGGCATGGTGTCGAGTTCTACCATACCATCTAACTCACTTGACAGCGCAGGACGTGTTCCATTGATTACAGGAACAAATTCCGCTCAAAACGGTGCCCAATCTGGCGAAAATAGTAAAGCAGGTGGGGCATATTTCATGTGCCCCCTCATGGGTGACAGCATGGGCATCGAGATCGATTCACCTGACACTGCAGGCGAATCTGCTAGTGCATCATCTTCGGGATCGGGGCCCCAATAGCAGCAGCGGTCGCCGTCCGCACGGACGCAGCTGGCATCATCATGTTCTTCAGGATCATCTACATCTAGCACCGCCTCCCCATCCTCTGAGGCTTCTCATGTAGCCGCACATGGGGATCCCACTGCGTCGACATCCCCTCTGCCCAAGATGGATCCACCGACCGGATCCCATGCGGCTTCAGCTGGATCCAGTGCACCGTCCCCAACAGCAAGCCAGCCTACATCATCGCCACCTCCACCTCAACATCCTCATGGTACACAGCTACAAAGTGGCATCACTCGGGCCCAAGACGCTCAGCGACGTCACTGGGTGCTGGGCATGGTGTCTTATACCGCATCAGAGGAACCTGCCGCCATCCACGATGCCCTGAAGGATAGAAACTGGGTCTCGGCAATGAACGTCGAGCATGAAGAGTTGCAACGCAACAACACTTGCCACTTGGTGCCTCATCCTCAAGGTAAAAATGTTATAGATTGTAAATGGGTTTATAAGATTAAATGCAAAGCAGATGGGACAATTGTGCGCTATAAAGCACGTCTGGTGGCGAAGGGCTCCATGCAGCAATATGGGGTTGACTACGAGGACACTTTTAGTCCTGTAGTCAAGGTGGCAACAATTCGATTAGTTCTGTCTATTGCAGCTTGAAGAGGGTGGTCACTTCATCAGCTAGATGTACAGAATGCATTCTTGCATGGACTGTTGGAAGAGGAAGTGTACATGAAACAACCCCCAGTTATGTTGATAAACAGCAGCCTAATTATGTTTGTAAATTAGATAAAGCTCTTATGGCTTGAAGCAGGCTCCCAGGGCTTGTCATGCATGACTCTCAGGAAAATTGCAGTTATTGGGATTCACTCCATCAAAGGCCGACACTTCGCTCTTCTATTACAACAAGAAAGGTTATAGTCTATTTGTTTTGGTATATGTTGACGATATAATTGTGGCTAGCTCCTCACAGAAGCAACTAGTGCACTACTTCGGGATTTGCAAGGAGAATTTGCACTAAAGGATCTAGGGGATCTACATTACTTCCTTGGCATCGAGGTCAAGAAGAAGACTGGGGCCTTATTGCTATTACAATAAAGGTATGCATCAGATATATTGAGTCGTTCTGGTATGAGTAATTGTAAACCAGTTGATACACCCTTGCCTAGTTCAGAAAAGCTTAGCATCGAGGATGGAAATAAACTCAGTCCTGATGCTTCTACAAGGTACAGAAGTCTGGCTGGTGCTTTGCAATATTTAACATTGACTAGACCAGACATAAGTTTGGTGTCAACAAAGTCTGCCAGTTTTGGCATGCACCAACAATAGTGCATTGGAGTGCAGCAAAGAGAATATTAAGATATATAAAGGGTACAATTAATTTTGGTCTAAAGATAGGTCCATTGAAGTCGATGCCAGTCAGTGCTTTCTCTGATGTGGATTGGGCAGGGTGTGTTAATGATAGGAGATCTATTGGGGGGTTTTGTAGTCTTTCTAGGCAATAACTTAATATCTTGGAGAGCTAGAAGCAACCTACAGTCTCTAGATCCAGTATAGAGGCATAATACAAAGCTTTGGCCAATGCCACAGCAGAAATGATGTGGATTCAGAAATTATTAAAAGAACTTGGTGTTCATCATCCTCCTGCAGCTTTGTTGTGGTGTGATAACTTGGGTGCAAAGTATCTCTCAGCAAATCCAATATTCCATGCAAGGACTAAACATATAGAAATTGATTTTCATTTTGTTCGAGAAAGGGTTGCACAAAAAATATTGGATATCAGTTCATAAACTCTGGAGATCAGGTGGCAGATGGCTTCACCAAAGGACTTCCAGTTACCAAGCTTCGAAAATTCAGAGACAATCTGAACCTTGTTGATAATAGTGGCTGGGATTGAGGGGGAATGTTAGAATATGACTTGTAACACACACCGTTCATGTGTACAACTTTCATGTGTAGCATGTGGTGCTTGTGACAGAGGTTAGGGGTCCTAGTTTGTAGGATAAGTTGGTGTAGATTTATTTCCCAAGTTGTTGTAACAAAGTCCATCTTGTATGCGCCACAATGGGTGCTATTCCCATTCTATTTAACACGAAGCCGAGGCCCCTAACCGGGCACCCTCGTTCTCTGATTTTGACAATAAGGTCATCTACGTACTATTAAGTTTGTGTCATATACTTGTCTTGCTTTGCAAAATTATTAGAGGTAACACTCATGTCATGTGCTGTCATCGTCGGTTTTATGTGTCTTATATTTTTGGACGCAAAGCTTGCGTCGCTTTTGCATTGTACGGTATACCTCATACGTATTGCAGTTTGTTTTTTGGATCGTGCAAGAGCTGGTCTTTTATTAAGCAAAAGAGCAGTTTAACTTACACAAATAGGGACGTGACGTTAAGCCTAAGCTTACCCGCCCCACTAATGAACAATAGAAATGTAAAAGAATCACCGACAGTCACCGGTGGGGCATCTATGGTTCTACATTGGAGCAAGGTTTGCGTGGCGAGGAGGCAGTAGCCCGGAGCACTAGCCGCCGCCTCCTCCATGCCCATGGCATCAAGGCCCAGGCTAGCCGGGTCAAAGTCGCCTTCGAATAGAACTTGCAGTGCTTCATGGTTGGATGTAGATAATGGCTTGTTGAAGGTGGCAATGAATTGCTTGATTATCTTTGAATCAGCCTCCAGCGAGTTGACCATGGTTCCCAACTTCTTCAGCAGGATAGTCCGCGCTTGGTTGGTGGAGGTAGCCTCCCTTGGCTTCGCCGCTATCCTGACACTGCTCTGGACTGACGCAACGGATTTTGGAGTCTTGGACCTGCACGCCTTTGGCGGGCCACAGACGATCAACGTTTACAACAGGCACAACATGTTCACAAGTGCAACTACTACCGAAGGCGACCGCCCAGAGCCGCCAGGGGGTGCAACGGCTGGAATGGCCACGATGATAGGAGTGGAGGGTGCCAGCACATCCCCAAATACCTCAATATTATGAGCTGCAGCTGTCCCGTCGTCCTCCATCCCATCATCGACAGCCGCATCCATGCACGCTCCTACATCCTCCACAAGGACGACAACAGCACCAGCCACGGCCTCCGCGGCCCCTCATCCACCGCAGCACGCACAACACGATCATCATGATCGTCTCCGTAAGGCCCAGTCTCCTAGCCTCCATGGTGCATGGCGCTGTCTTCAACATGCCGAGCCCAGGCAAGGAGACCAGCAGTCTGGCAGTGAACACGGTCCACAAGGTCCACAACCATCGTACCTATTGATCACACCGTTCAACATCGCACATGGATGCTCAAGGAGCATTGGGTTAGTCTAGCGTGTTGACCGAGGAGGACGAGCAGTCGAGCCGGGTGCTGAAGTCAAATTGCTCAGCCATGGCTTCGACGACACACGTCTCGCGCATGGCGGGAGAAGCGCTGACGAGCTAGCTGCAACGTATGGTGCCGCAAGATGCCAGCAAAGGGCATGTCACCTCGCCAATGATTATTGCCTGCAGGGCCTGAGCCATGGCCAAGGCTCGGATAGTCCACTCCACCGAACCTGGTCGTATGCGGACGCAGTCCGCGGCCAGCACCACCACCGAGGCCTGGAAAGAAGCACAGCAGTAGAGCCAACAGGACCAACGATAGTGCATCCTCCGCTGGCAGCGCCGGCAGCACGACGACCATGTCAAGATGAGGTATGCGAGGCCGCGCCCGCGGCAACGGCTAAGGTGGCAGGGGCCCGTCACCAATACCACCCACAGCCATGGTGTCACCACCACCACCCGCGGCGGCAACCTGCTCCTACATAGCCGACGTTTCCACCTCCGGCTCGCCAGATGGGGGCTCTGTAGCCAGTAGGGCATCCGCAGACGGCGCCACCGGCTCCTCGACCAGTGGCACCGAGGGCGAACGGCACGTCGCATCTGAGGGCACATGGGACGTGGAGATGGTTGTCGATGATATGCTGGGCGCACACGGCGAGCACCACTCGGAACACGAGCCAGGGAGCGGCAGCGCTTGCCCCCCAGCAGCTCGCATCTTTGCTGGCGTCTTGCGGCACCATACGCTTTGCTGGCATCTTGCGGCGTGGCCGGCGTCCTCGCAGTTGAAGCACCTGGAGGGAGACATGCAGTCGGCATGTACATGGCCCTTGACGAGGCAGTTGAAGCACTTGCTGACGAGGTGAGAAGGGACCGGCCGCCGCTGTGCCGCGACTCGCTGCCAACGACGCCGGCTCTGGACTACTGGGAAGGGAGCCAGCAGTTTGTTTGGTAGATACGTTGGGCTGATATCTGTTGAGCTGAACTACTGATGACTATGGCGGCCACGGTTAGTCCCATAAGAAACAAATTAACAGTCCATCAGCACTTGATTTTTATCTGACACAATGGTCTAATTCTGAAGAACCCAGAAGCCACTTGTGTGCAAGACGATTCTAGTTGCCGTGAAGAACTTCAGCGCAGGTCCGCAGTTAATGAAAGATCAAGCCAATTTCAAAAACTTAATAAACCTTACAAGATCAGAATGCTGCACAACACAAGTAAAACACAACCATATGGTTGTCACAATACCTGCTGAATACACCAGTACCAGTTCTTCGCGCATACAAAAAAAAAATGCCAAAGACGATCGGGCAGGTCAAGTTGTCTGGCAGGTCTAGAAGTTGGAGAAGCGGCTGGGCCAACAACCCAGTTGGAGATCGGGGCTGGGCGGTGCCACTGTGTAGCATTGAGGATGGTTGACCGGTGGGCAGGCAAGAGTTGGTGAGGCAGGCGAGCAGCGGCGGTGGATCTGAGCACAGCCGACATGGGGGCGAGGCGAGGGTTCAGGGTGGGGAAGAAGGAAGCGGCATTCTGGGTCACAGGCTTCAGACTATTGTTACACGATTTGGTGGTTTGCTTCTTAGCCTAAGACAGTTGCTCATGGACACCTGGTTAAACTATGACACCCACAGACTATTGCTCATGCGTTCTCTACAGCATTGCTTTTTTCGAGAACAGAGCCATCAAAATTCCAATGCCGTGTTACAAGATGAAGTCCATGTAGAGAGCGTTCTTAGATATGTGCATGTGCCACGACAACGTCACGCACGGCTGCTTCGTCGACGCCTACCTTGAGCGCCGCCTCGCGTGGAATTAACTGCAACATTGAGCCCGTGGTGCCACGGACGCCATTTGTGGTCGAGTCATTTGGCCAGGCCCGTCCTTGTGGCGGTGCGGCCCGTGGGACAACTTGGGTTTATATGAATTGAGCCATCAGCCTAGCCCACGTATTGTCCTGGGGCAAAAGGAGCAGTGTAGGGCTTGGAGGGTCCAAATGCATTGGGCTGATTCACTTATATGCTAGAACTCTGTTCCTTTTTCTGTTTCAGCGCATTTATTTTTGCAGTTGTGCCACAAGCAACAGATTTCTGGGTTTGGACCACAACCTGGCTGGCTGGCTGACCTTGGTTGAAACAAGCGAGAAATTGATCTAGTGTAATGAGCAACTATCCTCGGTGCTCGCTATCGAAGTGCATATATATGGGCGAAACAGCACAAGCACCTCAACTCCTGGCTTCTGCATGCTACCACCGAAAACACCAGCAGGAGCTCAACTAAAAACATGCTGTCAACGATAAGTTCTAGTATAGTAGGTGTAATCAGCAATGTAAGTTTGCTATGAACGGTTGAAGAAAAAGACAGTAATCTGTGTGATATGTTGCTCGCCGAAATTTCAACCAACTTTTGCGCAAAAATTCAGATTCTAGATAAATTTTGGGTAGAAAGATAGATCATCGTTTGAATAAGGTCAAATAATTTTGCATCGAGAAGAACACCGAAAATTTTGAAATTCGTTAAGATCGCTGTGATCTTTCTTTTAATAATAAGTAACCATGAACCCTGATTGGACGGCTGAACCAAACAGAAAGTTCAACCGTCAGACCATCGGGCTACATGACGCTTGTTGTATAATAACGAAATCTAATCTCATACACCAGCTAATTTACGTCCTTTTCATCATCTTAGAAAATCCAGTGGTTGCTCTGTCCGTTTCCAAGAAATAAAATTATTTTTTCCCTCGATGACTTGTTAGAATTTTAGGCAAATTCATGTTTAATTTAATCCATAAAAATGATTTAACCAAGATAATCATTATATCATATATGTGCTTGTACACAATAAATATCATGCATATCATAACTGTGTTAACCATCAAGGTATTACTCATGTAAATATCCAAGCAAAACATGGCTACCAAATGATTAACACTAACCAGCAAGATGATGATCGAGATAAAAGAAACAACAAGATGGACAAGAATGTTATACCCTGGTGCAGAGCCGGAAGCACCCGAAATCAACATGACGCTTTGTCGGTGTAGTCGATCGGATCGAGGCAGTGCAGAATGGTTGCAGAGAAGACCGCGTCGCCGGGAAGAAGACGATCAGTGCCCGTGCCAACACCAGGAACAGGGAGAGGATGAAGCGAGTAGTCGTGCCGGAAGCCGACACTCCCCAAAAACACGATTGCCGCCCTTCGCCCGAGCAGGCGAACTCGAAGACGGAGGCGTTCCGGAGGCTCTACTCTTCCATCTCGTGTGCGCGCAACAGATGGAATGGGAAAACTTTGAGGCAGCTAGAACTTTTGGTTGTGCGGTGGAAGAACTTTTTTTTCACCATACGATGGCATTGGAATATATATTCCCCCCTGGTGCCGCACAGATGAGAAGGCAGACATGCTCACGAAGAGCAAGAGGCAACAGAACGCATGCCAATGAAACTTCCAATTTATTTGCCAATTAATTAGTGAATGAAGATGGAAGTTTCCTTCGTAACTTATGCAATTATAATTGGCAAAGTGGAAGACAATTCATTCATTGCATGCCTTTTCTATCTTCTCGGTGCCTACCTTTCTGCCATCCTTGCCTGGTGCACGGTCAGGCCAACAGCCCACGATGCATATGTGCATGTGATCCATCATAGTAATAAACCAAATGAATATTATTTATTCAATACAAATCATAGAGTTTATTAATCATTAATATATTATATGGATTTAGCACATAATATATCAACAATCCCCACCAAACTCTAGGATTCATAGAAAATAATCTCAAAACCATAGTTCTTTTGATATACCAGAGTTACAACGGGGACTGTTAAGTTGAACACCCGTCTAGAACAAAAGTTACGCTCATTCACAACTGAACAATGGACTATGCCTTGAATTGATAGTTTTGTGCGAATTGAGTTTCACCAAAGTTCTTTTCATGGTACTTGGCTGCTACAGGCATTCCCTCTATTTGAAGCATATAAGTCATACTTCCTAACCTTTTCATGAGTATCTAGAGATTACCCACATCTCATAGGTTGTGACTAGCAACCGAACTCATATAGGTGTGTTCCTTATAGGATGTCCTGTAGGACAACATCCCTGCTTAATAAAGCCACTCGAATCACATTAAGAACTTAATCATCCTGCCTTACAGTATTGGAGAGACGATGCATCTCAAACGAGTTAGACTTAATTCTAAGGAGTCTCTCCCTCAGTCATCCACTAGCTTGTTTCACCATCCTAATTCACGGGATCTCCGATCACATAGGACAGGTTACCACTACGAAATGACTTTTAAGTGGGTCTCAAGCCCAACTCCCTTGACGCACCTTCTATCACATTACGTGATATTCCCTTAGTAAATTAATCTGCCAGATTATTAGCTGTATGGACATAGTCCAATGCAATTACTCCGGAGTTTCTCAACTTTCTGACAGTCTTCAGACGCCTTTTCACATGCCTAGAAGACTTCATGTTGTCCTTAGAATTGTTGACTTTAGTTATCACAGTTTGATTGTCACAGTTTATGGAAATAGCCGGTATAGGTTTCTCCGCAAACGGTAAGTCCATCGAGTTCACGAAGCCATTCGGCCTCAGCGCCAGATCCAATGCTTTGTCGCTGCTTCCATTGTAGACTTCGTTAAGATAGTCTCGCTTGCAAGACTTCCAGGAAACAGCACCACCTCCAAGTAGGAACGCGTATCCGCTCGTGGCGTACAGCTCATCGGCATCGTAAATCCAATTTGCATCACAAGTAACCCTCTAGCACCCTTGGGTACCCGGTAAAGTGAATGCCATAGCTCATTGTGCCTTTCAAATAGCGCAATACTCTCTCAAGAGCATTCCAATGATTATCTCCCGGATTTGACACAAACCGGCTAACCGATCCAATAATTTGAGAATACCGCAGTTGATCTCTTGAAATTCGGCGATTCTTTCTTAATATCACACTTGGGTCATAAGGGGTAGGCGCAGGAGTACACTCACTGTACCCAAAACGACTTAGCACATTTTCCACATAATGGGACTGCACGAGAGTTACCCCACCATTTCCTTCATCTCTCAAAAGCTTAATGTTAAGAATAACATCAGCCACACCCAAATCTTTCATCTCAAAATTATTAGACAGAAAATCTTTCACTTCTTTAATCACATCAATGTTATTACCAAAGATTAAAATATCATCCACATATAAGCACAGAATGACACCATTACCTCCACCAAATCGATAGTATACACATTTATCAGCTTCATTTACTGCAAAGCCGGCTGATGTTAACGTTTTATCAAATTTCTCATGCCACTGTTTTGGGGCTTGCTTTAGGCCGTACAAGGATTTTAATAACTTACAAACCTTACCCTCCCGACCTTTTGCAATAAATCCATCTGGTTGATCCATGTAGATCTCTTCCTCAAGCTCTCCATTAAGGAAAGCTGTCTTAACATCCATCTGATGAATGAGAAGACCGTGTGAGGCAGCCAAGGATAACAACACATGAATGGTCGTCAATCGGGCAACAGATGAGTAGGTATCAAAATAATCCTCTCCTTCCTTTTGTGTATAGCCTAGCCTTGTACTTCTCAATAGTACCATCAGGTCTCGCTTCTTTTTAAATATCCATTTACACCCCACAGTTTACATCCATACGGACGATCAACCACTTCCCAAGTCCCATTAGTCATAATAGAATCCATCTCACTTTGAACAGACTTCCTTCCACAAGTCGGCCGGAGAGGAATATGCCTCGGCAATGGTTGTGGGAGTGTCATCCACGAGGTATATAATAAAGTCATCTCCAAAGGATTTTGCAACCCTCTGTCTCTTACTCTTATGAGTTACTTTATTATTATCCTCCTCAAGAATATCTTCATGGGTCTCATCATCAGCGTGTATAAATGGTTCATAAGAATCAGGAATAGATGTAGAGTCATGACTAGATATTCTAGGTGTATTAATTTTCATGGGAAATTCATCTTCAAAAAATGTTGCATCTCTAGATTCCATAATAGTACCAACTATCATCTCAGGGTGTCCAGAGTTTACAATTAAAAATCTATAACACATGCTATGAGCAGCATAACCAAGAAGAATACAATCAATAGTTTTGGGTCCAAGCTTTCACTTTTTGTTTATTGGCACACTCACTTTTGCCAAACAACCCCATGTGCACAAATAGGAGAGGTTTGATCTCTTCTTTTCCAATTGCTCAAATGGTGTGATTTCTTTATTTTTAAAAGGCACTTTATTTGGAACATGACAAGCTGTCAAAATTGCTTCACCCCACCATTCCATAGATACTCCCGCATGGTCTAACATGGCATTTACCATCTCAGTTAGAGTGTGGTTCTTTCTCTCAGCAACCCCATTGGATTCTGGTGAAAAGGGTGGTGTTCTCTCATGAATAATACCGTGTACCGCACAAAACTCAGAAAACTCATCAGAGAAATATTCCCCTCCACGATCAGACCGCACATGTTTTATTTTCCTCTCAAGTTGATTTTCTACTTCAGCTTTATAGATCTTAAAATAATGCAACGCTTCATCTTTTGTTTTAAGTAAATACACATAGCAATATCGAGTGCAATCATCTATAAATGTAAGGAAGTACCTCTTACCCTATTTTGTCAATACTCCATTCATCTCACAAATATCGAATGAATCAATTCAAGAGGTGCCGATCTCTCACTTCAAAGCCTTGTGAGGCTTTCGAGTTTGTTTTGTCTCAACACAAACATGGCACTTTGAACCTTTGACCACATCAAATTTAGGAATTAAACTTAAACTAGCTAAGTGGGACATGCAACCAACATTAACATGACATAATCTTGAATGCCAAATATTTGTCTCAACATTATTAACCACATGATTCATAGCTTTAGAACAAGTATCAATCAAGGACAAGCGGAACAAGCCTCCGCTCTCATAGCCTTTACCAATGAAGGTTCCAAACTTAGACATGACACACTTATTAGACTCAAACACAAGTTTATAACCATCACGACATAGTAGAGAACCGCTAATCAGATTCTTTCTTATTGAGGGGACATGATGCACGTTCTTGAGTTGCACGGTCTTTCCCAAAGTGAGCTTCAGATCGACCGTACCAACACCACGAACAACCGCACGCGCCCCGTTCCCCATCAACAAGGAGCCAGCCTGCCCGACCTGGTAAAAAGAGAATAAGGAAAGATCAGAGCACACATGAATATTTGCACCAGTATCAACCCACCAATCTGGTGAAGAACAAACTGAAAGAACTGAAGGCAATAAATTACCATACCCAGATGTTCCTTGTTCAGTCTCAATGGTGTTTGCTGACTTCTGTGGAGGAGAGGGCTTCCACTTAGCCTCAGGACACTCCCTGGAGAAGTGCCCAGTCTTGCCACAGGTGAAACAATTCATCTTTTCCTTGTTCATCGGCTTCTTGCCCTTCTTGAAAGAAGTGGTAGGCTTCTGCTTAAGCTCTTGCTGAAATTTCTTCTTATGTGGTTTGGGACGATTCTTTTGCACCACATTTGCGCTAGAAGTCCCTTCATTGACTTTCTTGCCTTTCACATCCTTTGCTCTAGCCTTGTCCTCAACATCCAGAGTCCCAACAAGTTCAGCAATGCTAAACTCTTGCCTCCTGTATTTCAGAGTAGTTGCAAAGTCAGACCAAGTAGATGGCAACTTTGCAATCATGCAACCTGCCACAAACTTGTCGTGGAGAGCACACCCATACAGCTCAAGTTCCTTTACCGGTCGTATTTCATGAGCCTGTTCAACTACGGACGGTTATCAACCATCCTATAGTCATGAAACTGTTCCATGACATACAGCTCAGAACCGGCATCAGCAAGACCATAGCGGGCCTCAAGTGCATCCCACATGGCCTTACCAGTCGTAAGCGGCACGTATGCATCAACTAGAGAATCCCCAATAATGCTCAACAAGGCAGCCTTGCAAGTGGTGTCATCATGATCAAACTGGCGCTGCTCATTAGCGGATCTGACAACAACACCTTGCTCACCAACCACATAGAAACAACGCATAGCGGTCAACCACAAGATGGTTTTCTGGCGCCATCTCTTGTCGTGAGTGCCCTCAAACGGCGATGGTTTTAGCAAACCCGCAAAGCCAACAGATGAAAATTGCCTATAATAATCGCGTTTTTGGATTGTTAGAATTTTAGGCAAATTCATGTTTAATTTAATCCATAAAAATGATTTAACCAAGATAATCATTATATCATATATGTGCTTGTACACAATAAATATAATGCATATCATAACTGTGTTAACCATCAAGGTATTACTCATGTAAATATCCAAGCAAAACATGGCTACCAAATGATTAACACTAACCAGCAAGGTGATGATCGAGATAAAAGAAACAACAAGATGGACAAGAATGTTATACCATGGTGCAGAGCCGGAAGCACCCGAAATCGACATGACGCTTTGTCGGTGTAGTCGATCGGATCGAGGCAGTGCAGAATGGTTGCAGAGAAGACCGCGTCGCCGGGAAGAAGACGATCAGCGCCCGCGCCAACACCAGGAACAGGGAGAGGATGAAGCAAGTAGTCGTGCCGGAAGCCGACACTCCCCAAAAACGCGATTGCCGCCCTTCGCCCGAGCAGGCGAACTCGAAGACGGAGACGTTCCGGAGGCTCTACTCTTCCATCTCGTGTGCGCGCAAGAGATGGAATGGGAAAACTTTGAGGCAGCTAGAACTTTTGGTTGTGAAGTGGAAGAACTTTTTTTTTTTCACCATACGATGGCATTGGAATATATATTCCCCCTGGTGCCGCACTGATGAGAAGGCAGACATGCTCACGAAGAGCAAGAGGCAACAGAACGCATGCCAATTAATTAGTGAATGAAGATGGAAGTTTCCTTCGTAACTTATGCAATTATAATTGGCAAAGTGGAAGACAATTCATTCATTGCATGCCTTTTCTATCTTCTCGGTGCCTACCTTTCTGCCATCCTTGCCTGGTGCACGGTCAGGCCAACAGCCCACGATGCATATGTGCATGTGATCCATCATAGTAATAAACCAAATGAATATTATTTATTCAATACAAATCATAGAGTTTATTAATCATTAATATATTATATGGATTTAGCACATAATATATCAACATGACTGACCTCAAAGTCTAAGCTGTATACCTAATCCACACCTAACCAAGATGCTTTATAATTTGATAGCTGCAAATTGAATGAGTATTGTTATTCATTTGTCTTGTTCACTGAAGACGGCAACTAACAGACACAAAGTTAGGCAAAAGCCTGAATTTGATAGTCGAAGGAGGGATGGTGGAGCAAAAGCATAAGGGTGCCTCTTCTCTAACAAGACTCCCAATGCCGTTCCTTGGCCACAAGTTGCTGTTCGAATGTGCGTCATGTTATCGTGTCCCACTTTTTCTGCAGGATACTGTCCTATATTTCACTCTTTGTAGAGAACAGGTAACTCATATAAAGCTATTTTTGTACTCCATTTTCTCAGCCAACTATATTCACCAGTGAATACATATAGAGCTCAAAGAAATGCACAAGGTTGTGGACATGTCGTCTGTCTTAAGAATTTGATATTTGTGTAGAGCAATAAATAGTAATAGCGATGCCATCAGTTTGGAACACAAACCTACATCATCTCAGCCATAAAGTATTTGTGACTCCATATAAAGCTATTTTTGTAGTCCATTTTCCTCAGCCAACTATATATATTCACCAGTGAATCCATATATACCACAAAGATTCAGAATGCACACCATTCTGGACATGCCGTCTGTCATAAGAATTTGATATTTTTGTAGAACAATAATTAGTAACTGCGGTGCCATGAATTTGTAACACAACCTACATCATCTCAGCCAAAAAGTATTTATGACTAAATCAGTCAGCATAGAAAATTGTGAACAATGTTAGTGCTCTGGCAACATGATGCCGACATCCTGGGCCCAGCCAGCCGGAGATCCATCTCGAGCTCGGGGGATGAGGGGCACGGCTGTTGGGCCCACGTTTGGACGCGAAATGCGCTAGGCGGTGGAGGCGGCTGGGTCGTCGGTGCAGCTGCGGCAAGCCGGTCTTGACGCGTCCGGTCGGGAGGTGACCGAGTGGGACGAGTACGTGAACCGGCTGCTCCACACCACGTCACAGACGCTGGTTCAGGCATGAGCGCCTCGCTTCCCGGGGCCCATGTTGGCATTGTTGGTATTTCTTAGCATAAGCAGATAAATCCGCAAGTGCACGGAGTACCGTTGTAGCTTTCACCTGGAAGTATTCAGGATATCGTATTTTCCACGGGTAATAGAAGTGTACTAGAGAGAAATAAGAATGTTCAAGAACAAAAGGTACAAAGATATTTTTGTAGGTAGAGAGGGTGTTTCTAATTCCTTCCCAAGATCACTAGGTAACCAAGGCTCAGATTCGCTAAACTCACTTACTTCGGAGCAGCTGTTCCTTTCCGGTTCTCGAAAAGACTGGGAAGGGATAACCGGAGTCAGGCAGCCAAAAGCTCTACGAAAACACTAACCCGAACATGGTGGAATACAAAGGCCTAGTCGGAGCTATCACCCCTGGGGCTACCACAACTATCCGCGGGTTGGGTGCAAACTCAGGTAACTCTCTAGCCTAGACACCACGTCTTTGCTAGAGGTTACTACTCTAGTCCGATATCTTAAATAGACTAAAGCACTCTGTCGAGCGGAGATCCTGTAAACAAGTAAAACAAGCCGAGCTTAGCTAAATAGAACACTTGGAAATTACAAAAAAGGAACACAGATATTACTCATGAATGAGTCGACTCCGTAGAGGTACAAAGTGGCGGAGGAACCGACAGGCCGACTCCTTAGCTCTTCCCTCTCCTCTCTTCCTCTTTTCTATTACAACTAGGTGCTATGCACCTAGAGGGACACTACACTATGAATAGTATGAAGAATGGAGCACAAGTGTGAGGTGTGTGAGAGGTAGAGGCATTCCCCTCTATTTATAGTAGCTTGTGGTCGGTTGTAGAGGAATATTCTGCGCTTATACCCATGCAACCGACGTTGGGGAAGCAATCAGGAGACGACACGTGGGGGCTGGAGGCCGCACCCAGATGCAGCCTCCCCGTGACCGCCTGGCGGTTGTGTGCTAGGCCTGGACCGTAGCTATGTCCGGGAATGCCCAGATTTGATAGTTAGGATTGACATGTGGGCTGTTTTCCCCTTGTGCTTGCGCCGGATAAAATATGCTTTATGTGTTTGCACGTTTTCACTATATTTTCCATGTTTTCCCAATGTATGCTCTTGTAAATGAACAAGCACCAAAACTCGTGGAAAATATTAGTGTATAAGCCCTATTACTAAATTTGGTGTTCATTCATTATAAAGTTGGCGGTAAAAAGTAGGCAATAAGGACCGCCAACAGGCATGTCCAGCATTTGGACCACCGGATCCGTGGCACGGTAGCACCCAGATGATCGTATCCACAAGCCCGGCAAAATATTCAGTGCAAACCACCTATTCAGTGCAATCCATAAAAACCACATTAAAAGCTTGCCACTGATCGGCGTACGCGGGGAATGCGGGACGAGGCGGCTAAGGGAGCCAGCTAGGACGCCGACCAGGAGGAAAGCGCAGAGGCGTGTGCATGGCGTCGGGCTGCTGCGAAGCAGCCTATGCCTGATGCCATGGCAAAGAAAAGCTACCAGGCCACTGACCGGAGGGAAACTATAGCTTGGCGAGGAAGGAATATCCTCGCGGAAAAGAAAAGCCATCATCATCGAGTCATTAGACGAGGACGACCACGCCACTCTGAATGAGTGGAAAAGAAGATGTCATGCGGATGGCGCCTCCCAGTCACCCGTGCAGACGCCATCGAGGCGTTCGGCGCGGGGCTCGTCATCTCTGTCCCCGGCGGAGCGAGGAATGGGAAAGACAAATCCGCCGCCGTTGCCAGAGCACACCGAGAGCGCGGCGCCGCCCACACCGCCGAAGCAAACCAACGGCGCGTGGGTTGCAACGCCACCCCCACCACCAAAGCGTACATGGGGTATGGCGCCACCGCCGCCGCCCACGGGAGATAGCCACGGTGTGGCAGCACCACCTCCACAGCCGGAGCATGCCACTGAAGCGACGCCGAGCGGGGCCCGTGGCAATTTAGGACTCCGTTTTAGCGGGACATTCCGATGCTCCTCGAGGTCAACATCAAAGCTATCTAGTGACCTCACTTGTCCAGAAGCTGTAATCTTTATCTTTAAATGTTCTTGTGCAGGCTCGCATCAACGGAGGTGCCAACAGGCCGCCCGACTGGGTCGACCACTCCGACGCCGAGCACCAGGCAGGCTAAAGGCGAAGGCGCCAAGCAGCTAGAGAACCAAGCGCCATCAGGAGGCAGAACTGTAGAAGTTAGCAGGCCTGGTGTGAACATGGCCGAGCACGGCCAGCCGCAAGAGCACCAAGTCACTGGCGAGGAGACCAGGACTGAGACCGAGCCTGCTACACGTCCGGCGCCAGCACCTACAAGCCATGAGAGCTAGGGCGAAGCAGGGTCTGCCGATGCGGTGGCATCGCCGGAGGAAATGGAGGAGGATCCTGAGCAGGCGAAGCCTAGGGTCCCCAATGATCGAATTGACGTAGGGATCGAAGAGGCCTTGGCCCACCTGCGGGCGCAAATAAAGGTAACAGTGCACCGATAGATTCAAATTACACCATACGCGATTGCAATATTGTTTTTGACACATTTGATGGGCTTATGTAGTTTGTTCAGGAGACCGTTGCCCAACAGCTGCAAGCCGAGTTGCAAGCACAGGCCGAGATCCATCAGGCTAGAGACGCTAACTGGTCTGCTGAAAAGGCCGAGCTTGAAAACAAGGTTTCCAAGCTTAAGGCGGAGAATACAGGTATGGTTTGCAGTTTCACAGCAATAAACTCTAGTTTTAGTATGGACTAACCTACTTTGTGTTAGGCCTGAAAGCGATAGGCACCAAGATGGCACTATGCCAGAAAGCGCTATCAGTGACGCGACGATTCGTGACACAAAAACAAAACGCGTCACCAATAATCTATCTGTGACGCGGATTCATGAGACGCGTCACCGATAAGTTGTTGCCCATACCACAGGAACAAGACGCGTCACTAATAACGATGTATTCGTGACGCGCGTTAACAAGACGCGTCACGGATAAAACTGGTGACGCGTATTGTCCAGGCGCGTCACAAATAGATGGTAGTATTGGTGACGCGTATTGTCCAGGCGCGTCACGGATAATAAACGTGACGCATTTTATTTAGACGTGTCACTAATACGAAAGGATATCTGTGATGCGTGTCGACAACATGAGTCACGGATAATAAATGTGACGCGTGTTCTATAGACACGTCACCGGAAGAAAAAAGATAAGAAAAAGAAATATAAAAAAAATTGACCGTGGTGGGAGTCGAACCCAAGACCTTTTGATTCGAAGTCAGGGAGCGGACCACTACGCTATGCAGTCGGTATTGTTCAACACTATTGTTCAACTCTATATAACCACGACATTCGAGCGGGAGGAAGAAGATAGAACGATTCCAAATCTCGCTAAGTGATTCACCCGTGCTCCACGACATTCGCCATCGCCCGCGCCATCGCCCAAATCCGCCGCTTCCATCGCCGCCGCTCACGCTGGACACTGCCGCCGCCGGGACGGGCTGAACTCGTCGCCACCGGCGGCCTACCGCTGCGGGTGGCGCACCTGCAGCTCCGGCCGGTGCCAACACCTGAAGCAGCCCCCGCCGGCCGGCGCATCTTGCTGCACGCGCGCGGGAGAGCCAAGGAGGGCGCGCTGAGAAGCTGCTCGTGGACGCGGTCGTGGACGCGGTCGACGGCGGGGTGCAGGAGCTCTTCGTCAACCAGAAGCGGATCGAGCTCGAGGCCCACGCGCTGCTCGGGACCATCGCGCGCTACAGGCGGCAGACGGATCTCGCCACCAACGAGATCAACTCTGTCTTGAAGGTGGTGTGACTGCTGCTCTTTGTCTTGTCGATCTTTTCCTCGTGTAAACTTTGCCCATTGTGAATCTGGAATTCTGAATTTTGATACCCCGATTAGAGAACATGTTTCTGTGATAAGGAAAACTAGGACGATGACTTCATGTGATTAGTTAGGGGATAATACGTTCACATAAAATTGCTATCCAAATCATGTGCTGGTTGTAGCTGCTGAAGCATCCATGTTCAATTACATTTGTAGATGACTACAGTATTATGAGGAAAAGGGAAGCTTTCTCCTTTTCACCAAAGTTTACAAGGTGCTAGTTTACCCTCCTGCAGTTCTTCCTTATCTGTACACTGGATCCAGTGAGGGGACTAATGTTGCTCATCTTCGCCATGGCCGCGCTGAAATCGGTGAAGAATTTTGCCATCTTTGAACAGTAGGTTGTAGTCTGGGAGTTAGCTGAACCTCCATTAAACAGTTGCTGGTCAGAATGCAGAACACCCTCCTGCCAATTTGTTTTATATCAGTGAGTATTAGTAGTTTGGCATTCAAGGAACAAATAGCTAACTGAACATTTTGCTTCCAGTTCTTTCAAAGTTTGCATCTAGATTGTGCTAGCTGTATTGGATATCTGTTACTATGTTGTAAGTGTACCATTACTAGATATCTGAACATTTTTATTTCAAAGTAGGCAGAGCAGTCATTCAGAGAAGCCTGACTGTGTTACCACGAGGTGTACTGCAGGTAGGCTCTACAAATGTGGTAAGATATCTATGCTTTAGCAACTGGGATTACTATATAATATATATTGTTCTACATGTCTTGAACAAATGTGTTTGCATTACTAAAAGAACAATGTTCAGTCTTCCGGTTTGAGTTACTGAAGCTGTTGTCTGCATGGATGCTTGGCAGGGTCTCTCTCCTCCGAGAGTTGAGGAAGCGGATGATTATCCTGACCTGAAGATGCACACATTTCAGACTTTCAGTTTCAGACTTTCAGTTTCAGAATGAGCAGTGTGGGTTTTTGTTTCAGACTTTCGTTAAGTTTCAGATGCACTCAGTTCAGTTTCAGAACAATGTGAACGAGCTAACCAGATATTTGGGCCGAAAATAACTCCCCGCAGGCCCAAATTCCACAAGTCCCTCTCCCGTCCCCGCAGCCCTAACTCCCTCCCGTCCCCGCAGCCCTAACTCCCTCTCCTCCCGTGCGCCGCCGTCCCTCTCCTCCGTCCCGTGCAAGAGATGGTGTAGACGACGCAGGAGGACGCGCACGGCGGGCGGTGGCTCCTCCTCCTCCTCCTCCTCCTCCTCGGTCCAACGGTGAGGGGCTCTGACCTCGTCCTCCTCGGTCCAACGGCAAGGGGCTCCGACCTCTTCCTCCGTGGCGCCGTCTTCGCGTTCGTCGTCTTCGCGTTCGTCGTCACCCACCGCGGCGCGGGCTGGGTCGTTCCGGCAGGGGGTACAAGGAGTACCGCCTCAAGGACTACTCCACCTGGGTCGAGGACGCGGGCAACTGGGCCAAGATCCGCAGCTGGGTCGAGGACGGCAAGGTCTGCGAGAAGCTCGCCGCCAGGAAGGAGAAGGTCGCCCAGTTCATCAACAGCAACCTCTCCCCGATCCAGGTACAGACCCACACCGATTGCCTAGTTCTCCAGGTTCTAAGTATTCCTGGATTGTCGAATTGTTCTGCATTTTACTTTGGATTCATCAAGTTTAACAAACAATTTGCATCTAATGACTAGGTTTTCTGGTAGATTCGTAGGATTTATCTTAGATCTCGTCAGTCATCATAATTCTGTTGATTTCGCGTCATTTGTGGAGTCTCGTGAACTCTGATTGTTTATTCTGTTAGAGATTACGAGGTTATAATGATGGCGACAGACTTATCTCGTTAGTGCACATGGACTTATCTGTTAGTTCTACTTGCATTATCTTTGAGCGTGGCTGCAGACCTGCAGTTGCTTGGCTATAGAAACATTAAGGAGTGCATTGAGCGGTTGTGCCAATTTGTTGGTAAAGAATAAAAGTTTTTATAGCAGTGACTAATGAGTTATGTTTCGATTCTGATGAATATATGCCACTGGAATTTCAGCTCTATTCATATGCTGAATTGTTGGTTAGTTCGCTAGTTCCTCGTCAATTATCTTTTTGTGGCTGTAGTTTCTTGGCTATAGTAGAAAGCAAATTTTGACTGCATTTTCATGGTTTTACCAGTTCGTTGGTGAAGATCAATTAAAGTTTTTAGATAGTGACTAATAAATTGATGTTTCGGTAAATCTATGTGACTGAATTTCATTGCACGTCTATGTAAGACATTGTTCTTATGAAGCAAGAGCAATGTAATATAATTCCACAAGCATCACCGCCTTGGTGAATGGTAATTTGTTGTTTTGCATCTAGGCATCCTTGTACCAAGTGGTACCGCTCATAGTTTCTCTGGTTGACTTCTAATAGTTCTCGGTACTTTTTATACTGAAAGCTACAAGTAGTTATTAAACTTTAGCAGGACCTACATATTTCAGATGCTTACAGTTTCTGAACATAAGGATATTTTGTTTGTGTTTTCTGAATCACCTTCTAGTTGCTAGTTTGTTAAACTTTAGCAAGACCAATGGACCTGCTAGTTGCTAGTTTGTTGGCTGTAGATTTCAGATTTTACTGTATAATACTTGCTATTTCCATCTATTTGCATCCAGATTTCATTATTGAAGCTAGCAATTTCTTTACTGTACAGGTTGCTGACTTGCTAGTGTTTTGGGTGCTTCACTGCAGTTGAATCCAGTTCCACATAAAAATGGTAAGCTATCACCGCCCATAATCATTTCACTGCTGGAGAGAGTGGAAAGGCGGCCACAAATAAAAAATGGATTGAAAAGTACAAATGTGGCCATCCATTTCTTCCATCAATGGACCTTAAGGCATTAGGACCCGGATGTACGGCTCTTCATGCTCATTACATGAAAGATTGCGTCAACAATCAGCATGGGATAAAATTTAGGTTCAGGGGTATCTATATGTTGAACTCATCAGATTTTGAGGTTGGGCTTGTGAGATACAATTTCCTCTATGACCTCTTCAACTTTGAGGCACTGGATTCTTCTCTTCTTCAATGCTGGACACTGTAAGTACCTCCAAACAAATATGTGTTCTTTACTTTTGTTACTCCATGGTAGAAGAACAAAAATAAGGTCATAGCTGATAGTAGTTCTCCATACATTTGACTTAGTAGTGAAAAGTAACATGAAAGACATAGATTTAGTGTACACTGTTACCCAAATTCTCAACATTTTCATTCTTATTTTTAGATCACTGGTTGTGCAAGCTAAGGCTAAGAAAATTCCCGTGGGCTTTCTTGATCCACAAGTGATGTCTCCGGACAGCATTAAGTTTGATAGAGACAGAGTTCTCCAAGGTATCTACAAAAGGCCTTCACCAAGTATAACAAGGATGACTACATACCGTTTGCCTACAACTCGTGGTCAAGGACCGTTGTGGTAGTAGTTCAAAAGTGGAATAAGGTCATTTACCTTGATTCCAACAAATCTGAAACCATGATTTCAGCGTTCTAAAACTGTTGATTGATGAGTGAGTTGTTTGCTTACCTACTATTGATTTCTTGCATGAATGCCAATGTCAATGAATGAACATAATGAGGCATATATGTGTGTTGCATGTAGGGCTTTTGCAAGACACACAAGCATGCTCATTGACAAACCAAAGCCATTGGAACACTTATTTAAATATGCGGTAAATGCTTCCAAAATAACAATCGATTATTGTGCCTCTAGTGTATTAAGTAATGTGTTCAACTTCCATTCTCAAATGATTGACTATATATATTTGTCACGGTGCCTTAAGCAAACTTCTACCAAGGCATCTCGCTAGTATGTCAGTGCACAACTTATTCTCGTCAATGAGAAAGACAAACTTGGAATGTCTTGTGAGGTATATGTGGAGCTGGTCACCTCTCGACTTCTTATATTATGTTGCAAAAGGCAATTTTTCTTAAATAGCATTAACCCAACCATTTTGCTATGATTCAAATGTTGGTTTCATGAGACATATTTGAAGATGCTTTTTTATTTCTTTCTTGTCCTATGATATTTAGTGGTAACTTAGAGACATAGACTTGCATTTCCCTGTTGTTGCCATAACCTGCTGCTGGATTTTACTAGTTTTAATGACATTATGTCATCCATGATTCATGTCATTGGAGTCTTCGTTTGGAATTACTAATCTATTCTGCCGAGTGGGAGACAACTCTGATTTTCTGATGCTTAAGTCTATGGAAGGGATGAATGATTGCCACTGCAAATTGCTGAAACTGTCGGTGTTCTCGTTGGCATTATATTCATTGTTCCTCTGCAGTTCAACTTTCATGTTTATAGCATTTTGGATTCCTGGTTAAGAAAGAGGAAACCACACTGCCCTGTATCTGATGTTACTAGTTTTATTTGTCAAAGATTCGTTTAGGGTCTAGACTGATTCACAAAGCTGATACCAAAACATATGAGCATATGTGTGATCCAGTTTTAGAATGCATGTTTGCATAGGGCAAAAGCAAAAGCTTTACTGTTGGTAATCCAAGAGATAGGATATTATGGCTGTTTACATGTTTACATGTCATATGAGCTTTACTGTTTCAGAATGCATGTTTACATGTTTGCATATGTCCACTTCTGTTTGTAAGGGTGCAGGTATCACTCAGAGGGATATTATGGCTGCCATTGTTTCAATGCTTGTTTCGACAGTACACTATGGCTGTTGCTTGATTATTCTGGATTTTTGTCTTTAGTTCTAACTTGGGTTCCCTGACTGACCATTCATAGCTTAGTTATGGGCAACTTGGCAGGCCCTGTGCAAGATAGTTAGTCACTGCTTGTCTCATTTTCTTAACAAAACCACTTTTTCACTCTTTGTAATGGTAATATAGTGGGGGAAAAAACAATCTTGTTCATGTTCTGTTTCTTTTATGGGCAGATCATGCAAGCTGGACATGAACTGTTCTTGTTTGCCAGATTTGACTTCTATGGATGTCATGGCTCTTACTTCATGGGTCAACAATATTTGTTTTAGATGGAAGTTTGGCTACAATAGCTACCTTGTGAACTTATCTTTAGGCATTTAGGCAATGGTAGTCAGTGGTGTGGTCTTCAATGTTTGAGGAACTGCAAGTTAATTTTGCTCTATCTTATATATTGTAAATGTACCCAAGTTTTATTTTTGACCAAAGCTCTGTTAGTGGCTGCATCTGTGAACTTGAGTAACTTTCTCTGTTAGTGGCTGCATCTGTGAACTCGAGTAACTACAGCATGTGTGAACTGCAGGAAGTTTTGGTTAAGTTTCAGTTAGTGGCAGTAACTGAATGTGGTAGAGCTTCACAGTTTTCAGGGGTGTTCAGTTATTTTTGTTCTCAAATGAGTTTCAGTTTCAATTCTATGAACTTCACAGTTTCTGATTATATGTGTCATCATTACACAGGAATTTGAAGTCTTGACGGAGCCCATCGACATGCTTGTGATTAGAGAACAGTTGGCCAATTTCTTAGTGGAAAAGGTCATCAAGAAGAATGGAGAGTTCTATCACCCGTGATGTAAGCCTTCCACATATAACATATCTTAACTCTTTGGATTATTTGGATTTGGTTTGTCAATCCAATTTAACAGCAATTGAGATTTTGCTATGATTTCAATGTTTGGTTTCATAAAACATATTTGAAGATGCTAGAACAAATTCTTGCAAAAATCGTTACATGCTTATTCGAAAGAGCAGTACTTTTCAGTTTTAATTAGTGCTCTCAGTGCTATCAGTATGAGGCTATCAGTTTGTTAGTGTTCAGTACGAGGCATGTCTTAGTGCTCTCTGTTCTTCTGTAGATTCTCTATATTTTAGTAGCAGCAAAGCTATGGTAGCATGTAGCTTATTTATTTCGAGTTCAGATCCTTGCTTCTCTATTTGCCTTCTTTGCATCTCTGTCCATGCTACAAGAACTACAGTTTCTGTGTTTCGCATCTCTGTTCTTCTGTAGATTCTCTATATTTCAGTAGCAGCAAAGCTGTGGTAGCATGTAGCTTATTTATTTCGAGTTCAGATCCTTGCTTCTCTATTTGCCTTCTTTGCATCTCTGTCCATGCTACAAGAACTACAGTTTCTGTGTTTTGCTTCTTTTTTAGTTCAGCAGCTCAAAACTTCTTGCTTTGATTTTCAGACATAGGCATTTTGCTATATTCTCTTGCTAGTGTGTACAAGATTTGCTTCTGTTTGGATAGATCGATGTACTGTCCCAAGTGCAGGGGCTGTGTCTAGTAACAGGTGCAGATTAGCATTTCTTATTTTTGACTAAATCTCTATCATGACACAGGAATTTGGAGTCAGCTGCCCAAGTTCTTAGTGGAACAGATCATCAAGAAGAATGGAGAGTTCAATCATCACCACTGTTGTGTGTTTGCTATTATCAGTGTGGGGTCCTAGTGATGTTTAGATGGATTTAGAACAAGTTGTGATGTATTTTGAAGTTGTGAACAATTGATATAAATGCGAATCTGTGAACATGTTGTATATTTGGCTTCCATAAATAGTTTGTCAACTATTTGAGGAACTTCTGGTGTGAAATGTTATATATATATATATATATATATATTTCTGTGAACAATCGTGATTCTGATGAAATGATGACGTCATTGTATCATTAGCACGCGTCACTAGTTATATTCTATCAGTGACACGCTTTCTCAATTCGCGTCACCCTTTGTGCCTTATCCGTGACGCGTGTTACCGTTATCCGTGACGCGTGTTATAAATCCGCGTCACATATAGGTTTCTATTAGTGACGCGTGTTCCTGTTATCCATGACGTGTATTCTAAATCCGCGTCACATATAGGTTTCTATTAGTGACGCATGTTACGTTATCCGTGACGCGTGTTCCCGCTATCCGTGACGCGTGTTATAAACCCGCGTCACAAATTACAAATTATTAGTGACGCGTGTTCCCATTATCCGTGACGCGTTTTATAAACACGCGTCACACATAGGTTTCTATTAGTGACGCGTGTTCCGGCTATCCGTGACGCGTTTTCCTAAACCCGCGTCACACATAGGTTACTATTAGTGACGCGTGTTGCTGCTATCCGTGACGCGTTTTCTAAACACGCGTCACAAATTTTTCATTATCAGTGACGCGTAAATACACGTCACTGATTGTACCCTTATCTCAGACGCGAAAATAGTGACGCGTGCTTTACGCGTCACAGATAACCCTCTACACGCGTCACAGATAGCCTTTTCTAGCATAGTGTGGCGGAATGGCTGTCGCGCCTGATGAAGAAGAGGGAGGCCTCCAAGGGACAGATCGCCGAGCTGAAGGGTGAGTTCCCAACTATGTGCTTAGCATGTTTTGATTCGCGCACTTGGGCAGACCAGTGTTAGTCATGCATCGTCTCGATTGCAGATTTGAAGAGGTGGCATATGGCCCAATTTGCCATTATGGAGGGCAATATGGCCACCCTGCAAGGTAGGTTGAGGTCAATGACTGACTTCATCAGGCCGGTGCTCAGGGCGCTCTTCCCTGACAAAGCTCACCCTACGGATCTAGTGACTGAGCCAGTGGTGGTGGCTCACTAGTGCAGCAGGCCGTGGCCAATGCTGCAATACTTGGTGGCGGAAGCTGGGAAGTTTGTAGCCGCCAGCACATTGGCTTTAGTCCAGTCACACTATCCCACAGTAGAGCTACAGAGGTTCCGGGATGGGCTTGTCCGCAATACATCCGAGCCAGAGGCTGTGAGTCTGAAGGAGGAGGCGGTGCCAACTACCGCTGTTATAATGGAGGGCCTCAAATTATTCAATAAGCCTGGGGAAGGTAGTGACAACCAGTGGTAGGAAAAAACGAGGTAGTGTTTAGGAAACACTTGTGTTAAGTTAAATGGATCATGGGATGCTTGCAACTTTTGATTTTTCGTGCATGTCTGTTGTCTAAATTTTGCACTGCTCTTGATACTTTGCCATCAGTGGCACCTGTTTTAGAGGCGTGCTAACATAGCAAGTAACGAGGCGAGTATTGGGGCGATTGAGTGCGTAGCGCCGTTAGGGAAATGCTGTCGGATTTCCTTTATCCTATGTGGCACGGGGCTGTAACAAGTGGTCGGGGGGAAGGTTGTCAGGTTGGATGGCCGACCAGTTGAGCAGAGACCAATATTCAGGGGTTTGTCGAGCCTGAGTAACATGCCGACCACGTTGTGGCCTGGGAGTCGGGTGTACATGCTTATTGCTGTAATTATATTGACCACAGAATTGTGCAGCAGATCGGTTCGTAGTGCTAGGTGTCTTACTGCGGTGTACATGCTTTATATTTTATGTTTTACTGCGGTGTTTTCCACCTTCAAAAGCCTTCTTCAGTAGCGGCTAAATTATAGAAACACCACCCCTCAAAATCATTCGGTGGCTGTTATAACACGTCCGAGGATTAGGTTCACAGGCATCTGACTGAAGAAAACAGCCCCTGAAACTTGTTGCTCTTATATATAAGCATGATTGGCCGCAAAACTTTCTAGGAGTGGCGCGCTTGTTCGAAATTTGCTGCCAAAATTTTCGTTGCCGCCTCTCTGCCCCGTCTTCCACCTCTCCCCGGCCGGTGTCCTTACTCTCTGCCCCTCTTCGTCCACCTCTCTACGCCCAAGAGGCCAACGCATCCCTGGCTTGACGCCGAGCCCCAGCTTGCACGCACGGCAAAACCCCGGCCACGGCGGTGTGCCGTAACCAAAACCACCGGCGCGGATGAGCTCCGCGTGCATTCTCACCGCAGCGCGCCGATGAGACCGCCTCGCTGCTCCGTGTTCGCCGTGGTGCGGAGCTGTGAAAGCCACGGCTCTGTTTTTGCCTAGCCGCAACCACTGGTGAGCCTCATCTCTACAACCAAGATCTGACCTTTTGCGACTCGATCTGTACCCCCACTTGCAGTCGGAGCTAGCAGGGCGCGTGATTAGCCAAGCGCGGACGCGTCTGCGCCACGACAAACCATGCGCACCACCTGGAAACCACACCTCCACTCAGCCAGAGTCTTCGATGCCGCGCGCAACCTCCGTCGGGACGACGTCTCCGCGCCGGTGCCCACAGCCACACGCCGCCATCATCCCCGGCCCATATCACGCCGTCACCTCGTGTCGTCTTGAGCCCTCGGTCAGCACCTAAGGTCCACCTTTGTTTTTCTTTTGAGTTGTCCTTGCTTGCATGAGCTGACCTGTCTGAAACTTGAGAACAAGCACACACACCAAATCGTTAAAAGAAAGATATGCTCATCTTCACACTGTTAGCTGAGTTCAAAAGGGTATCGAAGAGGTATCCTGAAAGCTGGGTGAATAATGAAATGCTTTACTTAGAATACTAGCTAAGACAACCAGCACTTTACTCTTCAGAGGATTTGATCTGCCACTTACAGAACTATTTTGCCCTCTTTGTTGGTGAGAAAGGCTCCTGGAAGAAAGGCTCCTGCGCGCACTTGTCTGCTTCAGGAGAAGGAAAACAATCCATAGTAAATGGAACTTCACCCAATTTCAATTCGAAGAGAAGGTGCAGTTAATTAATTAGATTAATAGCTTATTCCTTTGACATGGTTTCTTTGCTTAATTAGGGCCTGTTTTGGGCCAGTCAGTTTGAAAATAGAAGATCAAGCTACTATTATAACTGCAACTGCATGTATGATCGCTCTTGTCAACACTGATCATTATTAGTAGATGGCATACTGATAAAAATTATTGCTAAACTTGAAGGTCGACCTAGGTATATGCTGCCTTGGCTGCTGTCTTGAAGAATATTATTATTAATCATCTTGATTCAATGTAAGCCTTTCCTGTTGGTGCTATTTCAGAACAGAATTGGTTTCAGTACAATTAAATGGTGCCTTAGAAACTAATTATTTTTTCCTTTGAAAACAACGTGTGCATATGTTTCTCTAATATAGTTTTTATGTGTATATGCATGTTGTAGTACACACTTAAATCTGAGGCTGGTTGATATAGTTGCATGACCTTTGAAAATGAAACTGAACCTATCATTTTTATTTTCATACCAGTGTATGAGGTAGTAATAATGTTGGGTTTTATTTCATTTGCAAAGGTCTTTTTGTACGGCCAATGATGATAAAATTTTAAGATATATGTTTTATATAGTATTTTATATATGAGGTTGGTTGCCCTTGCTCATCATGGTTTGATACGTTTTTCTGATCTATTTTTTGTTTGATATCGAAGCAACTAATGACTCTGATCAATGATTTTTTTCTTTTTTATATCATCGGAAACTTTTGTGCGACGATGTGCACCACCTGGAAACCACACCTCAACTCGGCCAGAGTCCTCGACGCCATCTTCCTATACCGGAAAGATCTAGTGTATGCTACATAGGTATGATTATTGTTCTCGACATATACTCTCTTACATTGTATACCTGCATATTCTATTTATGCAAATAATAAGAAGTTCCTTCATGTATTTTGTTTGTTTGGACTGTGTACAAATTTCATGGCACCACACATAGTTGGAAACTGATCCTTTTTTCCTTTGGACAACGTGTGCAGATATACTACACAACCCAAGTTTGGCTTCACACTGCAAATTTGGATCATTTTCCTTGATTTTGAGGTGCTACATATACTCTCTTACATTGTATACCTACATGTTCTATTTTTACAAATAATAAGTAGCTCCTTCATGTATTTTGTTTGTTTGGACTGTGTTGAAATTTCATGGTACCACACAAAGTTGGAAACTGATCCTTTTTTCCTTTGGACAATATGTGCAGCAACCCAAGTTTGGCTTCGCACTGCAAGTTTGGATAATTAGATCATTTTCTCCTTGATTTTGAGGTGCTAGCTAGCACAGATAATTAGCTTGCTTGTAATTTATGTTCAGATTGTTGTACAAATTAAATATATACTTGTTGAACATGTACATATATTATATATTGTCAATAAACCCATTGGCGGGTATTTGTGGAGCTATTTTAATCATTTGCAATTGGTGGCAATTTTCAAATTAAAAATATGACTGTAATTTTCAAATTCAAAAATTTGAAAATAATTTTCATTATTAATTATCTCTAATAATACCTTTTCGGAAGCTTTTGAAAACTTGCATCGAGGCGGTTGTCATAATCTAACTGTTTCCAAAAAAGCCTTATCGGGGCTGTTCTATTAAGAAAAGCACCTCTGAAAACTCTTATCAGGGGCGGTTCTCCTAAGACAACCGCCCCTGAAGATGAGGTTATCAGAGGCGGTTCTCTTAAGAAAACCGCCCCTGAAGATGCTTCTTCAGGGGTGGTTAAAAGCCCGTCACAGAAGTTGCCTGATCTTTACAGTCGCTGGCATAGTGTCGGCCAGAAACACCGCGGCTGATGAACTAATTTCACCGATGCTGATCTAACTTTCTGTACTAGTGCAAGAGCATCATGATCGTCGCCGGCAGAGCTCATCTAGAAAGTAAGATTGTGGAACCGAACTCTTCCGATTCACTTTTAATTGTCAAGGAAGTTGCCCACAGCTTGTTCGCGCCATTGGAGCCACCAACAACCATCAAATTACAACAAGCTGAGAAGCCTAGACCAACATCGCCAACGAATTCTGCTGCGACTTCACCAACTTCTGACTATACACCACGGCACATGGCAATAACTACAAAGATCATAACACCAACATATGATGGCAAATCAGATCCTAGACCTTGTGTGGCAAGGATGTGTCTTCTATTCAATCAGGACCATATAGAACAAGCTAATCAGGTACCCTACACCGCTTTTCACCTTACAGGTTTAGCACAACTTTAGTTTGGAGATTATCATAGGGACACTCCGCCAGCAAATTGGGCAGCATTCAAGGATGCTTTACTCGCTGAATTTGGTCACCTCAACCACCAACAATTCAACGAATACGCACCACCAGTATTTCAGGGAACATTAGAAGAATATATCAATGACTACTGGGATTATATCGCTCGCATCAACCTTGATAGTGATCCACATCAAGTAAGCCTCTTCATCCTAGGACTTCCACCTCATCTAAGGGAATTAGTGTAACCTCAATTTCCTAGAGACATGGAGACAACAATTGATCCCGCAAGATGACTTGATGTAGCCTCAATCGCCTATGTTCCACCACCTCCGGTCATCATTCTGAAGGATGATAATGACCAACTTCATGTGAAAAAGGAGGAATCCAAGAATATCATGACACCAAGCATTCAGATTCCTGCAGGCTACACCACGTATATGACATAAAAGCATGCAAGGAAAAATCAAGCCCGACAACGGCATCCTCAACGAAGTCGACAACTCCTTCTACTCCAGAACCAGACACCCCAGATTTTAATGAGACAATTATCAAACTTTGAATGTCTAATAGAGATGAACGAGAGCTTCAGGTAATCTATGACACTATTACCGTTAATGCAGCTGCAATTCCATGGTCTATCAAAGAAGGTGTAGTCTACTACGACGACCGCCTTTATGTCCCATCAACCTCTCTGTTGGTTCAAGAAATCATGAACACCTTGGGTATGACATCCCCTCATCTCATTGCAGTTGGATTTCATACGGCATCTGCAAACTCTTCGATCTAGGCCTTTTCATCAAGCATTCTATTTCTAGACAAGTGGCCTCTACAATCTATCCTAGTTACTACAATAATATTCTTTGATGACAATGGACAGAAGTTTCTCTCTGTAAAAAATGTGCACATGCCAGCCCACCATAGCGGAAACCAGCCACTGATCTCTCCAGCTTACGCAACTAAAGACACTATGTTTGGAACCATGATACATCTTGACACAGACCACATATACCAAACTCCTAACACTGTGTGTCGACACTTCATAGGGATGATGCATGCAGGACAAGTGCTATCACTACCACGACCTCCTCGCACTATGAAAATGGTATAGTTCACAGGACTGCTAGCAAGAACTGACATGACGGATGCAATCCAGAACTCACCCAACGAGCTAACAACAAGACCAATGACTACATTATGTCTGGATACATCGGATCATTCCACTATTCATTCATCTTTGCCGACCACAATAGTGTAGACGGTCAAGGTACCCACGTTGTGGGACATGTCATAATTCAACTCATGGAAATCCCTTGGGGGAATAAGCGGCTGACATCAAACGCCTCGTCATGGCGCCTATTTCAGTGCTGGACGCGCTGAGTGGAAAAGGAGATAGTGCTGTAACAAGCACAGCGGTGGCCCATCCACAAGCTAGAATAAATGGGCCAACTCTGGGCTAAAGGGCCAGCAATCCAGTTAACAAAGAGGCTGCAACAAGAAACCCTAGAGGGGAGAGAGGAGGGGGGCGCGCCCGCGCCGTCATAGTCGCCGTCACGTCGCATCTTCAAGACTGCCACATCACCGCGGGATAAATTAGAAAAATAGGATTAAATAAAATAGGAATTAAGGATCGATCTCTTGATTGCTTAGGGGTTAAGTCCAATTGGGACTATGAATATTTAGGGATTGTAATCAGATCAAATCAATAAAGAATAGGGTCTTCCCTATCTCTCTCCGCTCTCGCCGCCGTCGCCCTCGCCCCTCGCGCCGCGCGCGCCGTGCCGCCGGCCGACCAAGCCGCCGCCACCTCCTCCGTCTCCTCCGCCCTCCCGTTCAATCTACGCCCTCCACGTGTCACCGGTGTGCCGGACCACTTATAGCACTGTAACTGTAGTGTGAATAATCAGTTAACATTATCAAATAAAAATTTTCTCAATAACATTTATATAAATCAATTCTAGCACGCAGGTTAGTAGAACCATCATGATAAAAATTTGTGGTCAGACTAAAATTATAATAGATTCAATACTTTAACAGCGGTGATTATTAGAGTCTATCAGTTAAAGGCCAGGTGTTTGAGCCTATTATAAGTACATTGCCGGGGCAGGGCACCAGGCTGTGCAATCATTCATCAGAACTGCAGGAAGATGCCCACTAGCGCTGCTCGCTGGACCCTCGTCACTCCAGACATCTTCCTCTGACGAATGCCTTCCTCCATTTTCTTCATTTTCGTCTAGATCTAGCGTTACACAACCAGCATCACCAAGACATGGGATAGATCCCCCTGTGATCCATCGGATCGTCGTCCCACTCACAGTCACATATACATACAGAACCACACCCATACGCATACACCAAGCAAATAACTAAATCTCTTTGGAGCTGCTAAAACAGCGAGACTGGCCAATCGATCAATTGACCATGGTTCTCGTGACGGGTGCCATGGCCAGCGTCATCTTCAAGCTCGGCAATCTTCTCAATGATGAGTACAAGCTTCAGAAGGGTGTCAGGAAGAAGATCCAGACTCTGACACGCGACCTGGAGAGCATGCACACCGCCCTCTGCAAGGTGGCGGAGGTGCCGCCCAACGAGCTCGACAAGGAGATCAAGATTTGGGCGCGTGACGTCCAGGAGCTGTCCTGCAACGTCGAAGACATCCTTGATACCTTCCTCGTGCGCGTCGATAGCCACGATGAGGACCTGGACCCTAACATGGTCAAGCGTGGCGCAAAGAAGGTCAGTAAGCTGTTCAGCAAGAGCAAGGCTCATCACAAGATCGCTGGCATGATCAAAACCATCAATGAGCAAACCGAGGAGGTGGCTGAAAGGCATCGCAGGTACAGAGCTGATGATATTGTGGCCAAGCCTGCCACAACAACAACGGTTGATCCTCGCCTTGCGTCTATGTTCAGAGAAGTGTCACAGCTCATTGGCATTGACAAGTCAAGAAGCGAGCTTATATCCATGTTGTCGTTGTCCGAAGAAGGAAATGACGGTTCATCAAATGAGAAGATGAAGATAGTTTCTGTTGTTGGAGCCGGAGATTGGGCAAAACATCTCTTGCCAAAGCAGTATATGACAACCTTAATAATCATTTTAGTTGTGGCGATTTTGTCCCGGTTGGCCAAAATCCTGACCTGAAGAAAGTGCTCAGGGACATTCTCATAGAACTTAACAAGCATGTATACACCCATTTTAACATGGACATGTTGGATGAAAGGCAGCTTCTCAATGAACTTCGGGGGTTCCTTCGAAATAAGAGGTACACATATATTTATTCCCCGACCCCAAAAACTAATACTTACACTGACAAGTGTTACTGCATAATTTTTGCAATATGTATGTTATGATATAGGTTGTCAAGTCCTTAGCGTGAATTTACGAGTTTGATGTTAAATAAGCCATTTCAAACATAACTTTATGACTTTGTGAATAAATGGAACTTATTATATTAATTAGCAGGAACTTAGTTTCTTCTAAGTCAAGAATTACAATTCACTAACTGATCGGTCAAACAGTGGCAACTGACAATTACAAAACATATCACACTCCTTTACTATACTTTAGAGCAAAATTAATTCAACAAGTCTAATAAAACAATAATATTATTTCATTACGCAATTATATTTTTATGGAGAGACATTTTTAACTCTTAATATTTACAGTTAGTTTTGTGATCGGTTCATTATATTGCTGGCTAGTTGGAAAGGTTCGGAATCACTAGAAACCAACTTATTTATATCCGTAACACATTTGCTTAGTTATTTTTATTGATTTGGCAACACGTATAACATTTTCAGCTTTTGAATCTCATGGCCCTTACACTTTGGTATGGATAGGTATTTTATTGTTATTGATGATATATGGGAGCCTCAATCTTGGGAAGCAATTAAATTAGCTTTTGTTCAGGACAGTTGTGGATCTATAGTAATCATAACTACTCGTAAACTTGAGGTTGCTAAAGAAGCTGGTGTTGTTTACAAGTTACAACCACTGTCCTATGATAACTCCAAAAAGTTACTTTATACAAGGTTATTTGGTTGTGAAAACAAATGTCCAAATAACCATCTGGATGAGTTATCTGATCAGATTCTAAAGAAGTGTGGTGGTGTACCATTGGCTATCATCACAATGGCTAGTTTGTTATTGGGTAAATCAAGGAAAGAATGGATTGAGGTGTGCAGCTCTCCTGGTTTCTGCCAAGACAAGGATGGGAGGCATATGGAAAATACTATGCATATATTGTCTCTTAGTTACTATGACCTTCCTTGTCATTTGAGAACATGTTTGTTGTATCTAAGTGTTTTTCCAGAAGACACTCTAATTGCTAAGGATTCATTGATATGGAAGTGGATAGGAGAAGGATTTGTTGAGAAGAAACCAGGACGTGGTTTATTTGAGGTAGGAGAGGAATACTTCCATGACCTCATAAATAGAAGCTTGATCCAGGGGGTGGATTCTTTTGTCTATGGCATCATGGACGGTTGTCGTGTTCATGATATGGTGCTTGATCTCATCCTGTCCATGTCAACGGAGGAAACCTTTGTCAGTGATGATGGTACATTATCACAGAGCCAGGCACGTCGGTTAGCCCCCAAAAACAGGCAACTGGATCTCACAAAGGATACTCATGTGAACATGGCACAACCACAAGTAAGGTCATTTATAGTTTCTCAGTGTTATATTGCTAAATGGGCCTCTCATCCAAGGTTAAAACTCATCCGTGTCCTAGCTTTGGAGGGTTGCAGTTTTAGAGACGAAAGCCACAGCCTTGAGCATATTGGTAATCTACATCATTTGAGGTACCTTGGCATACGAGATTCATGGATCCGTGAGCTCCCAGGAGGAATAGGCGCTCTCAAGTTTCTACAAACACTGCACTTGGAGGAAACTGAAATCATGGAATTGCCGTGCAGCATTGGCATGCTCACACAGTTGGTATGCCTACATGCTCACTGGATCATTGCACCAGATGGGGTAATAGGGAGGTTGACTTCACTTGAGGAACTACGGATAGGAGGACCTCGCAACAATGTTGAGTCCAAGAGGCAGATTGTGAAGGATCTAGGCCACCTACGTGAACTCAGGGTGCTTAAGATTAATCGTCGTTATTGTATCCTAGATATGGATGAGGGCATCCAAATAGATTTGGTGCAATCTTTAGGCAATCTCCAGAAGATGCAGCATCTAACACTGGGTGATATGGTTGTTGCTAATATGAATGCCTGGTATGCAGCAGTACCCTCTCTAGGTCTCCGATGTTTGTTTCTTCCATTTGTATGTTTCTCCAAGTTGCCGTCATGGATTAATTCTGTGCATCTTCCTAGTCTCTCCCACTTGGAGATACGTTTGAATGATCTGGACGACCAGGGTCTCCAGACACTGGGAGGGTTACCAGAGCTCTGTTACCTCAGACTGAGAACACTTTCACGGGCACCAATAACTTGTAATAATAGTGTAGAAGATGGCTGCTTCCAGAAGTTGAAATCCTTGGTGTTGCTTGATTCAATGGTCCAGTTCGTAGCCAACGAGGATTCAAGTGCTTCGTTTAGTATCTTCTATATATTTAGAGGTATGTCCATTTGTAGGACAAGAAAGCAAGGCAACTGCAGAATAGTACGAGGCGTTGTTTTGCCAAACATGGAGGAGCTTATGTTTTGTGTACGTGTGAAGCAATTAATGCAGAATAACATTAGCTGTGAGGATATTGGGTTGGAGTACCTCCCATCGATTCGCAGAGTCAAAGTTGAATTATCATGTTACGACGCCTTTGAGGATGATGTGGAGAGAGAGGAAGCTGCACTGAGGCACGCAATTGAAGTCCATCCCAACCGCCCCACACTTCAAATTGAATACCATAATAAAGGAATATATGAAGAGGTACGTAAGTTGCTATGCATTCAATGTAAATTCCATCCAATCCAATAGCTGCCCCCTAGTTGTTGTTTTAACAAGAAAAAAAAATTACAGACGACGGGATGAGGATTATGACCCATTTTTTTTCGAAAACGTGCTTTGCACGTGCTTCATTAAGTGAAGTTAGAATTGTCTTTACATACCGACTATCCTAGTGGCGAGGTGCCAAGAGGATTAGATGAAACAAAAAGCGCCGCCTCGAATGGCGAAGCTTCGGAGGTCGTACTAAATACTAAACCGATTGTGTGACAGCGACGCCCAGGACTGCGATCAACCTATTCCGGCGTCGGCGCATAGCGCGCCCGGCGGTCACCGCACTGAGGAAATAGAACCCCCAAGGACTGCTTCCCGGCGGACAGGCTTGCTACGGCGAAGGCTTGGTGGAACTAGTCGTTGATGGAGGATGAAGATTATGATCCAGTTCAGGCACAGAATGAAGAGGACAAGGAAGAGATCCAGGTGGTAGCTAGCTAGCTATATCTTGCATGGTACGTTTCAATCCTGTTCTGAACTATTCAAACTGTATTTTCTGGTTCGTCATGTATTTCAGCTGGTACACAAACACACATATCACTTGATTCATTTGCTGCAGCATGCTGATTTAATTGCATTCCTCTTGACTTCCTCGTTTTGCTCTCTCACAGATTCGCTGATAATAACCATGCCCCAGTTCAAAGCTGCTGATGCATGAAGATTTCTACTGTAACTGTCCAATGCATCCTCTTGGTTTGACTGTCAAGCTAGTTTCAGTTTACTGCTGCTGTAGTCGTCGGGTTGTAGTACCTCCCATCCATTCGCAGAGTCATCGCTCAATTGTCGTGTTTATGGATCCTATGAGGATGAGGTGGAGAGAGAGGATCGCAGTTGAAGTCATCGTTCTGATCCCAAGCACTGAGGCACGCAGTTGAAGTCCATCCCAACCGCCCTTGCGCTCCAAATTGAATACTGGGGTAAAGGAAGTATGAGGAGGTACGTACCTAGCTAGTACTTACATGTACGTATTCGTTATTAATTATTCCATCAAATCCTTCGTTCAGCTGCCCCCCAGTTATTGTTTTAACAAAAAAAGAAAAACCACATTACAGACGATCGGATGATGATGATGATGCAGTTCAGCCACGGAGTGAAGAGGACGAGGAAGAGACCCGGGTGGTTGCTGGCTATAGCTAGCTCTTGGATGGTACGTTTCAATTATGGCCCACCGAATGATTGCATCGTCTTCACTAAACTATTCTCACATGTTCTCGTAGTTCCGTTGGCCTAGTAATTTATTGGTACACACACATATCCGTTGATTTAATGAAGCAATAATATGCAGATTTAAGTGAGTATTCCCAGATCAGAGTTGCTGGTGTAAGATTGCTGCTGTGACTGCGGTCCAATTCATCCTCGTGGAATGATTGTCAAGTTCAGCTTACTCCTGCATTAGACATTTAATAATACGAAATATCCGCTCATGCTGAGCTCCTGCTTGTTTTATTTTTCTTTATTATTTTTCTCACTGTAAACCTATCATGTACTACGTGCAAGTAAATTATGCTGTGCTAAATTGAAGGACGCACATGTGCTGTCGCCGTCGTTTTAACTTGTTACTATTTTGTCTCCAAAGCTTTTCTCTCTAGCTGCTGCCACATCCAACGGAGTAGACACAACAATATTCTTTCTTAACTACTACTCCTACACTCAATCCAGAGGATTCGTCCCTGGCCATTTACCAGTCACGTTGTGTCCGAGTAAGCGACAAGCTGAAATGCAAAAGGATTTAAAGCCCACATTTGACGAGTAGGCTCTGTTTGTGTGTTACACAGTTGCCCTATATTTTCTGCTTTTTTATTGTGTATTTCAGGTGGATAAGCTAAATTCAAACGTTTGGTGAACTCTGTTTCTAGGTATAAACTTGAGCTCTGTTTCTGTTCTCTGGATATCTCTCACTTTGGCTCCGTACATGGTGTATTCGACTCGTATACCTTGTCATTTACTATAACACGGCTCCTACAAATGAATATATACTGTATTTCTGTTTATTCTCTGTTTGAGTAAGTGACGGCAAGCATAGTTTACTATGCAGGATGCAGCAGAGTTCTCTGCTTCAAAAATTGTAAGCCTTAAATCAGATAGTTTTGTGACTCCTGTACTTCGCTCATCCTTTAGTTTCATCTTTTGCTGTGTTTCAGATGGAATAGCACGTGATGTATTCGTGTATTGCCTAGTTCGCATGCAAAATGAGTTAGATTCCTTCCACGGTGAACTCTGTTTCCAGGTACAAACTTGAGCTCTGTTTCTATTCTCTGCATAACTCTCGCACTGGCTCCATGGTTGTTGCATCGGAATCGTATATATCGACATTTTCTCCTGTAACACGGAACCTGTATATATATATGCTGTGTTTTAGTTTCATCGCTGTTTAAATAAATGATGGCAAGCATAGTTAATTTACTATGCAGGACGCAGCATAGTTTCTCTGTTTCAGAAACTGAAAGCCTTAGATCAGAAAGTTGCATGAGTCCCATACTTTGCTGGTCCTTTGGTTTCATTTCTGGCTATATGCATGCACGAGGGGAAGAGAGGAAAATTTAGCCATACAGTGGACATCTCTCGTTCGCTAATCCCACTTCTGGGCCGACTCTGCATCTGAAATAAACAAGTTGATTAAACTGGCCATAGGTATTCTCCTCGTCGATGATATGCTTGACCTGCAAGTTCGTTTTTTTTTTTGAGCAAACCATATCTGTATTACATGATAAGGAGAACGTTTACATACGCGTACAAATACAGGTACAAGAAAAGATACAAGGCCAGCTGTCCCAGCCGTCTTGCACAAAGGCCCCTAGAGAATTTAGATAACACACTAAAGTCCCTGAGCCTTGCGCTGCCCGAACTCGCCAGACGCCTCCGTCGCCCACCGCCGTCAGGCCGCCGCCCGCTGCCGTCGACGAAGGCATCATTGGCACCGCAGATCCGGAGACACCCCGTCGCCTGAAGGTTTTGAAGAGAGCCGCAAGGGCAACCCGACCCAATGGCCGGGATTCTGTCATGGTGAGAACATCGGCCGAGGCACTGCCTCGAGCACCTCCGAATCCGGCCCAAAGCTCGCCGTCGACGCCTGTCGCCGGAAAATCGAACTTGAACCTCCCCCCGCTTGCCGAAACACCCACAGCCGCCATCGAAATCTTTTGAAACCGAGGAGCCACCATGTCCACCGCCTCGCAGAGACAACGGAACACAGACGAACTCCGACTCCTACACTTACCTCCACGAGTTCGCTGACGACACCGTAGGAGAGCACCGCCGAGACGGGGTCGAGCTCGGGGGACCTTTATTCCTTGGCGCCGCCGCCACCGCCGCCAGAAACCAAACCCTAGATAAACTAGACCCTAGACTACACCGCCTGGCGGATAGCCACCGTTCCCCCACATCCAGAGGCCAGAAGGCCGTCGGAGGCAGAGGGGAACGGCAGCCCCGCCGGCGGGAGCTCCAAATCGCCGCCCTTGTCGCCGCTCTCTACTGTACAAGTTCATTTTTGTTAGACAGCCTAGCGTTTTCTCGGGCTGGAAATGAATTTGCTGGGCCTAGTAACGGTTAAACTACCCGAGAAAAGCCCAGTAGAGGCCGGAGGGATTGTTGGGTCCAACAAAAAGCTGAACAACTACATGTTGTCACAATCTGATTGGTCGCAATGCTACCTGCTCATCTGGAGCCGCTAGGATTGGCATCAGACCCGGCGAAGTAGCAGCAGTGTCAATCACCGAACGGTCGCAGTGCTTTATTTGTTTTCCCATGTCTCGATGCGACAGTTCTCCAATTTGTCGGAGACGGCCTCGATGGTTGAAACCCGCGCTTCCCGGCGTATCTCTGAATCCACCCGGTCAACGAAGCTCTTCTCCATGGCTGTGTCGACGTTGCTGAGGTGCTTCTCCAAGAGATGGCGCTGATCGGTAAGACGCTTATCAGTCGCAATTTCCTGATCGGCAAATACCTGGTAAATCTGCGCGAGTATATGAGCTGATTCTCAGGGTCACGCAGCGAGGGGCCTGAGTGCCTGATACACAGTTACACACTACAGCCACGCTGGGCCTAAGCCGATGTAACGAGCTTTCTCCTGTGTGGCCTGAGCCCACCAGCACAGCCCATCAGCCTCCGTGCTGGCGCCTTCATCCATTGCCGGACCCGGTACAGTAGAAGAGCTTGTTGTCGCTGGCGTCATCGGACGGGCGGGCGAACAACATCCGAGCCGCGCGGTCGTGGTCTCGTGGGGGCGTTTGCGAGGGAGCGCTGTTATCGTTGCTTTTTATGTCTTACTAGTTGATAGGCACGTGCGACACGCACGTGCTTATAACAAAATATTCCTTTTATGGAATAATTTTTTCTAATAAAATTAAAATTTATTTTAAATTAAAATCCAATTGATTTTCTGTATCTCCTAATATATCTCTATTCTAATGTCTAATAGTTGACCTTGTCATAGTTTTCTCCATGGCTAAGCCATCAATATTATAATGGTTTTCCCTACCCGTTATGGTTTGTACTCTTGTATGTCTTATAGAGGACAACCAACTCACCTTGTAAACTGCATGTAAACCATAGATGTATTCAAGCTAAAGATCAGCAAAGGTTCGTCATCATATTGTTGAAAAATATATTCATAAACATGTAAAATCTTAGATGAATAACGGTTAATTTTTTACAACACAATTCATATGTGGAACTAATTTTTTAGAGCACAATTCTTTGCTTGGCCCTATTCCCCACGTGTAGACCTAACTCATGCCCTGAATAATGGTTAATTTTTTACAACACAATTCATATGTGGAACTAATTTTTTAGAGCACAATTCTTTGCTTGGCCCTTTTCCCCGCGTGTAGACCTAACTCATGCCCTTGGACTTGGCTAGGTACATATCTTCACACATCAACAATCTTCCTCCCAGTATCACTGCCACCATGATATTGTAAGTCAACAAAGAAGGAACAACCTAAAATTAATTATACTTGGATCATTTTGGAAAATATAAAGAATCTATTATAGTCCATAATTGTGGAATATGAGATCTGAATCCATCTGGATCAATGAGAGCCAGGGGGCATAGTAATTTTTTGTGGAATGCGACTTGCAAGTATAATATTCCTTATGCAATATTCCATCTGCATAGTAAGTCTACTGATAAATCAAGTTATACTTAAGCTAAACAAGGATGTAATCAAATTAACTTACATTAAAAACACATCCATAAACCATTTAATGACAGGCAAAAACTACATCAATATCCTTGCATGGATGAAAATAAAGATACCTGGAACAATACAGGATCCATGTCATCTGTGACGATCTCTTTGATTTCATCCCTCATATTAGTTTCTTTCTTTTCTTTGATCCAAAATTCAGATTCTGAAAAAGGGAGACGGGCACAGCCAATACCAACTTTATGGGCTTGAAGCTTCTCTTCTGCTACACTAAATATAACATCTACACCTTCCTTATCCTTAGTGTCCAAAAGTGTTCCAAAAATGATAGCTTATGTCAGTCTCTGGAACGTCTATTGAATGTGTCCTAGAATAATCCATAGTTCATACAACAACACCCATAGTACTGCTTACCTTCAAACAATCGTTTTAAGAAAATCTGATTGCTCAAGAGCAGTTAGCCAAAAGAACCGGCGATCCCCTGGAAATTTAAATCAGAACGATCAAATATGAGTACTCTTCAGAAACAAACCTTGTCAAATGCAGAGAGTAAAAGTCCATGTAAAATCAAGCAGGCATATTTTATCCAAAAACTAAACAATATGGAAGAGATATATATATGTATGAAAAGACGATATTAAATTATTAATAGTATACTTGGACATCTGCATCTTTGTGAGGGGCTGATGGAAAGCTGGTTATCATGGGATGAGAGAACCCAGATAAACGGACAGCAGGCGCACAACAGAGGGTTTCTGCTTTCATTGATTTCGAAGCCCACATGTAAGCATAAGGCGGCAGCGATGGGTTGCCTGCCAATAAAAAAAACTGACGGCGTGCGCGAGGCCGGGCGATCGAGGATATATGAGATGCCCAGACGGAAACGGACGACGGCGCCGTGGGGCTTCACGGTGGGAGTAGGGCACGCATTCACGGAAGATGTTCTCCATGGCCTTGAGGCACGCAGTCGCGGCAGATGGTCTGCATGGCCTCGCTGAACCTGGTTGGGGATGAGGCCGAGGCTGTCGGCACGTACAGCATGAGCGGGGCCACGGCAGCAAAATCTTAGAGCCAAACCAATCAGAATTCAGATCAAAGCGGCCGGCAGGCGCCTCGGCTTGGCGTATATGGCGGAGGAAGAAGGAAGCACACGCGTGATTCGTGAGCGCGGCGAGTAAGTCGTAACATCCCGTAGCACCGACATGCGGCGGCCCAGCAGGGGCAGGCAGCAGCCCACAGTGCCACACACCAGGATAGGGAAGGACGCCACTGTCTTGAGCGCCTTGGCCCGCGCACGGTCGCCCTGCGTCGTGCCGTCACGTCGTCAGCTCAACAACCACCTCTGTCGTCGGCGCACACGGAGCAGGGAGCGGAGGCACGGTGGCCACGACGAACTCATTGCAGGTACGACGTGAGGAGGAGGCATGGGCATCGAGGCGGTTTCTTGTGGAGAGGACGACGATAGATGGGGACGAGGAGATAGCAGATTGGGAGGGGATCAGGGAGGGCGCGCTGGTAGGAGCCACGGAGCATGGAGGCAGCGTACAGAGGGAGCATTGGTGGAGTCGCCCGAAAGGTCGCGACCCAAAGAGAAGGAACGGCGGCGGAACTGAGAGAAACCGCAGCGGGTGGGTGTGGGTACGTGCGGCGGGTAAAGTTTTCACGGGTGAAAAAAAACAGCGAGGAGGAGGAGTCCGCAACGTGAAACACAGATGTTTCATATGTTCCTGGCAACCTTCTCTGTTGGGTCCATCCGTCAATGAGAGTGGGTGGGAAGTTTTCTTGGGTAACAAATGATTTCAAATTCTTCGCTCTTTTATAGTATAGATCAGGGTTTGCTGATGCAACGCTTCTCTTTCTTTCACCATATCAGGTATAGAATCATACATATTGCAGTTTATTTGCTATGTCCCGATGACAACAGATGATGAGCTGACCTACGGTCTGTGCCGGAGACGATGAATCCCAACAAGTAACAAATGAGGCTAACAAAGTGTTTGACATAACGGTCTGAAGGCTCAGAGCCACATGATGAGTGTCAAATAATTTTAGTCGCCATGAAGAAATTTTGCCACAACAGTCAATCGGTGATCCTAAAGTGAAGTGAGCTTTACAAAGTACCTGCTGAAGACACGACTACTTTTTTTTTTTGGAGAGGATGAAGACACGACTACTGATAAGGATGAAAACGGTCGGAAACGGTCGAAAAACTCCTCTGTTGTTTTCTACATTTATATTTAAATACGAAAGCGAAAACGAAAACGGTATAGTCAGAAACGAAAACGAAAACGAACTTACGGTATTTCGAAAACTAACCAATTCGAGCGGAATTATGTCGAAAATGGTCGACGTACGAAAGTTGAATACGAAATACCAACTCACGGTGCATAGCTTTAAACAAGTGCATGACCAAACTAACAAGTGCATGATTTAGTTCAAGTGCACATAATAGTTAACCGACACTGGACCTGAGCAAATTGAGCCCGGCCCAACCCGGCCCGCAAGCCCGGCCCGAGCCCGATGGTTTTTGGCCTGCCCACGAACCTTACTGGATAGGGCCCGGACACAGATCTCGCAGCCCGCTAAAATTTTTTTGGCCCGAACCCGGACCGAAATATTGTTTTTATCAATTTTACACTATAAAATACGCGGGTGGCCCACCCAAGCCCGAGCCCGGCCTAAAAATGAAGCCCGATCAAACCCGGGGGCAGTTCATGGGCAGGATTTCGTCATCCTGAAAAGCCCAAAAAAATTTCGGCCAGGCCCGCAAAATGCTCAGGTATAACCGACACACAAATACATAGTCACCAAACTAGTGATCAATCGAATGCATAAGTGCACCGTGTATCTTAATGCAGGTAGTGATCACTGTAATATTATTCTTTACGGCCACAAAGTTGTCAATCGAATGTATAAAATAAGTCAATCGAAGTTGTCAAACATTCCGTGAAAACCAAACACATTTACTAGTACTAGTACTGTACTAGTATAACCTAAGGAGGATCTGTCGGTGGACAAAAGCAGCAAGCCAGCAATAAATAATTTGCGTTGACATCGAACGATACCTGGACCTGGAGTTGGAGGCGCGCTGCGAGCCTGCTGCGACTACAGGTCGAACCGTCGAAGGGAACGAAGACGAGCACACGCTCAAGCGGCTGCACTAGCCCCAGGCCGCCAACCCCGTCTTCATCCCGGCCTCGGAGGCACGCCGTCACGGGATCACCAGCTCCAGCTCCGGAGTGTCACGTCACGTACTCGCGTGGAAGGGAACGGAGAGGGCGCCGCCAGGAAGAGTCGAAGAGACAGGGGCGCCGCCACGATGAAGAATCCGTCGCATGGAGTGGTGGACTGGAGTTAGGGTTCTGTTATTGGGCTGGGCTGGGAACGAAGGGGTCTGGGAGTGGGGGACTAGGAGTTATTGGGCCAATTTCGATTACTACCGAATTTCGATACGGAAGAATTTCGAATATAATGTAGAAAATTAGAAATCGGTCAAAATAAGCCCATTACGAATTCCGCTCCGTTTTCGAATTGTCTATCCGAATTTCGTACCATTTTCGCATTGTTCCGAAAAAAGTGAAAATGGTCGGATCAAATGTAGAAAACGACGCAATTCGGTCGGGAATTTTCATTTCCGTTTTCAAGCTTAACTACTGATGCCAATAACAGTGTTGGGTTGGGCTAAGTGAAGATAATAGGCCAGATGCTGTATCGACAAGCAACTGGGCCGCAATATAAGACCACAGGACTTGGATGCCCAATTTCGACTTGATGGCCACTAGCTACCAATATAAGTGCATATATCCCAACTAAAACCATATATGTCCTTTTTCAGCTTACGATATACAGTGCATTGCATCTTCCATCCTTTTTTAAACAAAAAAAAAAGAGAAAAAAACTCTGTGCTTCCCTCGACGACTTTGACCTTGTGCATCCAACTCTATACCTAATACACACCGAACCATGATGCTTGCTTTACAATATGTTATAGTGCCAAGTTGAAGTTGCGTATTGTAACCACCAATCTAGTTCATTGAAGAGGCTATATGAGTCACCCCCGCGATCTACCACTGATCCGGACAACTAGGGGATATCTACGAGTACCCGAGCTCAAGCACCACATTGCTATGGATGATTACTCTACTCCCTACGTGAAGAGAATAAGGTAAACTCGTAAACCAGAGAACGATAATAACACTGTACTTTCTAGTATTAGAAGTTGAATTACCGAAGAATCTCAGAAGCAAGCCCCATGTTAGGGAGACTTGATCCCGTAGGTACAAGTCGGAGAGGAGACACCGACAGGCTGGGCTTCCTCCAACTCTTCCCTCCACTCTATCTTTCTTAATCTAAAAGAACAACTCCAATCTCACATAGAGACTACAAAGCTAATCTCTCTTAAATGCTAGGCCCTAGAGAGGAAGTCCATTAAAGGGACCCCTCTTAGGTTGATCCTGTCTGAAAATAATGAATTAGGGTTTCTGAATGATCTCTAATCCAGGGGCCAGGGGCCTTGCTTATATAGCCCTTTCCGATCAATGTCAGCCATTGGATCAAACCGACTTAAATGTACAATTAATATTGATCTTCAAAGGCGGTGGAGGGAGGATCCGCGAGCCTGCACCTGATTGGTGCAAGGGGGAGGGCGACCGCCCTATCTCTGTGATAGGAGGGCCCCTCCCCGCAGGGGTTGCCTTTTCGAGTCTTCTAGATTCTTATTTTTTATACGTTGGTGCTTTATCTCTATGTAAACCTGACATGTGGGCCTTTCATGGTTGTTTTCAGCTGACACCCTACAAAAATAGATATTCACCATAACTCGTGGAATTCTGTCAGCTAAACCCCTAGTCTATGATGGTGATTCTTTTTATAATATTTTCTCGGTTAAATTGATAGTTAACTGTCGTCAACACATAGCAACGGCTGGTGGGGCGGTGTTAGAGCTCGCAGATCCGGTGGCTCCACCACCACAGCAGCAGCGCATGCTACAACACCATGGCGGTGGGCTCCATCCATCTCAGCAGTGTTCTCCCTCTACCTCAACAGCGGCATCCCTCCACCACAGCGGCGTCAAGGGTGCGGCGGATCTATGGCGGCGGAACCGCACCCCTTCCCCACCACAATGCTCCAGTGGTGGTGCATCCTCCTGTGGGTTGGATCTCACAGATCCAGCGTCGGAGCTTCTTGAACCGGTGGCTTCCCCATCACAGCAGTGGCGCAAGCTCCACCACGGCGGCAGGCTCCCTACACCACGGTGGCCTCCCTCCAATAGCGGGCTCCCTGGATCCGTTGGAGCTCGTGCTGGCTCCGGCGATGCGGATGAGGTTCTGGATCCGACTACTGGGCTGCGAACGGGCTCACTGGCGGGCTTGGGAATGGGCTTGCTGGTGGCTCGTGGTATTTTTGTTTTTTTACAGATTAACCGTGGTGGGCATCCTAAGTGCCCGCCACAGTTAATGGATTTTCCATGGCGGACCCGTTTGACCGCTGCGGGAAAGGAAAACTGACTGCCACGCCAAAGCAGTCTGTAGTAGTGTCATGCGCTCACCGGAAATGAGGGCGAGATCGCCGCACGAGACTTGAGGCCGCCCGCGCCGACGGTTGAGCCTCGGCTCCGTGCGGCTTCGGGCACTGGACACCGAAGGAAACCGACTGAAACCGGTGCATTGCTATCCCGGACCAAACCAGGCCACTGATCTCCTTAGCCCATTTTCATCCAAATCGTATAGGTCCAAATAAAAAACCAAACTAGAGAAACTAGTTTCAACTCAAACCATTCCCAGGTTGAGTTCTGGCCCATGCAAGAGCATGGGTAGATGAAATAGTATATAAAAATAGATAGATGCTTCTGAAATCAGCAAGTACTCCCATTCGTTCGGAAAACAAAGATGTATGTTTCCTACTGACAGTTATTGTGTACCTTCCATCACAACGTATTGCTCTCGAGGCATCAAATTGCAACTAGCGTGGGTGCGTGAATCTCCAACCGCTACACCTTCTCTTATCATAGACCTGACAAACAAAGTATTCCACTGTATTATGGTATTATTACTTGACAATGTATTCACGTTGTCACACACGGTGAACAAGACTCCGCTCAATGAACCTGTTGACAAGTGATAAAAATTTATATAAGGTCCCAGTTTGGGTTTGGTCATTTGATGGAGACTGGGGATGTGCTGTTCTTCGAGGAAGTATCACAAGGATTTTAAAACGATCGATGGGTAACCATATGCGAAATGGTTGTGCTACAATAATAAATCGATAGGACCATCTTGGGTTAGTTGGTGACTTGCGTGGTGCCAGCTGATGGAAAGCAGCACATGCTTTTTTTAAAAGGAACAATAATGTGGACGCAGCTTCTGCGAACTTGAGTAGGCCGTCAGCTTATTAGACGCCTTAACACGGTAGCCTCTGCCTTCCTGCGTAACATGCTGCAGGTCGTGCTTGGTATTTCGCCCGCCCCCTCGATACAACTCCTCTGCATCTTCTCCATATTGGTAAGTTGAAAGTTTTGATTCGGAAAATACTGACCCAGATTTTTTTTAGCTGAAATAGAAACAGTTTACTTAGCTTTCAGAAAAGAAACTAGGCTCAATACTTCGTTCTTGAACTATAAAGTTTTGACCATAATTACGGACCGGTCCAACATGAATGTTTTTTCCTTGCTGCTGTGAAGAAATAAAAAACAATTAAGGTGGAGCATCCGGAACACACTACAAAGCAATTACGCGCATGATTGCGTCCCTACAACACCACCAATCCACCATACCCAGCATCCACGAAGATTGCTAGCAAAGCTATCCACCTCCATATGAACCGAGTCTTCCTAATTGCAGTCTTCTTGAGAGCACGTCGGTATGAACGACCTGGTCACAGGTGCATTGGGCATGCTCTCCAACATACTGTTGAATGTGTTCATCAAGGAGGAATAGAAGCTGCACAAGGGCGTCAGGATACAAGTCCAGAACCTCTCCTGGGAGCTTGAGAGCATGCACGCCGCCCTGGATGCAACTCCTCTGCTTCTGAAGGACCGGAATCGGCGATCAGAGGAGGGATGAATGGGAGCCTTAAAATTCTCTCAAAATATTTAGGCCGCTGTCCCGAGTTCACCTCCAAAACCGTAAATTCTCCAATACTAAAATACTCACGCCAATTGATGACGGAATTACCTAGTAAAATTCTTTGGACCGATAGAAACCCAATGCAACAAGCAGATTGTGAATCGGAGCACAAACGACGAAACTACACACAAGACGAAAAATCAGAGCTAGTGAAAATTCTCTAGAAAATCAACAGAAAATTCGTTCAACAAGAACACTCTGCTGCTGGTCAGAACCTTCAACAGCACTACACCAATTCCTCCATAAATTCCATCGAGAGAATGAAAAGGCCAAAGCAGAGCTCTAAAGATCAGCTAATCAAGCTTTGGCAAAACACGGAGCAAGCAACAAGCTTTCTGGCCGAAAGCAACTAGTACAGAACCTCCTTGTTTCACACGATGAAAACACCCTGCACCAATCAGCGAACTGGGACACATGAAGGCTCCCAAACACAATCACGCAGAAGCACTGAACTGCTTGCTAGCTGAATTAGTGGCCAAAAGCAATTTGAAACTCACGGAACCAGGAGAGCTAGTGTTTTTCTCCAACCAAAAATCAGCACGTGTACATCCACAGCTGCTCCCTTCTAACAGGCTTTGCTATTGGGCAAGCTGAACCAAAACGCAAAGCAAATATCGAGGGAAAAGAGGTGCTTGGTGGGGTCTGCTCACCGCTGTGCTGTGGACGAACTTGAGGCTGTGCCGGTCAGTCCACGAACGGCACTTGGGCAGCAGAAGCACTAGCCGGCGGCGGCTTGTCTCGATCTTCTCGATCTGAGACCCGACAACCCCTGCACATGATGAACAGGAACAGATCGAAGGGAAATAACCACCTCACACAAATCGACGAAAAATCAAACCTTCTAGAGGTTCACAGCACAGATCCTCCACCCGATTTCAGAACCACGGGATCCCACAGCAAGCGCCGCTAGCTGAGCATGCACGGCACCTAGATGCTCGGCGTGGGTAGCGGTAATCTGCTGCAGTTCCCCCGACGTCCTGTGCTTTCCCTTTCACCAGACGAAGAGCAACACAGGAAAGAAAATGGAGAGACAGCTTCCCATCTGTACAGCCACGGGATAACAAATACAGAGGGGAACAGAGGCTCACGAGGTCTGCACGTGCTCCTCTCGAGAACAGAAGAACAGAAAAGAAGACTACCAAAAATCGATGAGAACTCGATCATATCAAAAACACTTGACCCCGAATTTTGCACTGGAGATCTTCATGATGTTGGTGAGCTATTCCTTGGAAATCATGGCTCGAACCCAACTCAAATTCCTAATTTTCATATCGAAACCATGAACTAAAAATGGGGAAAAATGGCAAACAAAATGAAATGAAAATCACAGACACAAGGGATGAATCCCAGAGGGCACGAGGACGATTCGGGCCTCCATTCCCAAACGAAAATCACAGTCGATTACACAGATTGCAGTTTCTCTGTGGACCTCTCTCAAGAACAAGAAACCCTAACTCTAGAGGGGGAAAATGAAAGTGGGAGAGGTGAAGAGGGAAAGGGAGCCCCTCATCCTTATTTATGGGCACTATTACACATTCCCCTTTTTTCCCTTAGATACATAGAGCCTAAACCACTTAGCCAGGGGCATTATGGTCTGACTCCGGCTTCACTTGATCCGACGGCCACCGCGCCTTCTCACCAGTAGCCTCGCTTCCACGCGATCTCCCCGATGCCGTCACGTGTCGTCCGTCCGCATCGGGACCTCCGCCAGGGTTTTGAGGTGCAAACCCGTGAAACCCGCCGCCGATGGTTTTGAGGCGAAACCACCAAACCGTTGCCGATGGTTTTGAGGCGAAACCACCAAACCGTCCGCGAGTAGCGTGGCCCATACGCGTCCCCCGCCGTGTACACTTGCGCTTGTCGATGTCCCAGCTGTCAGCCACCACGGCTAGCCATCCGGCTTCAAGGTCCCTCGGTCCAAGCCTCACGCCCGTCCTTCACCGCACTAGGTCCGTCAGCACGGCACGCCCTACTTGACGTTCACCGCACCGTCGACTACCGTCTCCGAGCTCGACACCTGCACAACACAAGCCAAGAGACACCGTTGTTTGACATGAAGCCGCGTGCCACGGTTAGTAAGACACACCCACACACGTCATTGTGTTGGCATGTTGACAATCACTTCATCACAAAAACCACTACACAATGGCTATGGAAAAGCCATGTGTTCACAGCTTCTTCTCCATATTCGTGAGTTGAACATTTTCATTCTCCTGGGAGGTCAAGAGTTTATTTTTTTAGATAAAGGATATAAATCCGGCCTCTGCATCCGATGATGCACACAACCAATTATTACACTGTTTTGAAATATGTAAAAATAAAGCAAGGGTCTCAGACATAGACCAGGACATTATAGCAAACAATATAAATGCTTCCACCCCCTATTTGAAATTTCTAAGGCAATCATCTCTAGCTTCTTGCTTAGCGACGAGAGGGTGTCCTTTACTTGCTCATCATGCTGCAGTGGGCCCCAGAAGCGTAACCAATACGCTCCCCTGAAAATAACCTGCGAGAAAAGAGTTCATTTTGCATTTATTAAAAATAACATTATTTCAGATCTCCATATAGCCCAGCACATAGCAGCAACCCCCACCCAGATCAAGCCTCTAGTTTTCTTTTGCTGATTTGAAAGCCAAGCACCGAACATATGGTTGATCGATCTCGGTTGAGTCAAATTAGTAGCAAAGAAAATAATCCTCCAAATCATTTTAGTAAAGGGGCAGTCTAGGAATAAATGTTGGATAGTTTCATTCCTGTTACGGTATATGTATTTTTGACTCCCTTTCCAATTTTTCCTAGCAAGATTGCCTTTCGTTAGAGTGACACCTTTTTGTAGGAACCAAAGAAATATCTTTATTTTTAGAGTATTTTTATTTTCTAGATCTGCTTATGAGGAAAAGGTGGTTCAGTATCCATTAGATGTACATACATCGAATGGACTGAATATAACCTAGATTTGGTTAGGCCCCATTTAAAGCAATCCGAGCCATCCACCAAAGGTGCAACATTAGAGATTCGTGATACTAGATTTTGCCAATCTAAAAGTTTATTGTCCACCAGAGTCCTTCTAAAGGAGATGTTTAGAGGGCTTATGGCCATTACCTTTGATACAGTTGCGTGAGGATCGCGAACTATATTATATAAAGAAGGATACTGAACTTTTAGAGGACTTTGTCCTACCCATGTGTCCTCCCAAAACCTCATTTTGGTTCCATCTTTAATGTCAAATGAACTATGAGCCCATACCTCATCTTTGATACGCATAAGACCTCTCCAAAAATGTGAATCATTTGGTTTGGCCTTTACTTGGGTAAGAGATTTGGAACTGAGGTATTTATTAGTTAAAAGGGACTGCCATATGTCATCTGTGTTTATTAGATTCACTAGCCATTTGGCTAGTAGGCATTTATTTTGCAGTTGTAAATTGAGAATACCTAGACCCCCTTGATCTTTAGGTCGGCAAAGGATATCCCATCTAGCAAGTCTATATTTATGTTTCTCGGTAGAACCTTGCCAGAAAAATCTTGATCCGAAATGATCAAGGTTTTTGAGGACGCCTTTTGGTATCTCAAAGAAGGACATCATAAACATAGGTAAGCTGCTTAACACTGAGTCAAGCAGGATGAGTCTTCCCCCATAAGATAAATATTTGGCTTTCCAATATGAGAGTTTTTGTTGAAATCGTTCTTCGACCTTCTTCCATTCAGAATTTAGGAGTTGTCTATGATGCATATGGATCCCTAGATATCTAAAAGGATATTCCCCAGCGTTACACCCAAAGAGGTTAGTATAGTAGGATTCCATCTCTTTGGCTACACCATAGCAGAAGATCTCACTCTTGTGGAAATTTATCTTAAGCCCAGAAAGCTATTCAAAAGCACATAGCAAAAGTTTAAGATTTTTCGCTTGTTCTGGGTCATGGTCGATAAAGATAATGGTGTCATCTGCATATTTTAGGATAGACAGACCATCATCAATAAGGTGTGGGATGACTCATCTTATTTGTCCATCGTTTTTTGCTCTATTGATAAGTAGAGCTAGCATATCTGCAACGATGTTAAATAAGATGGGTGACATAGGATCTTCCTGTCTAAGTCCACGTCTAGTTTGGAAATAGGGTCCTATATCATCATTGACCTTTATTCCCACACTTCCTCCAGTAACCATGCTCTCGATCCAGCGGCACCATTTGGGTGAAAAACCTTTCATGCGTAAGGTCTGTTGTAGGAAAGACCAGTTGACCTTATCATAGGCCTTTTCAAAGTCAATTTTTAAATTTATACCATTTTATTTTTTGGTATGTAATTCATGGATACTTTCATGTAGGATTACTACTCCTTCCATGATATTTCTGCCTGGCATAAAGGCCGTCTGTGTTGGACCACCACCGTCTTTGCTACCACATTCAGCCTATTTGTGCCTACCTTTGTGAATATTTTAAAACTCACATTTAAGACACAGATATGTCGGTATTGCTGAATTTTTGTAGCATTTTGGATCTTTGGAATGAGTGTAATAATTCCAAAGTTCAAACTATAGAGGTCTAGAGCCTCTCTGTGTAACTCTGTAAATAGAGGTAAAAGATCCTGCTTAATCACCCCAGAAAACTTGATAGAATTCCGCTGGAAATCCACCAGGTCCAGGAGCTTTATTATGCTCCATTTGAAATACTGCGTCCCTCACCTCAGATTCAGTGAAACGACTAATGAATACATCATTTTCTTCCTGGGAAACTTTGTGGGATATCTAGGATACGATCTTCCATTACGGTGATTTTAGAATGATCCGATGGAACAAAGAGGTCTTTATAATATTTTGTGATATGGCCTTTAAGGTTGGCAACGCCCACAATCACTCCTTGATCATTCTCAAGTTTAAAGATATGTTGTTTGTGATGTTTCCCATTAGCCACCTGGTGAAAGAACCGTGTATTAGCATCCCCTTCCAGAAGGGCTTTCACTTTGGCTCTCTCATACCATTTTAGTTCTTCTTCTCTTAGAAGACTGACTAAGCGCTCTTTTAGATAGTGTTTTAAATTAATTTCTTGATCAGATAGGCAGTTATTCTCTGCTTTCTTATCAAGACTCTCCAGAAGAGATAGTAGGGTCTTTTTTTCTTTTTTATATGACCCAGCTGTGTGTTTAGCCCACCCTCTAAGATATTGCCGGAGTCGACGAATTTTAAATTGCCACCGTTCTAGTGGAGTCGATCCATTACATGGAGATTGCCATATATTGGCAACCATGTCATAGAAGCCCTCCCTGATTAGCCATCCCCTCTCAAATTTGAAAGGTCGAGTTTGGGTTTGGTGAGTCAAGGCTCCTGTGTTAAGTACTAGTGGAGTACGGTCAGAAATATTCCTATCTCTAGGTTCGACCGAAGAGAATGGGAATTGATTCTCCCATTCTGTACTCACGAGAATTCTATCTAGCTTCTCATAAGTAGGATTATCACCAGGCCCGGCCCAGGTATACTGGCGCCCTGTCATCACAATCTCCTTGAGATCTAGGGATTCGATGACAGCATTAAAAAGGTTTGGCCATTTTGGATCATAATTCCCCGTACTCTTGTCCTCTGGACTTCGCATTATGTTAAAATCCCCTCCTATTATATATGGAAGGGTTTCTCTAGAATAGGTATTGGCTACCTCTGTGAGAAAGGCGCTCTTGTTTTGAGTTTGTGCTGGTCCAGACTGAGTATAACACAAATTTGAAACCATTAGATTTATATCTGAGGGTGAATTTCACATAGAAATCACCTTCATCAATGGCTCCAATATCAAAAATATTAAGATCCACTCCAAGAGGATGCCCCACGATCTACCATGGGAGCCATGGAGTGCCGGGAGAAAATCATGTCCGCCACATAGATTTTTGAGGACATGATCCGGAAAGAGTCACGCCCGGTTTCGAGAGAGCAATAAGATTAATTTGCTCCTCCTTAACTAGTTCAGCCAGAAATCTGTGTTTAGCCAAGTCTCCAAGACCTCTGCTATTCCAGAAAATCCCCTTCATTTTATGATTATTTTGGAGGGTATTTGGCTTTTTAGGAAGTCTGCCATTATTAGAATTTTTGCCATTATTATATTTCTTCCTGCGGCGAGAAGGAGAGAGATCAAGGAATTGATCATTCTCCTTGTCAAGCAAATTCTCATTTAGATTCCCACAAGCGTGGCTGAGAACTGCTTCGAGTCGGTCTTCCCGTTCGTCATCACTTTCATGAAAAGAGTATTTAGATTTAGATATACTCTTTTTTGATTAGCACTTAAAACTAACCTATCTACCTCTATGTTTTTAATATTCACTACTGTTGAGGTATCTAGGTTGATGCCTATCCTACCAAGGTTTGACAGAATTTTAGAATCTGGAAAGGTGGCAAAAGAATTACCTTCGAGATTCTTTTTTGCCGCCATGCGTGCTGTCTTGTGGTAAGTGTGCAAATCTGCCATCGCCGTGTTCCTTGAGCTGCGGCGAAGTTGCGGCTTGTTGACCGTCGGAGGGGGTGCTGGAGGCTCTATCTTGTTCCCCCCATGCGGCACTTGTTGACGAAGTGGCATGTTAGGAACCCGCGGTGCAGTAAGCGAGGGCGACGCCATAGCTGCTGCATAAGCCTTCGGGCCGTTCCCCGTATCGGGAACGACATCCTCTTCCATCGCGCCGGGTACTCCATGTCCCCCGGAGGCCGCCTGAACTGGTGTCGCGGGCACCTCTGTCGAGTGTGCAGCCGGCAAGGAGAGGTCGTTGACACTGAGTGTGTCGACCCCGCCTTGCCCCCCGAGGCCGCCCGCCCTGATGGTGTCGCCGGAGCTTGCCAGATGTCGCCGGAGAGGGAGCAGCGGATGGAGTTCCTCTGTGCCCATCCTCGCTGTCGGTGGTGCTGTCGTTGAGGAAGTCCTCGCCCGGACTACCAGCACCGGGAGCCATGATGTCGTCCCCGATGCGGTCGCTGGCCAATGCCGTGTTCGGCAGGTGCTGCAGCTGCAAAAGGTCAAGGCCGATGGGCCTAATACTAGCCGTGGCCCAAGCCACTTCCTCACCTGCAGCCTGTACTTGGTTAGTTAGTTTTGGAGTGTCGGCGAGGATATCCACCGATTCTTCTGGAGCTAGGACAGCCCCGGCAAGCACCGTTGCAGTGATAGGGGCGCCTTCCCCACCACTTTCAGAACCTCCATCATTAGTACCACTAGGCTCCTCCACTATGATATGTTCTGTCACAGTGACCCCAGTGCAAGCGTTGGCATCACCATGCTCCTCTTCCACATCATCCGGTTCTAGAAAAACCTGGTTACAAGCCATAATTATAAGCTCTTCACATGCTATATCCAGTGCCTCATCAACCATCTTTGCTAGCTGCCGCTGAGATGGAACATCCTGTAGAGGTGGCTAAGAATTGTTGTCTTTGGTGTTATTATTTGGGGGCTTTGGGTTAGGATCATCAGCATCTTTCATCTCACTGTCTTCCCCCTGTTTTTTGTCACCATCATCCAGCAAATCCTCATCTTCTGTGTCGGATTCAACAATCTGTGGAGGTTCTTCCGCTTTAAAATACAAGCGGTAGACGCTGCTCACTGCACAAATATCAGCGTACTTCGGGATCTTTTCCTTGTCAAGCACCGCCACAAGAATCCTCACCTGCCCAGTCGCTCGAAGGTGTACCATATCCACTTTCTGAGTAGCTCCAACGATGGATCCAACTGCCCATAAAGGGAGAAAAGAGTGAAGCATGCGGGGTACCTTTGTAACTGTAACCCACACTTGTTCCAAATCCCTAATAGGTTGAATATGATCAACAAACTCTGCGAAGATGATAGTGCCCTCTCCATTCCTCATTGTGAATGTCCGAATGGCAATCATACGATCAAGTTCCTCTTTACTTGGGAACGGTACAACAAAGGATTCGGCTTCAAGCTGTTGCACTTCCCAGACCCACGGAATAGGAATAATCCTTGCCAGTTCAGTCTGAAGCAAATGAGGAGATACCTCACCCAATTCCACTTTGATGAGGGCAGCTACTGATGACTGGAGGTTCCACGATCTGATTATTTCATGCAGCTTGAATCTGGAAAAAACCCAATCCGTCGGCTGCGGCACCGCAATATGCGACCGACGGTTTGGGTCCCTGCAGTAGTGGGCACTGGTTTGTGAAGTGTTCTTCGGTGCAGATGGCACACTCCCGCTTCACTACTTGGTCCTTCCGTTTCATTTTGTGTTTGCCTTATTCCTCATTGGCGCCCGGTCCTCCCTGAGGTTGTTGGCTCGCCTCTTCTTCTTGGGCATTGTTGCGCCCGCGTGGAGCCTCCAGCGCCCCATCCGCAGGGGTATCATTGCCCTCTGGTGCCGCTGTCCCCCGTCCACGACCACGGGCGCCAGGAACCTTGGCGCCCTGCCCGTGATCACCATCCACCGGAAGAGCTTGTCCTCCTCGGCCTCGGTTGCGCCACTATCCCTCCACACGGCCGCGAGGGTTTTGATCTGCAGTGGCAGATCCCCGTCCACGACCTTGGCCCTCATCACGGCCACGAGCACGGGACTCGGCGGCTGCGGTGCCGCGTCCACGGGGATTGTCTGCCGTCCCACGGCCTGGAGCGCCACGGTTCCTGAAGCCCCTTCCACGATCGCCACCAGCCATGAGCGCTTCGCGGTAGGATCTCGTCGGAGTTGCAGTGATGTGGAATAGCTTTAGATTGAAAAGCCTGTGTGTTGGTCTTCGTATGACTGTGTCGTCCGTATTGATGGAGTTGGGCTGTTCGTGTTGGACAGCTGAGTCCAAAAAACTACTGGGCCGGGTAGGTTGAGCCCCTTTGATGGCTAATCCAGGATTCGGATTTTGAATTACCAGAACCCGTGGTTCTCGACCGCCGCCGCGGATGTACCGCGGCCATCAACGACGCCGGGAGGAAATCACCGAGGGTAGCCGACGGTGTGATCCGGCGTGGAGGCAGCGGACCCTGCCATACGCGCTTCCAAGGAGCCGTGATCTTCTGTATGGATGGAGGTGGACTCGTCACATTCTTCAGCCTTGTCGAAGATTGATCAAGGCGTCCCCTCACCGGCGCTGGCTGAGATGCCAATGCAGCCCGGGCCGGTGTCGGTCCTTGTCGATCCGAGGATCGGGCCAGCAGTTCGGCATCGCCGAGATCTTCACACTCCGTGTCTGAGTCTGAGTCCCAAAACTCCCCTGAGATCTCACGTAGCTTTGATGATGAGACGAGGGAAAGTTCGTTTGATGAGAACTCCAACATGCGTCGAGTGTGATCAAGATCAGGACCTCGAGGTTCTTTCGCCGTACTGTGCAGCAATGCCCTTCGAATTGATGGTGCTATTGTCACCGGCATACTCCATATCACGAAGTCTGAGCCGTTCGGAGAGGCGGAGACTGTCGTCGAGGATGTGAACAGCCGGTGACGAAATCGCCGGTGTACGGCGTGCCGACCTTGGGGCGACACACGTCCCGTCGACCGGATTTGGGTTGCCGTGACACAGCAGAGCCGGATCTGATGTGCCGCGACGGTGGATCACACGGTAGCGGAGTGAAGGAGAACGAAGCTGATGCCTTAAACGATCCGGCGGGGAGCCGCTGGTAGGCGATGGTGGGTGGCGGAGCTCACCGGCGGGGAGCCGTCGGCAGGCGATGGCAGGTGGTGGAGCTCACCGGCGAGGAGCCGCCGGCAGGCGATGGTGGGTGGCGGCTTTACCCTGAAACCTCTCAGATGGGCCTCGCGAATTATTGGGGAGGTCTAGCAGAGCTTTCCGGTCAAGATTTTATTGGGCTGAAACAGAAACAGTTTACTTAGCTTTCAGAAAAGAAATTAGGCTTCGTTGTTTGAACCATAAACATTTGAACATACTTACGGATCGCTCAAACTTGAATATTTCTTTCCTTGTTTCAGTTTGATCTAGGCTGCTTGCTGCAGTGAAGAAATAAGAAACTAGTGAGGGGGAGCAACCGAAACACATCAGAAAGCCATTGCATGATTACATCCCTACAACACCACCAATCCACTGTTCCCTGCAACCACGCAGGTTACTAACAAAGTGATCGAATAAGCTTGAGAGCACGTGAGTATGGACCTGGTCACGGGTGCGTTGGGCATGCTCTCCAACAAACTGCTTCTGCAGAAGGGCGTCAGGACGCAAGTCCAGACCCTCTCCTGGGAGCTTGAGAGCATGAACGCCGCCCTCCGCAAGGTGGCGGCAGTGCCAAGGGACCAGCTCGACGAGCAGGTCAAGATCTGGCCCCGCGAAGTCACGGAGGCTTCCTATGACATGGAGGACATCCTCGACACATTCATGGTGCGTGTCGACCGATACGAGCCTGCTGATCTAAGCAAGCTCAAACGCATCAGCAAGGGCAAGGCTCGTCGTGACATTTCTTGCGCCATCAAAGACATCATGAAGCAAGTCGTGGAGGCGAACGAAAGGCGTGTCAGGTATAAGATCGATGATCTTGTGGGCAAGCCCGCTGCTATGACAAGTATTGATCCACGCCTCTCGGCTCTCTACACAAAAGTGTCACAGCTTGTTGGCATCGAAGAGCCAAGGGACAAGGTCATAAAAATGCTGAAAGATGGGAATGACATGGAGACAAAGATAGTTTCTATTTTCGGGTTTGGAGGGTTAGGCAAGACTACTCTTGCTAAAACTGTGTATGAGATTCTTACTGAGGATGCCCATTTCAAAGCTTTTGTTCCCGTTGGCCAGAATCCAGACTTGAACAAAGTCTTAGAGGACATTCCCATTGGACTTGACAAGAAACGTTATATGATGGAATTCAATTTGGCAATATTGGATGAGAGGCAGCTAATCAATGAAGTTCGGGAATTCCTCACAGATAAGAGGTACTCGTCGTCATACTCCATTGCCTTTTTAATTAAGTTATGCAAGTTGTCCAATCATTTTTAGAGATATACCATTTTCCAATGATTCCCGTCCAACAAAGTGAAAAATGCTATTTTTTCATTTTTCTCATTTTCTTATCTGGTCAACAAACAACACTACAATATTTTTTCCCGCGATATTATAACTATTTGTATAGTCACCTTGTGCGAGTACTTACGTATTTTTCACCAATTTAATTATATGACTCCATTTCCATGTATATAGGTACTTCATTGTTATAGATGCCATTGGGATGTACCATCGTGGAACATAATAAGATTTGCCTTGGATGACAATAGCTTGGGAAGCAAATAGTGATAACTACCCGCAAGCATGATGTTTCCATGAGTGTTGGTTGTTCTTATAACTTGGAACCCCTTCCCTCTGAGTGTTCTAAAGAATTATTCTAGGGGAGAATATTTGGCTCTGAAGACAAATGTCCCAAACAATTTGTGGACGTATCTCAAAAAGTAATTAAGAAATGCGGAGGTGTGCCATTAGCTATCATTACCACATCAAGTTTGTTGGCAAATAAGTTTGGAAATATAAAAGAGTGGTACGAGTTTGTGACTTTCTAGGTTCGGGACTTGAGAGCAATCCTGATATGGATAATATGAGAAAGATATTATCCCTTAGCTATCATGATCTACCAGCTCATTTGAGGACATGTTTGTTATATCTATGTACATTTCCAGAAGACAATGTAATTAGGAAGACACGGTTGATATGGAGGTGGATAGCTGAAGATTTTGTCTGACATGGAGAAGGGGAACAAAGTTTATTTGAGATTGGGGAGAGTTATTTCAATGAGCTTGTAAATAGAAGCCCGATCCAACCAGCAAAGATTGCTCCTTGGCGAGATATGCCCGAGTTTTGCCAGGTGCATGATATGGTCCTTGATCTTCTTTGTCCCTTGGCAAGGGAAGAAAATTTTGTTGCCGCAGTATGTGGGGACACCAGGCAAAGCACACCTTATTTGGGAAGCAAGGTTCACAGGTTATCCGTCCATAATTCTACATGGCCTCTCATGGGCATTTCTAAACTAAGGTCACTTACCCTCTTTAGTGATGCTAAAATTAGTTCAATTCCATCCCTGTCATGTTGTCATCTTCGTGTATTGGATCTAGAAGCTGGTTGCAATCTTGAAGGCCATCCAAGTTTGAGTTTCATAGGGAACTTACTTCACCTGAGGTATCTAGGTATAGGGGATACAAGATATGGTGGTGAGCTCCCGGAAGACATGGGGACGGTTCAACTTTTGCAGACATTGAACATATTTGGTACTCACATAAAGCAGTTGCCATCGAGTATAGTAGGGCTAAGAAGATTGATGTGCCTGAACCTTAATTGGGTTACATGCCTGCCAAATGGATTGAGAAATCTAACATCGCTAGAAGAGCTGCGGTGTGCGATCGTGGATTCTGGACATGTTGCGGAAGAGCTAGGCCATCTGACGCAACTGATGATTGTCACGGTCAAGCTCAAAATGGACGCAGAAGGTGGATGTGATGATGGCATCTGCAGAGCTCTGGTGGGTTCTCTTCGCAAACTGCAAAAAATCCATGGGCTAGTGGTAGAGTCCGAGGCAGTGATGGATCTTGAAGGCTCGGTGGAGGCCCTACGCAGCCTGTCCTATCTTCGTATTCGTAAAACTAGTTTGTTGCCGACATGGATCAGTAATGGATCCCTTATTCTGCTCTCCCACCTGTACATAACGGTGGTTCATGTCCGAAAGGAGGACAGCGTAGCCATCGGCATTCTGCAGGCTCTTCGCTTTCTAGAACTGAGTGCGTGTGGTGGTGACATGCACGTACTGGGAAGGTTCATGGTTGCCCCTGATGCCTTCCATGTGCAAGAGAGTGCACATTCAATGGTTTTTCAGTGCTGCCGTCTATGTTCCCACGAGGAGCTGTGCCCTGGCTTGAAAAATTTAGTTTCCGCATCCGCCCGGAGGATTTCTCTCAAGGTGAATTTACTACTGATGACCTGGCCTTGGGCCACCTCCCGTCCCTTCGGAGTGTGTCAGTTGACCTTATTGCAAAGGAGGAGGTGGTACTGAAGCTGAAAGAGAAGCTGAGGCACGAGGCGGATGTGCACCCCAACAACCCTTCCATTTTTGGTATTTGATATTAATAAAATGATAACTTCTGAATGCATGTACGTACTCCTGTTTTTTTCTTCTCTATGTATACATCTTCTTGTGCTGTCATGAGTTTTCTATAGCAGTACAACCTAGGCCAGCCTCAATAGGGCTTCAAAAGAGTTTCATTCTCATTTAATACAGTAATACATCAATAATTTTAGTGACTTGACAATTTATTTACAAGCACTACCGGAAACGGTACCGTCGCCGAGGGCCGCGGCCTTTGCCGAGGGCCCAAAGTCGAGCTCTCAGCAAAGGTTTCTTTGCCGAGAGCCAACTGTCGGCAAATCCAAACCGTCGGCAGTTAACCTTTGCCGAAGGGCCGGCTCTCGGCAAAGAGTGGGCCCTCGGCAAACTACGGCGGCAGGCCAACGGCGTCGGTATCCATCAACGGCATTCGCGTTTCCAAACACTAAAACAGAGGCCCTCCCCGCCCCGCCGCTCCCCCACACCCTCCCCGCCACCAAACCCTAAACCTTCGCCACCGGTCCCCGCGCCGCGGTCCTGTAAAACCCGGTTTTAAGAACAAAACCAGATATACACCATATGTGAGTCTTAGGAGTCAATTCCCACATATAGCTACAGGTCAAGGGTAGTATCAGTAAACAATGCTTTAAAATAACGTATAGTAAAAGAGAAATATACCCTTAACTAGGTAGCAATCAGTGGAAAGACAACTCCGATCTTCACGTAAGGACTCCACTCCACTGGATCCAAACTGACTGGTTGATCACAAGCCTAAAACTTCTCCTGAAGTGTGGGGAAAAAGCAAGAGTGAGTCCATGTTGAACTCCGCAAGTATAACAACAAGTGTAATCCTATAGCCACATGATTAAGTGAAACTGAACAAATGAATTGCACATAAACAATTTAAATGAACACATGTTCCCTCAAGTTTTCCGGGCCACCTATAACCATGGGCACGGACGATAAATCGATTTAACTCTGCGCAAAGGTGTACCCTTTCCCTGTGAGTCGTGATTCCCATTTGCTCGGGTTTATAACTCCCATGACACTTCCAAGGTGAATGAGCAGGGTCTCACTCTAAAGCCACCCATAGGTTCATCTAACAAGTTAGGGCCGCAGGGTCATCGGATGTAGGGAAACCCTCCTCCGAGAGTGGCACATTCCTACCCGGCTATACACACAATGGAGGAGCCGCCCTATACCCAACTCGCAGATCCTCTAACTCGCTAGAAAAGGTCCTATGAACAACTAGAGCCAGAGCCATATAGCCCTCACAGCGGCACGTTAAGTCCCAGCTTTTGTCAAAGGATAACATTCATCTTTTATGTTTATCTCATATTCATTAGTCAAGCTTACTAGATCATGGTCATAGAAAGAAAAACTCAAGCTATACTTGCCTTAAACTTCGATCCTTCTTCAAATCCCAAAACTTCATAGAATTGCTTCTTGACCTCCACTTCTTGTTGAGCACCAACTTTCAGCGCAAAGCTCACCGACTAGACACGATTATAGAACACCACACAAGCATCCGAGCAATCATACACGAAGCAAACATAGGACTATATTAGAACAGTACACCAATCATAAATAAACAGAAAGGAAAGTTTATAAAACAACTCTACTCGTTGCTACGATCACAGAGACGTCAAGTTCACTGAAAACGGAGCTACGGCGGCGAAGATAAGAATTTTCCAAGTTTTTCTATGGACTAATAATGCATTAAATATGAACTCAAAATTTAAAAGGCTACAAACTGAACTAACAGAGACTCTAACACGTTGCTTACGAAATTACAAATCTAACGTAATTTGAATGGGCCAAAACGGAGTTAAAACAGAGATTTTATGACTAAAACAAGGCCGAAGGAATATATGTATTTTCCTTGTATTTGCTGATTTATTTTTGTATAGAGAAACGGCCACAAAACACATATGATGTCACAAAAGCTAGCTTTGACATCAGCAAAAACAAGCTAGCTAGCGACGATGGAAGTCATGGCCGGTGATTGTAATTTGCAGAGAGGAACTAAAACATAGGATGCTCACCAATGAACAAGCAGTGTTGATGATCTTTTACAGGTTTGGGCGTCAAGACAGCAGCGGAAATTCCAATGGTTCCATAGCAGCAGAACTTCAACTGGATGAGCAACAGGGTATATGGATGAATGACCTGCTTGCTTGCTTTTTCACTGCATGACGTGAGGTGTATTCCGTAGATGGTGAATGAGCTAGTGCTCTTCAAAGGATGTACAGATGGGCAGTAGATACACGTACCGATGCATGCACATTTGCATGCTGTACAGGAGGAAGACGATGGCAATCTTAGAGAGATTGCTGGTGAATGCTGATGCTGGTGAATGGTGATGACCCTTGCTGGTGTGGCATGAGCTTGATACGGAGGACGACTCGTGCTGACCATCAGCCGAACCGTGATGTCGAGAGTGTGAGGAGCCAGCTGCCAGGTCCTCAAGAAGTCATCGATGGATGCTGTAACTTATGCAGCCACGGCTCGCGGTGGCGCTCAGTCTGGCACATAGGCGATGACCGAGGTGGCCAAGATGATGCGCAGCTGACAAAGGGCCGAGACGGACCGAGGATGACGTGGGGCTCAGGAGCAAGAAAAACTAGGAAGGGGTTGGCGAAACACGCTCGGCACGTAGACAAGCGAACCAGGTCGTAGGCCGTCGTCATATGCCTGCAACAGCAAAGAGATGGAACTCATGCCGATGGAACAAGAATATATGAACATGAGCACTGATATTTGAGTGTTGGAAATAGGTCGGCAGAGACTCACCAACGACGTCACAAAGACAACGAGAAGAACAAAGTGCTGCACGTAGAGGACTCCACGTCGGCATCGACCAGGACATGGTTGGCCGTCGGGAGCACTCACTAGGGAATAGGCTCATTGGAGTTGTCCAAGATGGCCGACAGTAAGGAGAAAAATAGAATTTGCTACCTTAGGGATTTCCAAACTAGGAACTCCCCTTAAGATAGTATTTGATGTGTTTTTATCAAGGATTGGTACATATATATAGGGAGGAAAACTCTACACCTATACATCAATTAGCAATATGGTATTATTGCTATTGCATCTCCACCATACTTTCGTTAATTTCTGTCCGCGATGGGAAACGCCTCCGTAATCCACGGACAGGCGATTGAGGCGGTCCTGAGAGAAAACTCATTCCCGGCCCCGATCTAGATCGCCACCACCGGCGATCGTGATCAGCTAACGCCGCCGGCCCGTGGCCTACGGCGTCCACGCCCTGGTCTCACCATCGCAGTGTGATTCCAGACACCGCAAACCGTCAGTTAGCCATTCAGGCGCCGCCGCCCAACATACACCGCTAGGGTTTTGCCGCTAGGTTTTTCTCTAGGCCGGGAACAATTGCGGCTGCGTCGTCATCGATCGCAGGCCGCCTTGCTGTGCCATCCAAGCCGACTGCCATGGCATCGTCTGGGAGTGGCGGATCAAAAGGGAAGGAGCAAGCCTCTAACCCTAATGTATCGGATCTGCTCCAGAAGCTCAAGCTGACGGAGGAGGAAGTAGCCGTGCTGGAATTCAGTGACGATGAGGAAGAAGAAGCGCTGGCGCCCCTGGAATGCGCCCTGTTCGGAAAAGTTTTGTCGCCGGTACCGGTGCATGTCAGCACCGTACGTTCGGCTATGAAGCGGGCGTGGGGCAACCCGGTTGGCCTCAAGATTCGAGCCATTGGTGAGAAGAACGACAACCTGTCTGTGGTGGAGTTCGGTAGCAGTCGTGACATGGAGAGGGTGCTAGCCGGATCGCCATGGATGGTGGGAAAATACTCGGTTTTGTTGCAGGCGTACGATGAGAAACTCACGGCGGACGAGGTCCGTTTCGATAGTGTGGAACTCTGGTTGCGTATCTTAAACCTCCCTCTTGGGTGGATGAATCGAAATCGAGGGTCTCGAGCCATGGAAATGATTGGGAAGGTGTTGCATATGGATGTGGACAAAGATGGCAAAGCAAGTGGTGCGTTCTTGCGCGCGCGTGTGGCCATTCAAATTGACAAACCAATATGGAGGGGGATCCTGCTCCGTGTGAACAAGAACGCTGAGCCGCGGTGGTTCCAAGCTCGACGAGCGACTCCCATACATCTGCTTCCACCGTGGTTTAATGGGACATTCCGATGTTGAGTGCTTGAATCCGGTTGCGCGAGGCGAGGATGGGAGACTTCCTTATGATGTCAACCTCCGAGCCCCTGAAGAGAAGAAGAAAAAGATGCAATCCTTCGCAGCAGCCGCGGCCGAGTCATTCGGTAGTGGCTCCTCGTCAAGCTACAGACAGCCCAGCTATCCAAACAAATCGGGAGGAATGAGTTCGAGGTCTGCAAATGATTCGCGTCATTCAGAGAGCCATGTTGGGGATTCTGAAGAAGTAGAAATCCAGTCCCCGTGAAAAACACGATGTCCGGGGATGCCTTTGAACCACGGGAGGGTGACACATTGGTAAACCGGAGCCTGGGGTTCCAAGCCATGGAAACTGACCCGGGGCCTCGGAAAAGGAAATTGGCACCAAGGCAAAAGCCACAGCCTGATGCCGCAAAAACTCCAGATCTGAATATCCCTGCAGATGGTGATTCTAGTGCCCTAATTCTTGCTGGTCGAGTCAGTGCCCATGTCAACCAGCTAAATGATAATGAAAAAAGCAGTGGCAGCAGCATGATAGAGAAGTTGAAGAAGCAAAAGCGTGGCGACCCACAAAATGCAGGATCGGCGGCGGCTGCGAGTGGCAGCCCCCGCCGGGCACAATGAAAATCTTAAGCCTGAACTGTCGGGGTCTGGGGCGGCCCGAGGCAGTTCAAGAAGTTCGTAGCCTTATTCAGCTACATAGCCCTGTGATGGTCTTCTTGTCGGAGACCAGATTCTTTTCAAATAATGTGCAAAAGTTGAGATTGACCATGGGTTTTCCCAATGGCGTTGGTGTTGGGAGCTTTGGCCGGGGGGGAGGGCTCGCTCTCCTCTGGACAGATGAGGTGTGTGTGAAGTTAAAGACATATGACAAGCTTCACATTGATGTAACGGTGGTTGATCCGGTTACTGAAGAGGAGAGGTGGCGTTTCACCGGCTTCTATGGTGAATCAAGGAGGGAGCTACGACACCGTAGCTGGGAGCTTCTTCGTTTTCTTCAGAGCCAGAGCAGTGTGCCGTGGATGTGTGCCGGGGATTTCAATGAGACCCTGGACGCTCAAGAACAGTTTGGGTGTGTGACGCGATCAGAGAGACAAATGGATGGCTTTCGAGATGCGGTAAGCCTATGTGGTTTCACTGACTTGGGTTTTTTTGGTCTTCCATATACTTGGGATAACAGACAACATGGAGATCAGAATATTAAAGTCAGGTTGGATAGGGCATTTGCAAATGAGGGGTTCTTAGATCATTTCAGAAACATCAAGGTCTGGCACGTACAGACCACTGAATCAGATCATTGTTGCTTGGTTATGGAGTGCTATCGCACCAGAAGAAGGAGGGGGGGAAAAGACGACAGTTCAGATATGAAAATATGTGGACTCGTGACCCAACGTACAGTCAGCTGGTGAAGGACTGCTGGGATGATGGCCAAGCAGTCCAGAACATGGGACAGCTGAATCAGTCGCTAAACCGGATGAAAACTTGTTTCCAAGAATGGGAGAAATCAGTTTTTGGTTCTGTCAAAGAAAACCTGAAATGCTTGCGGCAGGAGCTAGAGGAGGTTCGGGGACACTCCCTCTTCTCTGGACCGTCGCGGAGGGAGAAGGACATAATGGCCAGGATCTCTGAAATGCTGGCCAGAGAAGAGATCATGGCGAAGCAACGTTCACGCATGACCTGGCTAAAAGATGTGATCGTAACACAAAACTATTTCAAGCCAAGGCGCGCGAGCGGCGAGAACAAACCAGATCGCAGCTCTGAGGAACTCTTTAGGTGAGATGGTTACAAAGCAAGAAGAGCTCGAAATGCTAGCAGTGGACTTCTATTCGGAGCTGTTCAGAGCACAGGTCGATTTAGACCCGGAGTTGGTGCTTACTCACGTACCAACTAAGGTGTCGACCAGCATGAACAAGGAACTAAGCCGGCCATATACAGCTGAGGAAGTGAAGCGTGCACTCTTCATGATGGGCGCTAGCAAAGCCCCAGGGCCGGATGGCTTCACGGCTGGTTTCTATCAGAAGCACTGGGACACGATTGGGGACAATGTCAGTACCGCTGTGGTGGATTTTTTAAATGGAGGTGACCTACCACAGGAAATGAACCAGACGACAATTGTCCTGATTCCTAAGATCAAGCACCCGCAAGATCTCAAGAACTTCAGGCCGATATCCCTGTGCAATGTCATCTACAAACTGTGTTCAAAGGTTCTAGCAAACCGAATGAGAAGTATGCTGGATGAAATTGTATCTCCAGAACAAAGTGCTTTTGTGCCCGGACGCCTCATCACGGATAATGTCCTTGTGGCATACGAATGCACCCACTATCTCAAAAGAAAGAAAGGCAAATCCGGGGCCTGTGCAGTAAAACTAGATATGGCGAAGGCCTATGATCGTGTTGAATGGAATTACCTTAGAGGAATCATGACAAGACTGGGTTTTGCTGATGGATTCGTGGATACAGTGATGAGGTGTGTCACATCGGTGTCCTTCTCAGTAAGAATGAATGGCCAACTTTCAGTACCGTTCAAACCATCGAGAGGCATCAAACAAGGTGATCTGATCTCTCCCTACCTGTTCCTTCTTTGCTCTGAAGGGCTGACGAGCTTGTTACGTTCGGTTGGTCCTGTGCATCTTTCAAGAGGTGTGAGAGTAGGAATTCACGCTCCGTGGATTTCACATCTGCTGTTCGCTGATGACTGCATTATCTTTTCTGAAGCTTCTCAGAGAAGTGCTACAAGGCTGCAGATGATCCTTGATACTTATAGTTCAGGCTCCGGTCAATTGGTCAATAAGGATAAATCGGCAATTTTTTTCAGTTCCAACTGCACGGAGGAAGCAAGAACTGAGATGAGGGCTGGCCTGAATATCGAGACCGTGGCGTTAGCTGAAAAATATCTGGGCCTCCCAACAGCTCTCGGCCAGTCGACAAATGGTGCTTTCGAGTATATGCCAACTAAAGTCAGGAACTTGGTTGGCGCGTGGAGTGGCAAGGAGGCCAGCGGTGCGGGCAGAGAGGTGCTCCTGAAGTCGGTTGCCCAGGTGGTGCCAACATATCCAATGAGCTGTTTTCTCCTCCCTAAGCAAACCTGCAAGAAAATGAGATCGGTGATCTCCAACTGCTGGTGGGGTGGATCAGCTAACAGTAAGAGGATTCACTGGCAAAGGTGGGATCTCCTCACTAGACCAAAACCCATGGGAGGCATGGGGTTTAAGGATTTGGGGCTGTTCAATCTGGCGATGCTTGGCAAATAGGGATGGAGGCTGATTGACAACCCTGATTCTCTGTGTGCTAGAGTTCTCAAAGGACGCTATTTTCATGATACAGAGTTCTTGTCGGCCACAAGGAAAAGGCATGCAAGTCAAACTTGGCGCGCAATTCTGGCAGGCAGGGATATCTTGCAGAAAGGCCTCATCAAAAGGATTGGTAATGGTTCTACAACCAGGATTTGGCAAGACAGGTGGATTCCAAACCACTTTGGAGGCAAGCCGATCGTGGTGCCGGCCAATCCTCAAATACAGATGGTGGAGGAATTACTGACACCGAGTGGGTCATGGAATGCTGAGCTGATAAACACCGTCTTCGAGAAGGTGGACGCTCATGCTATCCTGAGGACCCCGATCCGTGGTGCTGGGGATGACACTTGGGCGTGGGATTTGGAGCGTCATGGATTGTACACAGTTCGGTCAGCTTACCGACGACTCTATGATGACCAGCACCAAGACAGAGAGGTGGCCATGGCGTCAACATCTGGTGGCCCTACCTGGAGCAGAATCTGGAAACTATCAGTCCCACCAAAAATTAGAGTGTTCTGGTGGAAGGTTGTCAATGGTTTTGTCCCAACCAAAGGAGTGTTGCATCATCGTCATGTCGAACCGGTCCCTAACTGCGAGGTATGTGGAGCTGATTCAGAATCGATCAAACATGCACTTCTGGACTGCACGGTGGCGAGGGCCTTTTGGGATCAGGTGAAGCGGATGTCTGGGGTTAAGGTGCCGCAGCTGCACCCTTCCACCTGGGCTAGAGATCTGATCGATCCTGAGATCATCAAGCCAAAGGATGCAGCGATTGTCCTCCGTGGCATGTGGGCGGTCTGGACGTCGAGAAATAAGAGGAAACACGGGGACCAAATGTTGCCTGTTCAGATTACAGTACAGTGGGCAATTGACACCGCTTTTGATCTTTGGCAGATCATCCATCCAGAGAAGAACGAGGTGCCAACTAGAAGAGCTCCTACCGGGCAGCGTCCACCTCCAGGATGGGTGAAATGCAATGTGGACGCTGCTTTCTTTGGTGGAATTGGTGCAGCCGCCACAGGAATGATTCTAAGAGATGCTGAAGGCCGATCAGGCGGTGGTAAAGCTATCTGGCATGAACACTGCCTGAGCCCCTTGGCGGCTGAAGCCCTTGCTTGCTGCGATGGCATGAGTCTGGCAGCAGAGCGAGGCATACGTCAGTTGCAGATGGAGACAGACTGCCAAGTTCTGGTGAACCTGTGGCTTCAACGCACAAGCCAGAAGTCTGAAGTCGATGCCTACCTTCGACAGATGGAGTCCCTTAGCCGGAGTTTCGATGATTTTAATTTATGTTTCATTAGTCGTGCTTGTAATAAGATAGCTCATGAGTGTGCATGTCGGGTATCCCAAGACCATCAGGTGGAGGAGTGGCTTATAACCCCACCGGGGATTAGGGATATGCTGAACGAGGATTGTAATTTGTTTACCAGTTAATATATGAAGCTCCGGCTTTCCCCCAAAAAAAAAATATTGCATCTCCACCTTTACTAATAGGTCTAATTAATTATTAAAGCCCATTAGTAAATAAAGACGTGGGCTTTTGTATAGTGGAAAAACTAAGAGAATTTATTATTTTCAGAATTATTTATTTTCATGGATAAAATAATTCTAGGAAGTCTAGAATTGATTTTTAAGCCAAGAAAAATAATCCGAAGGCTCCAAAAATCCGGAGAAAATTCTCAGAGATATTTTGGAACATGAGCAACTCAAATAAAATATTTAGAGCTCATATGAAGATATTTTAGAGCATCTAAAAAAATTGGATTAGGCTCATAGATAAGTGAGAATAATTTCCAAAAAAGCTAGAAAAATCCCCGAGAAGTTTATAGAGATTGATTGACGAAAGAGGAACTGAAATGAGTGTTTTGGATTATAAAGAAAAGACTGTAGGAAGGTTCAAAAGAAAAGCTGAGCTAAGAAATAAGGAATTTGGATGTAGAAAAAGGATAAAAGGATGCCAAAGAAGGAGGACGATTGACCTATTAAACGGATTTTGAAAGCCTTTTCACTTTTGGTCAGTACCACACATCACAAAAATATAAATGCACCAGCATGTATGCTCAATCATGTTTCTAACTCCTATGATAAATTTTAATTTAATAAAAATATTATCTTTTCTGTATTTCATGAGCACAAAAATTCATAAGTAAATTATTTTTACTCTATTTTTAAAAATGCAAATTTTAGGGTGTTACAGTCCCCCGCGCGGCCATGCCCCCTCGCGCCGTACATCCCCGCGCTGCCATGCCACCGCGCGGCCCAGCCGACGAGGGGAGGAGGTAGAGGAGGGAGGAGAACGAAGAGGAGGAAGAGGAGGGTGGAGGAAAGGAGGCCGGCCGCCGTCCCCGGACCCCCCCGCCCCGCTGTGCCTTCGTCCACGCAGTTGTGCTCAAAAAAAAAAAGACTGTTGGTAATTCCTCATTCTCCTTTTCAAATCTAAGTTATATTGGCACCGGCCTCTATTCCTTGCAAATTAGACGGCTGGATGATTAATTGATTACGCTGAACTAAAAAAATGATTACACCAATTTTTTCTATAGTTGCACAATGAAATTAAGTGATCAATCAAGACATTAAAATATTTTTCCTCCTGCTCGTATGACAATTACACAAACATTAGTTAGCTATTTTTAAATCACTTTCATATTTCTATTGTAGATTTCAATTGGAATTAAGGTATCATCCAAAATTAAGTATTTCTAAGCTAGTTTTGTTATGTATACCCTATATGAACGGTATTTTGACCCAATATGAAAGGTACACATGCTTTGATAGTGGCCCTAGGCTTGAAAATCGCTGAGCGGCAGAGGCTGGCGGCTTTGGAGGCCGATCGGGAAAGGTGGCTGGCTGCGGAGGCAAAGGCGGAGAAAGATCGACAGCAGCTGGCACAGGTGCTCTCCTGGATTGCCCAGAACCAGACCCAGGACAGAGAGGTCCCACCATTCCCGCTCGGTCAGCAGCCGCCTCCACCTCCACCTCAGCGCGACGCTACTACGGTGAGTATGATGAATGTTTTAGTTTCTCTAAATGTGAAACCTAATAAGACCTAATGAAACCTAGTGGTTGTGGTGATGGTTCCAGTTGGCAATGGGGGATTATAGATAGGACACCTGAAGTTACAAGCGAAGTAGTTGTTGATTCTATGTTATCATCCTTTTCCACTTTATATTCCTTCATCAAGTCGTATAGAGAGGTTTTCACCTAACTAGCTTTCTCTAAACACTCCAAATGTGACTGACAAGTAAGGGTCTCAAGGAACCCAACCAAGAAATCAGTCTTGAACTTAGGATCAAGAATAGTTGCCAAACCCATTGGTCCTTGAATCTTTTTCCAATACTTATCAAATTTTGCTATCATTTGATATGACATTTGCTCTATCATAGGATTGCCACAAAGGGCCTGTTGATTTGAATCTCCTTCCAATCCTATTATAACCTCTAAACCATCCTTCACAATCAAATTATGAATATGGGCAGCATAGCGCATATGCAACACATATATTGCTACTACTTGTTGGTTATCTATTTACGTTTAGTAACACATCTTTGTTTGTGCAGCGCCAGTCGGCGGTGGCGTCGAACTCCCCTCACCCTCTTCTCGGCAGCTCGCACAGGGGGCCTTCTCAGCTCGGACCGGCGTGGTGATCAGTTTTGCGCGTACGTTGTTGTTTGTTTATGTTGGTGATACACTTGGACACTTTCATGTGATGGACTCTTGTGTCGGTGGATGTGAATTATGTGATATTCTTGTGGTTATGGTGAATTAATATGAATTATGTGATGTCTATGTGAATTATGTGATATTCTTGTGGTTATGGTGAATTAATATGAAGAAATTAAAAAAAACACAAAATTATTGTGGCTTTGCCGAGAGTCAAACACTAGCTCTCGGCATAGCTTTATATATTAAAAAAATAAATTTTTTTCGTTGCTGAGAGGCAATCGCTAGCTCTCGGCATAGCTTTATATATAAAAAAATTTGTTTTTTCTTTGCCGAGAGGCAAACTCTAGCTCTCGGCATAGTTTTGTATATAAAAAAAATTATTTTTTTCTTTGCCGAGAGGCAAACTGTAGCTCTCGGCATAGAAGGGCGTTACGCCGTCACGGGGGCGTGACGGCGACGATTCTTTGCCGAGAGCTGGTAAACTCTCGGCAAAGAAGGCTTTGCCGAGAACGTGGCCGCCGAGTGCTTTTTGCCGAGCGTAACTCTCGGCAAACACTTCCCGAGAGTGTCGCCCTCTTTGCCGAGGGTACCGGACCCTCGGCAAAGGTCCTGGATCCGGTAGTGAAGTAGGTAGTGATAGAAAGAGTTTCATCTGGCTAGCATAGTTACCAACACAAAAACTGATATTACAGTTTTGGCAACTGTAATGAAACTCTCCACTAAGAATGGCCTTAGTAGTCTCTAAATGGTGCAAAATACTCGGTGACGGCCTGACGAGTCATCTTTTGTCTTGCAGGACAAAGGCTAGCATGTAGTTGAAAACCAGGATTCTGAATCCAACAAAGCCGATTTACAGAGGAACAACTCGAGTTCTGGTGTTATTGGCATAATAATGTATGATGGAAGAAGAGCAAGAGGGATAGAAATTTAGTAGAAGTTAGCCTGAAGCGTGACCTTGTCACTGGGTTTCAGTCTGGTCTTTGACACGTCCCCATCACTGTTCCTTTTATACATGATGCATGCGTGCGACACAAACAGCCCAGGGTCTCCTCTTCTCTAGACTGCTTGCGCCTACAAGCAAACCTAACCCGGATACAGAGGAACAAATAAAATTCTGGAGAGGCTGGCGGCAATCAGGAGTTTGTAAGGTTCTTGAGCAGCGTTGATGCCTTCCCATGTGTGACACAGAGCAAATTCTCTAGGTTTTCAATAGTACCATCATTGTTCCCACATGGAGCTATGCCCAGACTTCAACATTTTAAGTTTGACATCCGTCCAGAGGATTTTAGTGGTACTGAATTTAATGTTAACGACCTGGCCATAATCCACGTCCTGAGCCTTCAGACGGTTCAGGTTCTCTTTGATGGAGAGCTAACATTCAAAGAAGAGTTGGCAATGAAAGTAAAAGAGATGCTGAAGAACGAGGCACGTTCCCACCCCAACCATCCAGATATTGATATCACAATTAATGATCACTGGATGCAGCTGTGCATGTACGTAATCCTCTTCCTTCCTATCTGCTTCTTTATCCATTTCAGTAACTTCTTTAAACAACCACTTACTAGTGTAGCCTGTCTAGTAATCTCCTGCATGCTGCCATGAATACAATAACATCGATAGATGCCCCTAAGTTCAGCACAAACTTACCAGGATAAATAACATATTTATTTTTCTAGCTTATTCCAATTTTCTATGAATCCTTTACATTTGTTATGCTTCTGTTTATCATTTTATTCATTTGTTACCAGAACAACTGGTGATTGTACAATCTAGTTGTGAGCTCTGTTCCTTCTTTCCACAATTAGACTCTATCTGCTCTGTATTCGAAAATCAATGTGGCTGTCCTCTCATTGAAATTCTGAGTTATTCGTAAATGATGCTAATTCCTTGCCGTGTACATGTACCAGGTGGTTGGATGTAGATGGACTATATGGCCTCAGCCACTACCTACAACAAGGTCATCTGTGATATCTTCGCCAATGGCCCATTGCTTACTGTCTCCATCCCGTTTGTCCATTGCAGAAGACTTAGCAACAAGGCCAGCTTGACTGTGCGATTGACATCAATTGCCATGGCTACACTCTCATTGTTCTTGTGTACTCGGCCATGCTCTCTGAATCTCTGTAGACCCACTTGGCTTACACAAGGTTTCAGTTTGCTATGCTCTTTAGACCATCAGTAACAGTTGATCATGCCAAGCCGACGGCTTTCTATATTTTATCCTATCATGTACGTACAACTAAGTTTGTTCCATATGTATACTTGTTTTGCAATTTGAGGTAACACTCATGTCATGTGCTGCCATCGTATTTTTTTATGTGTATTGTATTTTCCGATGCAAAGCTGGTGTTGCTTTTACCATGTTCAGTATACCTCATACGTACTGCAGTTTGTTTGGTTTGAACGATGATAGCTGATTAGCTGACCTAGTGACTATGCCGGCCACAGATAGTCCCCCATACGAAACACATTTTTTTTGATGGAACAGGAGGTGCAAAGCCCCTATTGGAATTTCATTATTACTAAAAAAAGTACAACTTACAGGACAAACTCTAGAAACAAAGAATGTAACAAAGAAAATAGCTGCAATTGCACAAAGTTGTCTAGCCATTGACCTACTAGCGGATGGAATGAAGCCTTTGCTCTTAGAATAACCAGATCAAACTCCTTTCTGAACACTAATCTGCATCTTGGAACCGAGTGTGCTAAGTTTCTGAAAATACAGTCATTTCTCGACATCCAGATAGCCCATCACATTGTAATAATAATTTCCATGAAGAATGGAACATGTAACTGATCCTTCAGAGTTTCCAGGATGGTAAAGATATCATCAGAGCAGTGGATGAAAATGTTGACACTATACCAGCATGCAGAGGCAAAAGGACAGCGAAAGAGCATATGTAACAGATCTTCATCGATGCCAAGCAGACAGAAAACACAGTTATAATACTCTAGAATGACAAGAGGAGAGCCAAACCCATTTATAAGAACGGTGAAGCTGCTGGTGCCCTATGAGCTGCCTGTAAACCTGTCTAGCATAGAAAGAAGAGGATCCCCATATATATGACCAAATGTCCCTGTTGGTTGAAAGCTGCAAAGTTTACAGATCAGTAGCAAAGTTCTGGAATTGAGCAAAGGCCTCAACAGATAGAGGCAAATGGAAAAGTTCTTCCAAGTTGAGTGTTGATGCTGCAGAATGCAGAGTAATATGTTTAGATTTCGCATAGGAGAAAACATGAGGAAAGGTTTGGGACCGCAAAGTCTGTCTCCTGTTGTCTAACCATAAAAAACACATTGTGCCATCTTGAACTGTTGTTGTGACCAGGTTTTTGAAAGGGATCAACAACTTGAGAAATCCCTCCACCAAATCTAACAGAGTGTTGACACGGTCCACATGCACATGATTTATATCTGCCACCATGGTCTGATGATTCTCAAGAGCCCGGAATGAAGCCACTTCTGTGCAAACTGAAAGATGAAGCAAATATAAGAAACTTGCAGCACAACACTAGTAAAAACAACCACATGTTTGTCACAGTACCTGCTGAAGACACCAGTTGAGCAAATATAAGAAACTTGCAGCTACAAGTGGGAGAAGCAACTGGGCTGCCACCTGCCAGATAGGACTAACAGCACAGGCAGGCCCTCTTCATTCTTGCCGCAGAACAAGGCAGAACTTGTAGGAGCCTGTTGATTCTCGTTATCAAGTGGGATTCGTGCATTCATTTTTGTAAATGCACCACCCATCCAACCTTGGATTGGTGCTCTGCTCCCTATCCGCAGGAGCAAAACAACTCCGGGTCTCCACCACAGGGCTGAACCTACCAGAAATTTTTCATCTTTGAGGCAATCAGAATCATGACAACTTGGTACTCTTATAATTTGGTGTCCCAGATACAACTATTTTCGTCCTTTAATTTTCAGCTTACATAATGAAGTGCTTCTGACCAAACATATGAGTGACGCGTCTAGACAGTCGTGTCACTTATATTCTATCTCTTAATTAGGGCTAATTTGGAAACTCAAATCCCCATGGCATCCCTGACACGCCACTGACTCTTCATTTCGTTAAGTCAAGCAAGTTTTTTTTTTTCTTTGACCTGAACGGCCAGGAAAGCCCCTGCCTTCTTTATTTTCAATTAAATGAAAGATTGAGGGTACAAAGTTTTTCTAAAAATCTACAATACAAGGCCACCAGGCCCAAAGGAAAAAGAAAAGAGATCTAAATGTAGCTATCTCTCCTAGAATTAATGAGTTGATTCTTGTTGCCCTTGGCCTTGATGCAAACCAAACTAAGCTCCTTCCTGAACTGAATCTTCGAGTGTTCCAGGCTTCTTTGACCAATTTCAAAGATGATCTTATTTCTTGTGGTCCAGATCACCCAGCAGCCAGTTATGAAAATCTCTCTGAAGATGATGTTATTGAAAGCCCCCCTGGCTTCCAGGACCTTGTCTAAGGGATCAAGCTGCAGGTTCCAATTGATTGAAATTGTGTCCCAACATTGTCTACTGAAACTGCATTTAAAAAACAGATGGAAATTTGTTTCCTCACATCCCAAATTAAATAGAACACAGTTATAGTCATCCAGCTGCATTTTCTTCCTCCTTAGAATGTTTCTGGTATTTAGTCTGTGTCTGAGCAACAGCCAAAAGAAGAATTTGTGGGAACCCAGGTTACTAGCTTTCCAAACCCATTTGAAAAGAGGGGGAGATGGGTTTTCACCAATTAGTCTGATATAAGCTTTTTTGCTTTTGTACTGGTTGGATCCCCAGCTATAGGTCCATGTATCATCTAGTGACTCATCCAAGGTTCTGGCTTCCATTATCTTTTGCATCTCTTCCAATTGAGCAGTGGCAATCACTGATAAGGCTGGGCAGAAAATTCTGTTCATACTCTTACTAAGGAAAAACCTAATTGAGCATTTAGGCTTCCTTGTAAAAGAATAAAGCTAGGGGTATTTGTCTTGTACAGCCTGATCAACCCAAATGTCAGCCCAGAAGAGAATGGAGTTGCCTTTGTTAGGAGTGCAGCAGGCCATATCGTGAAATTTCTCAAAAAGCTTCAGTACTTCACCAGTAGGAGCCTGATGGTGTTCTTGCCTATGGTGGTGTATCAGGGTTTGAGTATAATTTGTTCCAAGTCAGGGTCACCCAGGGAGTATCACTATGATTGTAGAACTTATCTAAATATTTCATCAGTAATGCTTCATTTTGACACTAGATGTCTATAATGCCCAGTCCCCCTTGTTCTTTGGGTTATAACCTGTTTCCCAAGCTACAAAGCATCCCCCTTTCTATCATTGTCACCCTTACTCCACGAGACAATGTCTTCGTAAACATCAATTTGTTTGATCACTTGGGGGTGGGGGTGGTGGTGGTGGTGGTGGGGGGGGGGGGAGTTTTAGGCTGCACATGTAAAATGTAGGGAGGGCTGAAAAGACAGAATTAACCAAGATCAATCTCCCATGGAGGATAGAAATCTACTTATTCCACACATTCTCTTCTCAATTTTACTTAGCACGGGAGCAAACTCAGCTATGGTGGGTCTGGTAGTCCCTAATGGTAAGCCCAAATAGGTGAAAGGCATGCTCCCCACTTGACAGCCAAAGCTATTGGCAAGGTGTAGGGCCCTGTCATTACTCATGTTGATTGGCACCATGTTGGATTTTCCAAAATTTACATGCAAACCAGTTGAATCTAAGAAGGATCTTAGTAGACATTTGAGGTTGAATAAACATCTTGCATCACCAAGTAAGATTAAGAGTGTGTCATCTGCATATTGGATAATTGGATAATCACCTCCAAATTCTCACTGAGAGGATGTTTCAGAATGCCACTATTCCATACTTTGTTCACAATGGTTTGTAGAAGATCAGCTGCTAGCACAAAAAGAAGTGGGGATAGGGGGTCTCCCTGCCTAGCCCCTCTTTTGCAAATGAAACTTTTTCCAGGTATGCCATTCAGAAGAACTAAGGAACTCCCTGTGCTGAGTAGGTTATTAACCCATCCAATCCATTTTCTGAAAACCCTTTGTGTTTCATGACATCCAAAATCACTTGGTGCTCTAATTTATTGAAGGCCTTTTCAAAATCCAGTTTTAGTAGTGCAATCTCTCTCTTTGAATGGTGGAAAAAGTGAAGAAACTGGAAAGACCAGGCAAGGCAATCTTGTATTGTTCTTCCTTTTATAAAGCCATATTGATTCAAGTGGATCAGCTTGGGGAGAATAGATTGCAGCCTGGTGGACAGAATTTTGGTGATGCCTTTCGGGGAGTAGTTTAACAAAGAGATGGGTCTCTGTAGTCATTGACAGTCTCGGGGTTCTCTTTTTTTGGTATGAGAGCAATGAGAGAGGAGTTGATACTTCTAATGTCAATGTTATGATGGCGGAAGTCATAGAATAGCCTCTCATAGTTAGCTTTTACAATTTCCCAACATCTTTTGATGAACAGCCCATTGAAGCCATCAGAGCCAGGAGCATGGCAGCTAGGCATGGTTTTGATCACCATGTCAATCTCCTCTGTGGTGAAGTCCCCATCTATGCATGACAGATCATGTGTTTCTAGTATCTCATCAATGTTATAGCTGATTCCAGTGAATTCACTCACTCCCATCCTGTTCTGAGAGGCAGTCCACAGCATATTAGCTTTTTGCTCATTATCAACTATTAGATTACCATCAAAATCAGATAAGGAAACAATGTAATTCTTCTTATGAGCTATGGATACCATGGAGTGAAAGAAGTGGCTGTTTTCATCCCCCAAATTCACCCATCTCATGGTGTTCCTCTGTCTTCAATAAATTCTTTTGGATTCCAGAGTAACGAATTTAGGTGAGCTTTTACCAATCTTCTGAATGTACTTTCATGTCTTCATAATGTTCTCTGATCTTCCAAGCTATCTAACAAGCTCAGCACCCAATTACTATTGTGAATGAGCTTACTGAGATTGGATAGTCCTCTGCTCCATTTTTTCAAGCCAAACCTGCTCTGCTTAAGTTTTACTGATAGATTCTTGGCTGCATTGGTCTAGTAAGGACTGTTGTTCCAATGAAGGCTCACAGTTTCAAGGAACCCTAGATGCTGCACCCAATAGTTTTCAAACCTAAACATCTTGGGCTTGGAATGGAGGAGCCAGTATGAAGCACATATGGTATGTGGTCAGATATAGGTCTTGTCAAAGGCTGTACAAATGTTGCAGGAGTAGTGGTCCAACCAGCTGAACATAGAACCCAGTGAAGTTTCACCAGGAGAGGATCATCCTGCATGTTGCTCCAAATGTAGTTCCTGCCACTAAAAGGTAGATCAATGAGGTCAAGATTATCAATGAGTTGATTAAAAAGGTTCATTTCTCCTATACCCCCACCAGGCTTGTTCCTGTTTTCCTCATATCTGATCACGTTAAAGTCTCCCCCTAGGACCCAATTATCATAGCCAGTGGTATCCAAGTTCATTAACCAAGTAACAAAAGCATATTTTTCTGTTGGATTTGCAGGTCCATAAACATTTGTCACATGCTGTTATCCAATCTATTCAGGAAATTGACTGTGATGGCATAGGAGTTAGCTTGCCCTATAGTACCATCAAGCAGACTACTATTCCAAATCATGAGAAGCCCTCTAGAAGCCCCGACTAAAGGAAAGAAGGCAAATTTATCAAGGGCTCTAGGGCATAATTTCTTAATGTAATAGGCATCAAAGGACTCTCTTTTTGTTTCCTGCACATATAATACATGATAGGAACTTTCATCGATTTTGTTCCTTAAAGCATCCCACTTCTGTTGCGAATTGATTCCTCTCACATTCTCGAAGAGGGTTTTAAAGGATCTGTATCCATTAGTCATGTTATCCATAAAAACCATCAGTGTGAATGACAACATAGTCTAAATCCATAGGACTCAGATCGAAACTAAAGATGGGTAACTACCAGATAACAGTAAGATGGAAGCATAACTGAAAGTAAAAAGGCACAAAGATGTAAGCTCTAAGAGATCCATTGATATAAAAATAAAATGGCCAAGCCATCAGGTCTGAAAGTTCAGGAAGATAAATACTTAAGGTGACACTAAACTGATTACATCCACACAGATTATTAAGAAACCAGTAAAGGCAATGGTATGAGTAGCAAGTACGATAAGCAAAAGGATGAAGCACCACTATGGAAGCTGGTGCAGCAGACAACTATTCATCTAGATCATCACTATCGAGGAGAGCGGCAGAGATAGCACCAGGCTGAAACTGCAGAAAGCCCTGGCCAATCCCTTCCATGATGTCATCAGTGAGGTATGGGGCAGCAGTGCTTGAGGGTGGTATCGTGGCCAGGGGGACAGCATCAACGACTTCATCCTCCACCGAGTTCTTCTTGGACCCTTTCTTGGCTTTAGCCTTCCTTTTTCTTGGTGTTCTTGGCAGTCTTATCCTTGTTCCCTTCCTTGTCTTTCTGACTCCTGTTGGCACTCGCAGCAGTCTTGTATCCCCCGAGCTTCGCTGAGACATGCTTGCTGCGCCTCAGGAAGCTGTCCTCCAGTTTCTCAGTGACTTTGACATATTTCTTCTTGTTCTTGGTGGTCATCTGAAAGACAGCAGGGGCTTCCTAAAGAATCTCCACCTCAGAATCTTCATTCTCTTTCAGGTCGTCCATGACCACATCATTGTCATGCATCATATCTTTAGGGATCTCCTCCATGACTTGTGTACTCTTGTCTGACTCCTTATCCTCTGACAGGTAGTTCATAGCAAGTTGCTCCAGGCTCCTGTTTCCAAGCTGTGGGTGCAAGAGGAAGGCAAGGAGTTCAAGTGTATCAGGCTCATGGAGATAAGCGGGTATATGATAATCATCGAATGAATAGAGAATGATAAACTCTGAAAGATAGTTGGGAGGGGATTGTTATGGATAAAGCATGTTACCTTCTTAAGCAGTGAAGGAACAACAGCAACCATAGGATCCTCTGGACGGGCCGACCTAATGATAACGGACTTCATCTTGGATGCAATGGCAGCAGCTCTCTGCAACACCATCTTCATGTCAGCTTTATCCTGTTCTTCAGTCATAACAGCCTTCCCTTTCAGAGTTGCATCAACCCTTTCTGTTTCCACCACAGGATCAATGTGCTCATTCTCTGAAGCTTGTTGGTGCTCTGCTATCTCTTGGGGTACCTCAACTCCCTGGGTTTGATTCTGATCAGCAGGAGTATTGTCGGACGTTGGAGCCAACTGAGCCTGCCAGCGACCAGCATTGCATGATCCACCATAAACATTCATAGCATTGCTATTGTTGGAGCCTACAGGGGAGATATCTGAGCCAGCAGGTGGAGTTGGACCCATCCAGTGAGGGGCATCGGGTTGCAAAGGGTGGAGTGGAGCAACTATCACAAAAGCTTCTTCGTCACTGAGTCCAGGTATGCTTTGCCTCTTAAGCACATAGCAAGGCAGAGTCCAGGATGTGCCTTTCGGAGGGATGTCTGTATCAACTTTCACTGAATCTGGGATTTTTGCATCATCATTCAGGTATACCTTTACAACTGCTCTAGCCAAATTCTCCATCTCAAACCAGTCCACGATGATACCAAAATTGGAAACGGCCTTGGGCACAAGAGCATTGTTCTTCAGATCTTCAAGAAAAGACATCAACATGACCCACACCTCTCGGTCAAGATCAAAAGATCTAGTGTTGTCAGCCTCATCGTGCTTAATGATGGACATAGTATAATTTTCATCTAGGAGAAAAACAGGGCCCAAGAAACGTTCCCGTTCCAGAGAATTACGAAAGCGAACGAATGCATCACCAATAGCACAAGGTTGAATCTTAGATGGGAAAACCTGATGGGTGTTGATGAGGAAGCCCTCTAGTGCAGTCTTCAGCTTCTTGAAATCCTCCTTGCTCTTGTTCACCGGCGGCGTCATCTTGACGATCGCTAGGTCCTCATTGCAGTGGGTGTAGCAGCTTGCCAGATACACCTCATGACGGAGCATAGGACGGCATGGGGGATCCACAAAGGGTGAATCCCTTGGGGACGAAGGGGCGAGGATCGCAGGCCCAGTTTGCTATTGGAGCAGAGGAGGTGGCAAATTTGGGACTGGTGGGAAGGCGATGGGGCCGAGGTTGGGAGCACCGTCAATATTTATAAGATGAGGCTGCGACCTTCTGTTTTCCAAACGACGGACTTGACGGTAGCGCAATTGAGGCAGGCGCCGAGAGCGGCAGGTGGGGGATTTGTGCCCATAATTGAAGCACGTCAGACACCTTACCTTTTCGGTGCAAGCCTGCGTTGTATGGCCTAGGCCCAAGCAATTAGAGCAGGAGAGATGTTCGTTGGGCTTCCAAGGCAGGCTGGATTGGAGGATTCGAATTTGAATTTGAATGATCCACCGAGGTAGCCGCCTGTTTCTCCTTGTTCTTCGCTGGCCTGCCATCAAGACATTTAGGGACCCAACGAAGAACACGCTTCTTCTCGCGAGGTGGAGGGGAGTAATTCAACTTGGAGAAATCCGAGAGGTAGTTCAGATGAAAATCATCAGGATAGCTAAGACATTGAAACAGATTTTTGGGTGAGCGTAGGATTTTTTATAACGATGAGAGACGTGAGTCCACTCAGCTTCTTGTTCAGTGATCCACTTTTCAAAATACCTGTGCCAATTGGGGCCACCTCCACTCTAGAGAAAAAAAAATAGATTGCAAAAGATTTGCAGGTGAAACTTTTTAACCGGTAGATCATAAGACCAACGTCTTTGCAAGATACTGAGAATTTAAACATCCAGCCAGACAAATGAGAAACTTTGAAATCCTTAGCTTCTCATCCAACCAAGGATTGGAGGCTCACAGAATCTACATTGAGACCAATGGCTGATCTACCAAAGCTAGCAACTAGGTGAAAACTAGAAGCTAGAGGGGAGCTTGGAACACGGACCGAGCTACCAAAGCGTTGAGCCACCAGCTTGGCGAAGTCTTTTCCAGGATGAGGCTCATAGAGTCTACATTGAGACGAAAGGCTGATCTACCAAAGATAGCAACTAGGTGAAAACTAGAAGCTAGAGGGAAGCTTGGAACACTGACCGAGCAACCAAAGCGTTGAGCCTCCAGCTTGGCGAAGTCTTTTCCATGATCGAATGAAAGATCCGAGAGGCCCACCATGAGCAGAGAACTTCAGGTTCCAGAGCCATGGAGGAGGGAGAGGTTGGGGGAGACGACGACGACGAGGAGGATGGCGGTGGAGGAGGTGTTGGGGGGTGGGGGGTGTGCAACGGTGGTGGAAGCTCTCCCTCATCTTTCCCCTCTACTCCCTCTCACCCGAGATAAATGTGCCTGAATCTAAGGCTGGCTTCTTGTCCCCTAAACACTGTACTTATTTATATGTCAATCAAGTTTCATACTGCAGCTCTAAGAGTTTATTATCATGCTTTAAATAATGCACTGATATTGCTCAGACAGGTTCTGAAATCACCGTAAATAATTAGTGATACTTCACAAATTGTGCAGCAAAATAGTACAACCGGCTGACGACGGAGCAGAGTATTCTCTCTCCCAAATGTCAACAGCTAGTACGACCGCATTTTTAGATGGGGCTATTGATGGTTTGTCGAGGCGTCTGGTGCAGTTTCCTCTGCCTACATGTCCGCAGAAATTAGTGATTTGTAGTCGATGCTTTTCAGCCACATTTGAAAATCGATTTTTATAACAAAGATGCATTACAATTTGATAGTGCCAAATTGAACGTTATTATTACACAGCTAACCATTGTAACAAGTGCAACGCGGACTCTACAATTGGCCCAGAAAATTGTGCTAACTTGGACCCAGGAGAGGAGCAGCGCCGCCACAACCGCCGCACGCGGCCCAAGGGCGCCCTGGGCGCATGCCGTGAAGGTGCCGGGGCCGCCGCCGCCGCCGCCGCCGTTTTCGGAGATCGCCACGTTAGCATGACAAATTAGAAAAATAGAAATAAATAAAATAGGGAACGGAGGATCCGTAGGATCTCCGGTCGCTTAGAGATTAAGCAATCCCGTGTTATAAATACAAGAGGAATTGCAACCGATCAGATCAATAATAGAAAGGGTAATTCCCATCTACTCTCAGCTCTCCAGTCCCCGGGCCGCCACCCCTAACACTAGCGCGGGCGCCGCCCACCTGCGCCACCGCCACCACTGCCGCTGCCGCCTGCATCAGCCGCGCGCCACCATAGGGCGAGCGCCCAGTGCTGCCGCCGCCACCCCCTCCACCCTCGCTCCTGCTGCCACGTGTGACTGGGGATTAGGCCCCTTATACCTAGTATCCGGAGACTAGATCGATCCATGGCCGCCACCACCACCACCATCATCAACATTGATGTCGAGAAACTCTGCAAGGACCTCAAAGCTACACATGTAAGTTGCGAGCACCAATTCCTATCTCTGCTGAAGCAACGGGACAACAATCAGATCAATGCCGCCAACGACATCATCACCAACCTTGACGATGAAATCGCCAATTTGGATTGACGCCTCAATGCCGAAGAGGGCGAGCTGGCACGCATCGCCGGCAACGTCATCACCAACGCCGCGAGCACCGAGGAGAACGACCACCACGACGCCACTGTCATCAACAAGGAGGACGTCATCAACGACGCCCACCAACTGCTCGATCACATGCCCGTCTCCCAGTGGCCACGCTGCCTGGCGCCCTCGCCATCATCACCAGCAACACTGACGTCAATCTTGTGCCACCACGCGCCAGCAATGACGTCTTCATCAAGCTGGCCCCTGACGACAGTGACAGCAGCATGCTGCCATGCGACACCACCACCAGCGTCCACCAGCTATTCGGTGAAAAGCCCGACCAGCCGGCACGTCTGCACGCCAACAACACAGGCACCCAGACGAACTCAGATCTGAACGTCGCCATCAACAACGCCATTATGGAGGAACAACAGTAACCAAACATGCCACCATGTCCAATTCATATCAACGACAATAACATGTTGTCGTTCAACGTACACGGCAACAGCCTGGTTGAACACACCACGGAGATCACCAATGTCAGCAAAATCAGCCAGCCAGGACAAGGGGTAACACCAATATTCCTACCAAAATTTTTACCCCTTCCTGCAATAGCAGATTCCATGGTGCCCCCAGATAAAGCACTCGAGGAGCCACTCCGGGGCTCACCCATGACACTAGCAGCACCGCAATTTTGCTTCCTACCGTGTCTTGGAATTCCAGGACATCCACTGGTCAGTCCATCAACCAGACAGCAAGTCCAGGAAAGTCACCATCTGCTTCAACCAACCATCATGGCAAAGCTGAGGATGCCGATATTCGACGTCTCTACGAATCCATTGCAGTGGATCTTAAGGATGCCATTCCTCTGCCGACTGTCGAATACTCCACCAGATGATCAGGTTCATTATGCACCTATCCACCTCACCAATGCAACCCAAAATGGGGATGCACAGATGTTGAAGGAGGCGTAGCAGACTTGGAGCTGAATATTCACTTCTTAGCTAAGATAGGAGACACACCTTTTCCAACACCTCCAGCAAACAAGTCAGCATCATACACCACCCCAGCAACAACATCTCTACCACAAGGCTATAGTACCAATACAAGTGGCATGGCACACTCCGCTGCAACGAGCATTGGCTTCCGCCGAACACCTACATTATTGGTGAGTTTATACTTCTACTCATCTCAATTATGACACTGCCCACCATATACCACCACTTCTTGGTCCACGTCCCCGGCAACATCAACATCAGTCTCCACGATTTCAACACGGCACCAAGAATCATGCCGTGCCTCTACCTCGACATCAACAACTACTCAACGACTACATCAAGCACAACATCCCACAACTACAACGACACCAGCAAAGGAGGTGCACATCTCTACATCCTCGACTACCTCCACAACAGCGTCTACTTCGTGTGTGACTACATCACAACCAGCCTTCTCTACGTCCACAACATGAACAACTACGTCGACACCCTCACCAACCCCGGAGCAATCACAAGCCACGTCGACAACGACATGAGTACGATGACCAGCATCTTTGAAATCAACCCACGACTCGATGCCAACATCCTCTTCGACACCCAGCAACCAACAACCAACTTCACTGCCTGCCCCAATTTCGTCGCGTGGATGCGCCGAATCAAAAAGGGGGAATCCTGTAACAAGTGCAATGCGGACTCTACAATTGGACCGCTGCCGTCGTTTTTAGAGATCGCCATGTCAGCATGATAAATTAGAAAAATACAAATAAATAAAATAGGGAACGGAGGATCCGCAGGATCTCCAGTCGCTTAGAGGTTAAGCAACCCCCGGGTTATAAATACAAGGGGAATTGTAACCAATCGAATCAATAATACAACGGGTAATTCCCATCTGCTCTCAGCTCTCCAGCCCCCGGGCCGCTGCCCCTAACCCTAGCGCGCGCGCGCCGCCCACCTGTGCCACCGCCCGCATCAGCAGCACGCCGCCCTAGGGCGAGCTCCCAGCGCTGCCGCCGCTGCCCCCTCCACCCTCGCTCCTGCTGCCACGTGTGACCGGGGATTAGGCCCCTTATAACTATTTATGTCCATTTGTTTGAAATAAACATCTTATGGTTTTCTCGACATCCTTTTGCAGCATACAATTAAAACTCTATGCTTCTTCCATGCTTTCGTAAGAAATAAAAATCCCGTAGCTCCCTCCACGAGTTTGACTTCGCATGCCTACACCTAATACAAACGCACCTAACCAAAAGATGCTTTACAGCTATGTAGTGCCAAGTTGAATTGTTTCCAATGTGTCTAGTTCATTCAATGACAACGACAATTAACATACACAAATGCAAGCAACTCGGTACTTTAATCTTTGTTTCACAATGTCACTAGGCATGATGCATTATTCAATTTTTTTAATCAAAGTGAACAGTTGACTTGTCGGATGGAAGGGCTGGCAAGGCACATAATTGATCACCCAACACAACATCTCCACATCATATTCAACCGATTGGAGCGGGGGTCACGCACAAAGCTATCTCAGCAGGAACCCAGTCTCTGCCGATGGTCAGAACTCTGACGAGGAACATTTGATCACCAGTGAACTCTCAAGAACACGATGAACAATCTGGATATTTTTGGTGCTGTGCAAATCTCGATAAAGTTTTTTCTGTTAAGGACTTTTAGACAACTATAAACTTAAACATGAAAAGAAATACAAGCAGCGGCGCAGCTAGTCTCGGGACCCCTCCGCCAAGCACGCCATGCACACGACGACCCTGAAAGCATGCTGCATCTCCAACACCCCCAAAATGAAAGTTGTAGATCTCGAAATGTTAAAACTTTATAACTAGCAATTTTTTCGTTTAAAATCATCTTTCCAAGAAAAATTACGTTTGATTTTCTCACATTTATAAAACTCTATATAGTTGACAACATCTTCATTTATATAAAAGAAGATGAAGATAAAATAAGGAGGTGAATATCCAAAATGGTCATAAGTATTATATAGGTGGAGTGATTTAGTGAGAAGCGTGTAAGTGGTGAAGTCGTGGGATAGTTTATTAATTACATAATTGTCGCATTCATTCTAATAACCAAGTTGTGATATTTTAATTATCCTTTTGTTTTGAAGATATAGAGGATTGGAGCAACTTTATTTAATTATGGCACACGGTTAGGATTACATGTGCTGGTCATGCATGGATGGCACAACGCGGAGACGACCAGTCTTGGTTGGCCATAACTTGGCCAGGTCAGAGGCAGGGCAGCAGGCTCAGCAACAATTCATCTGAACTGGTGGGAGACGCCCACCAGGCTCCAGGCATCTTCCTGACGAGTGCCATCCACTACTTATTTCATTTTCATCTGGATCTAGCGTTACACAACTAGCATCACCAAGAGAAGGGATACAACACTCCCTCTGCCCCATCGCATCGTCTTCTCCCACTCAAACAGACTCATACATAACCACACACCCTATACCAAACAAGCTAAAACTGCAAGGACGAGCCAATCTACCAAGCGATCATGGTACCTGTGACGGGTGCCATGGCAAGCGTCATCATCAAGCTCGGCAAGCTTCTCAGGGAGGAGTACAAGCTGCAGACAGGAGTCAGGAAGAAGATCCAGACTCTCACACGTGATCTCGAGAGCATGCATGCCGCCCTCGCAAGGTGGCCGAGGTGCCGCCTATCCAGCTTGACGACAAAGTCAAGCAATCGGCCCGCGACGTCCGGGAGCTGTCTTACAACGTGGAGGACATCCTCGATACCTTCCTTGTGTGTGTCGACAGCCGCGATGAGGACCCTGACCCGATGGCGAAGAAAATCAGTAAGCTGTTCAGCAAGAGCAAAGCCCATCACAAGATCAGTGGTATGATCAAGACCATCAATGAGCAAGCCGAGGAGGTGGCTGAAAGGCAGGTACAGAGCCGATGATATTGTGGCCAAGGCTGCCACTGCCACAACATCAACTGTTGATCCTCGCCTTGAGGCTATGTTCAGACAAGTCTCACAGCTAGTTGGCATCGACAAGTCTTTTTTTTTCGAAAACGTGCGCTGCACGTACCTCATTAAGAGAAGTTGGAAATAGTTCAATACAAATCGACATTCCCAGCGGCGAGCTGCCCAGGAAATGCCGACACAAATACTAACACAAGGCGCCGGCTAAACTGATTATGCGACAGCGAGGCCGGGGACCGCAAGCAGCCTATTCCGGCCTCGGCGCGTAACGTGCTTGGCGGTCGCCACGCTGAGGAAACATAACCTGCATGGCCTGCTTCCTGGCGGACAGGCTTGCATTGGCGAAGGCTCGGTGGAACTCTTCGTTGAGGGAGGAGTCCGGCACGTTGGTGGAGGACCGCCCAGTCCACTTGCTTAGCATGATCCACCTTGCCTGCCATTCCGGCTTCGGGTCGCGATAAGCCAATTTTGCCGCAAGACGGGTACTCCGCCACGGCAACCAGTCATCATCTCGCGTCCTTGGCACGTGCGCGTGCGGCGTGGTGGGGATGAGAGGCTCTTGCAGTGGTAGACACAAAGAGTTGAAGAAGGCGTCGGTGTCGCCAGACCCCTGCACGTCGTCGTTCAGAGGCGCCGAAACCATGGGCGTCGCGGTCCGTGGCAATGTGGCGTTGTCAGTCGCCTCAAGTTCGGGCAGGCGGCTGCACCACGACGTCGACCGCCGAGGCCACAGTAGGCGCCCCGGCATCATGTGTAGGGGCTGCAGGCGTAGTGGCGGCCATCGCGTGCGAGGTGGAATGAGGATCCCAACGTCCGCACCGCCCGGCTCCAGCGCCTCAGCAGTGGTGGTGGCCGGCCGTGTAGTGTCCATACCTGTGAAACACTAAGCTATACACAAAAAACGTCAGTTCTATCTAGTGTCTATTGCATATTTAGGTTATAAGAGACAATTTAAAGATTGATGCATGAAGAAAAATTGATAGATTGTCTAAAGTTTATTGTAGGAACTGTGTCCAATTGATACAAATTCAAATAAATTAGCTTTACAGGAGCAGCACTCGACCATGTGCATATTATAATGACAGAACTAATATACTACTTTATTATAGGGTAAAGACTTGCTTAGAATACCAAATTACCTAAACTACCATTTAAATTTATTTTAGTAATTCGCATTGATGTTGATTTATTTGTATATATATATAATAGTGCTCATGTGGGAAATTTTTGCCTTCGATCATCAGCCGGATGCCGCAGTATGTGTATATATACATTTGCATGCTGACTCGAACCAACACTGACCTGGATGCATGGCGTACGATGTTGCAATGGAGAGGATGCCGCGCCAGAAATTGTCATCAATCTTCTAGAGCTCCACACGCAGCGGCATATATCTTCTCTGCACTTATACCCCTTCTTTATGTTATACTAATGACAATAAATTATAGATATGTGGGTGCGTGCACAGCTTACCAGTACTCTCTGCTGAAGAGTGCAGATCAACACGGCAATAGGCAACCCAACCTTGCCCCTCCTGCATTGCACGTATTCCTGCATTGCACGGCAGGAGTCTGCCTGTTTCAGCTGTCGTGGTCATACCTCTCCAGCACCAGCAAGTCCTTGAGTCGATATGCATGCATGATATTCTATCAATCTGCGCATGCTGCTGATAGAGTGTAATGCACGATGTATTCCTCAATAACAAGAGTTGTGCAGATGGGGAGCCGGGTACGGCAGGCCCATGGGCCGTGACACGTTTACATTCTAACACTGTCCCGCAGTCGGAACTGGGAGCACCGTGGACATTAAGACTAGCCCTAAACTCGACGAAGGCTGACGTCGGGAGCCGCTTGGTGAAGATGTCGGCATACTGTGAAGTAGTAGGAACATGCAGAACTCGAACTTCTCCAAGGGCCACGCGATCACGAACAAAGTGTAGGTCAATCTCCACATGCTTGGTCCGCTGATGCTGAACAGGGTTGGTGGATAAATAAACAGCACTAACATTGTCACAATACACAACTATAGCTCGTCGAAGAGGGCAATGGAGCTCGAGAAGAAGCTGCCGTAACCAGCACGCCTCCGCAACCCCATTGGCAACAGCACGATACTCAGCCTCTGTACTGGATCTGGAGACAGTTCCCTGACGCTTAGAGGACCAGGAAACCAAGTTGGCACCCAAGAAGACACCGTAACCAGAGGTGGAACGATGAGTCTCAGGACAGCCGGCCCAATCAGCATCGGAGTACACAATGAGATCAACAGGAGAGGTGTGATGGAGGTGAATGCCAAGCTCCAATGTTCCCTGGATGTAGCGCTGGATGCGCTTCATGGCGGCGAGGTGAGGCTCTCTCGGATCATGCATATACAAACAGACCTGCTGAATAGCATAAGCAATATTAGGACGGGTGAAGGTGAGATACTGAAGTGCACCAGCGATACTGCGATAGTGTGATGGATCGGCCACAGGGACACCATCAGCAGACAACTTGGCATGAGTATCAACAGGTGTGCTGCACGGCTTGCAGTCACGCATACCAGCACGGTCCAAAATATCCAGCATATACTGCTTCTGAGAGAGGAACAACTCATCAACTCGACGATCAACTGAAATACCTAGGAAATGATGGAGAGCACCCATATTAGTCATAGAGAATTACCGCTGTAAAGCTGCTATAATGCGCTGGAGAAAGCTCTGTGACGAGGCAGTGAGAACAATATCATCCACATAGAGAAGCAAGAAAGCTGTGTCAGCACCCCGATGGTATGTGAAGAGTAAAGTGTCAGCCTTGGCCTCAATGTAACACCATAAAATTTGCATGTTTTTAAAATAGTTAAGATGATTTATTTATGCATTTTTGGTGAGCATTAAAGGTAGGCCAAATAATATTCTTATAAAAATAAAGACCAATCATAGGTCAAGAAGCATCTCTGTGCATACATGCTGCTGCATAATTTATTTTATGATGTTTGGTTTTTGGTTTGAATCAAAATGGATTTGAAATCTATTCAAATCCCCTTTTGAAAATGTTCAAATAAAAAGAAGTCTTTTTCTTTCCCTCCCTCACTCTTCTTCTTTTCTGGCCCGAGAAGACCCAGTCGGCCTGCTCCTTCCTTCTTTATTTTTTCTGGCCCGAGTGAAACAGCCCAACTCGGCCCATTCCCACCTCTTTCTCCTGCCTTGGCGTTTTGGGCCGAAGGCCTTTCTTCTCTCCTTGGTCGCTGGCCACTTCCTTCACTGCGGGCTGCTCTCCCTCCTTCGTGGGCCGAAAGGCCGAAGCCCAGCAACCAAAGCCGGCAGGCCATCGCCTCCTCCTTTCCTCTCCTGCTAACGCCGGGGGCCCACCTGTCGGCGTCGTCTTCCTCCAATGCTCGTGGCCGAGACGGACTCTGCCGCTCGAGTCCGACCTCGCCCCGACGCCGCGTCACCTTGGCATGGTGCCCACGCTGCTTCACCATAAATAGCAGGTTCCGTGCGTCGCCTCGCCCCTCCAAACTCTCGAGCAAGCAGCCGCCTCAATCTAGCCCGAGCCGCCGCAACCCTAAAGCCGTCGCCCGAGCTCGAGATCGCAAGACCGCCATTCTAGCTTCGCAATTGACAAGTCGCCGAGTTCGTACTATCTTCCGCGAACTCACCAAGCTATCGTTTCCTCGATTTCGTGCTTTGTGTGATCTCACGGTGCTTCGCCGGACCTTGCAGGATGCCGCCGGCCATGGCCACCGCCGCGCCAGTCATCTTCCCCGGCCGGCCGCTCCTCTCTCTCTCTCCCTCAATCTAATCTGGATCGTTCAATCCAAATCCAACGGCCCCTGAAGGCCGATACCCCTTCATCTGCCTTTTTGCAGAAAATCCCCTGTAGATTCATCTATTTAGTTAAGAGCCCCTGTCCAGATCAGATTTTCAGATTTTAGATTTATTTTAATTCTGAAAATAGTTCTGTATATTTACAGTTTTGTCACTATCTTGTTTTGCTTATAACTTCGTCGTTTTAGATCTAAATCGATCCGCTCAAGTTGTGTTAGGTTCGTAATCTAAAGATCCATCTGTTAGTACCACTGTTAGATGTATTTTCGACTTTTGAATTTTGAGTTATAAATTAATTAATTAATTTATAATAGGAAATCTTGTAAAATCCATAACTTCCCCGTTAAAGCTCGATTTTGGTGATCTTTACGTCTATGTGATTGTAGCGACGAGTAGAGTAGTCTTATGAGTTTTATATCCTGTTTTATTATGATTGGTATACTGTTCTAATAGGATTTATTTGTTTGCCTTGTGTATGTATGCTCGGATGTTTGTTTGGTGCTGCTTGTCGGTTTCGGTTGAGTTCAGACGGTGAGGGTTTCGTTGAAGGCCCGGAGTTCTTTGAAGACCAGCAGGAACCATAGGAGCCTTTGGATCAATGCAAGTATAGTAGGACCATCCTTGTGTCCTATTCACCATAATCACAAAAATTCATGTGCATGTGTCATTAAGATTTACCTAGATTTTGATCACCTGTTACCTTGTCAACCTGGGCTTTTGCATATGGGTAGTGATGCTAGTGCTTTATAACCATGATCTTGTAACTTGATTAACGAATTATGCAACAATGATAAAAGATGACTTTTAGCAAATTGGAATCTAGAGGGTTAAGGTGATTGGCGGTTTCCATTCACTTGGTGTTCCCTCTCCCTAAGGACTTATCTGTAAGTGATCATCTAGGACTTAACGTGCCACTGTGAGGGCTACATGGCTCTGGCTCTATTCTACTCAAGAGACCTTTTATAGCTTGTGAGAGGGAGGGCCGAATTGGGTATAAGGCTTTCTCTGTCCTTATGTGTATAGCCGGATAGGAATATGCCATTTTGAAGAGGAGTCCTACATTCGATGACTAAGCAACCCTTGCTTGTTAGACGAACTTTTGGGTGGCTTTATAGTGAGACCCTGCTCATTCACCTTGGAAGTGTATTTGGGGAGTCATGACCCCCGGGCAAATGGGAATCACGACTCACAGGTAAAGGGTACACCTCTGCGCAAAGTTAAATCGATTTATCGTCCATGCCCACGGTTAGGGCGACCAAGATATTCTTGTGGAATAGATGATCACTGTTTGTTATTGCTTAATGTTAATGTTGATGTTAATTGTTACTCTTTAATCATGTTTACCTGATCATGTGGTGATGGGAATACTACCTTGATGCTAATTGCTAAAATTTGACATACACGTAAAAGCTAATTGCAGTACAACCATGTCATCCTTTTGAGCCTCATGAACCCCTGCTATGCTTGATGAGTACGAAAGTACTTACCCACTACTAGGATTTGACCCTTATAGCACCACTACGTTTTGCAATGCCACACATTTGGTTGCAATATTTGGTACTTTGGCAATGAACGTCATAATTAGTAGCAATATATGGGCCTTGTGGTGACCAAAATGGTTTGTTGTTTTACTCATAACCTTCGTTGCAAGACGTGGGCGTTAATGCCACGGTGGAGAAGGTGGTTGCGAGCATGGGTGCCTATTGCCATAACTAGCATTGAGTTGTGATAATATTGATGTTGCGTTGCGATAGGTAGGTGTTGTTGCCGCTAGTGTAAAGTTGGTTGCAAGTTGTTATGCTTATGGCAATGAAGTAAGTGCATTGTGTTAATTTTGACCTGCATTGTGATAGCTCAAATCTATATTGCATCCAAGAAATAATTAGTTGCAAGTAGCTGTGAATATAGCCATGAGAAAATTTTGTTGCCTTAATCTAGCTCTACATTGCAAAAGATCTTATTATATTGCAACTAAAAAGTCATCCGTTGCATCCATTGAGGTTTTATTACCACCAATTTTATACGTGGTTATATTGGCGTATGTGTCATCGCAAGAAGAGTGTTTTTGCCTTTAAAATTTGTCCATGGTTATACTTATTATGCACGTGAGGCAAAAGTGAAATGGTTAGGGTAGCATCCTAAAGTTAAAATCTAGAAAATAAAACTATTGCTATTTGTGTTGCACAATTAATATTATCGGAAAGTATTGCATGTATTTTATATAAATCAAGTGAAACTTGTGGTACGAAAACTGAAAGCGACTAGGACGAACGGAGTATGCCCGGTAAGCATGGGTGACCAAGATGGACAGGGTCGCCACGCTGGAATTCCATGAATCACTGAAAATTCTTTCCACCGCTTTGTGATATTCTTCCATGGCACTTTTGGATAAAGAGCGTGGGGGAGGCAGCAGGATCGCGAGCTGCTCAAGGACCCAATTCACTGAAGGTTCCTCCAACACACCTGTGCTTCTAACTTCCTCTGCTGACGTACCCATCCATGCATCCGATCGATTATCCTAGTCTTATAGGCATGGCCGTGCCATCAAATTTTGAGGCCTTGTTCAAAGCTCTAGGTGAGGCCTGAATCCAAATATAAAATATAGCCAAAATAATATATGTTGCAGCGATATATAGACATGGCTTACGTTTTATGTTTGATCTCGCTTTTTTCTTCTTACGTTTTTGCATTTGCATTGGGAACCAGATTCATATTTTCTAAATCAATTTGCAAATAACGAGGCTGCAAAAAAACAAAAAGAACTAAAGTAAAATTATATACCAGCAGTTCTAGTGCAGTAGAATTGGAATTGAAAACCTGCACTCCAGCGGAGGCCTAAGCCTCTCACCGTGTCCCTGTTGCTGCCTTGCTTGCTGGAGCCAGACTACAAAATGATGTCTATAATAGTTTCACGAGCTCATGAACCAAAGTCACAAATCAAACAAAAATGACCAATGTGCACACACACATATATTATATAATATAGTTCGAGTTTAGTGTTTCATATCTCAGGAACCAAGCCTTTAATCAAACAAAAAAATGTGCAGCTCTTGAACGAAGCCTCTAGCTAATAAAATCAGCCCAACACGCACATATGCCCAAAATAATATTAGAGTTCAATATTTGAAAGCTAAGAAACCAAGCCATAAATCAAACAAAACATTGTGCAACTCTTGAACCAAGCATTCAACAAAAGAATATACACCAATATATATAGAATAGAAACCTATTTATGTAAAAAACTCATCATCCTGTCCTTGGCCTAAAGAGTTGACAGGTGCAACATGTCCATCATCAATGTAGGTGTCATCATTATCGTCGTCTTCATAAAGCAAGTCTTTATTTGGTTCTGGCACAGGTATAGCTTTTTCAATGATGCTAGCATCTCCAGTCACTCCTTGCAGGCCATTCCTTGTCCAATTGGTCAACTCACCATGCTGGCTGGATATGGTCATGGTCTCCACACCGACATCAAGTGAGTCAATATCAATCTGTTCTTGTTGTTCAGTCTCTTCAGATTCTGGCATGGAGAACAAAGTCCTTGGTTTCATTCTAACAACACTACTCCAGTTGGATTTATTTGCGCATTTGACATAAAAAACCTGCTCAACTTGAGTTGCTAGAACATAAGGTTCATTTACATAACGACGACGGGTTGTATCGATATCTATAATCCCATATTGATCCTTGTTGTAACCTCTACTTTTGTTCTTAGTAGTAGCAGGAACGTCGTACCAATCACACTCAAACAACATGACTTCTTTTTCACCGGGAAAATCTAGTGTGATTATCTTTTTAAGGACACCGTACCAATCCATATTGCCTGTACTGTCATCACCCTTCACCAAAGCTGGCCTCTACAGAAGCTGTTCGAAAATGGAAATCATGGATAGAGCATCTGCTGAAAACACGAGCCATGTAATGAGGACCCTGAGAAAGGGCATATAGCTCCTCACTAATCTTCTTTTCTGCATAAACTACCTTCATCTGCACCCAATGCAAATTCAAATAAATAATAAGACAATTGATATAATTTTTTACATGCATATGACAACATTACTCACCTTACGTTCAAACCACCCAATAAAATGCTCCCTGTGTCGCTTATCAACGCCGTGTACACTAGTTTTTCTCATTAGCTCCTTATGCTCACTGTATATAATAATCCAACAGATTAGTTATGAGTACTGTTCTGCTCTTACTAATCTACTATGAAAAAATACAAGAACACAAAAAGGTGGTAGTAACAACTTACTTAATCCATGTAATTGCCACATCATAGTTTGATAATATATAGTGACGCATCTGCAGCATGTCAGATCTAGAAATAGGCTCAATTTTGCAGCCTTTCTTACTGTAGTCGATGCTCCCAAATATGCTACCAGCCGGTGGCTCATTCACTGCACTCCTTTCATGACGCACTGGGCGATCCAGCTTGGTTTCAATGTCTTCTAGGAAGCGAGAGCAGAATGTCATGCATTCCTCTGAGATATATCCTTCTGCAATCGAACCTTCTGGATGTGCCTTGTTCCTAACATATCCTTTCAGTGTACGTAGATACCTCTCAATCGGATACATCCACCGATAACACACTGGTCCTCCAATTTTAGTCTCCTCGGCTAAATGAACCGGCAAGTGCATCATAATGTCAAAAAATGCTGGTGGGAATATCATCTCAAGCTCGATAAAGTCTCTGCAATTGAAGAGCTTAGTTTTTCAATGTCACTTTGCACCAGCTCCTTTGAACATAGAGCATTGAAAAACCTGCTAAGCTCAATCAATGGCCTGGCAACATCCTCTGGCAATATGTGACGTGCAACTAAGGGTAGCAGTTTCTGCAAAATAACATGATAGTCATGTGATTTCAGTCCAGAAACCTTACACCCATTGACATCCACGCATCTCTTTATATTAGACGCATAACCATCTGGCATCCTCACTCCTTCTAAGAATGTACATAGCATTTTCTTCTCATCCTTGCCTAAGGAGTATAGTGATGGAGGCAAAGTATACTGACCGTTCTGTAGCACTGGATGCTGATCTGGCCTTATCCCAAGATGCTGCATGTCAAGCCGTGCCTTTTCACCATCCTTACACTTACCATCTATGCCAAGCAAGTCCCAATTATGCTCTCACAGACATTTTTTTCGATGTGCATAACATCCAAATTATGCCTTATAAGCAATTTTTTCCAGTAAGGCAACTCAAAAAATATGCTTGTTAGGGTTCCTTCTTCTCCCATTGATCTCACGTAGGCGGTATGGGTGTGGAGCTGGCGCTGCTCGTGCTCGGCGCTGGGGCGCCGTCGCGATGAGGAGATGGCGGCGCTAGGGTTGGATGAACAGGAGGAGGCGGCTAGGGCAACGGGCGCTACAGTACTCGCGCGCTACAGTACCACGGGTACTGTTCACGCGGGTGGCGGCGGCGGTGAGAGAGAGAGATTAGGGTTTGGGGGGCTTCCCGATCTCCCGGCTCCCTAAAGGAAGCCGGAAACAATAATATGTTTCTGCTTAATTTCTCCACAAAGTGTCTTACAATATATATAGCCTTCTAATGAAATTATCAAAGCACTCCCTGAACAATAATAATAATAATTATAAATGACGACGATAAATCGGGCCCTAGGCCCAAGCCGGATTGGGCGCCCTCTAGCCACTGGGCGCCGGGCCTCCTTCGCTCATATGTAATGCCGGTCATAACAATGCTCTTCTTCCTCCAGTTGTGCCACCTAGTCTCTTCTTCTCGTTGTTTCCTCTTTTTTGTGGTTGTTCCAAATTTTGGTTGCTCAAAACTTTCATATTGTTGTAAAACCTGTGCACCAGTCAATGGCACAGGTGCCTCCCTCATCTCTGTCTTGTTGTTGAAGCTATTTTTGTTCCTACGCCACCTATGGTTTTGAGGTAGAAATCGACGATGTGCCAAGTAGCAGTGCTTTGACCCAAACTTCAACCATAAATATTATGTATCTTTGTGGCAGTATGGGCATGCAAACTTTCCTTTAGTACTCCAGCCAGATAGCATGGCATAGGCAGGGAGATCATTTATGGTCCATAGTAGAAGCGCACGAAGAGGAAAGTTCTTCTTCTCCTTTGCATCCCATGTTTTAACACCTTTCCACAATTCCTTAAGCTCATCAATCAGGGGCTGCAAATAGACATCAATATTCATTCCCGGAGATTTCGGACCTGGTATCAACATAGACATCATCTAATATGGTTGTTTCAAGCACAACCAAGGAGGCAAGTTGTAAGGGATTAGAATGACAGGCCATGTAGTGTATGCAACATTCAACATCCCGAAAGGATTGAAGCCATCAGCTGCAAGACCAAGCCTTACATTGTGAGGGTCAAATGCAAAATCTTTATACTCTTTATCCACATGCTTCCAAGCTAACGAGTCTGCAGGGTGACGCATTTTCCCATCATGCACTAGTTCTTCCTTATGCCAACGCATCAGTGAAGATGTCGATGCTCTCAAATACAACCTTTGCAAACGAGGAATAAGTGGAAAATAACGAAGGATCTTACGTGGAAAATGCTTCTGTCCACCACTAGTGACAACAAGATCATCCTTTTCAGTACCCCCGGTTTCTTTCCACCTAGACTCACCACATGTTGGACAATTATCCTTTTCAGCATAATCCCCACGGAATAACACACAATCATTTACACATGCATGAATCTTTTGGTAATCAAGGCCAAGATCTCGAACAACCTTACGTACTTTGTCCAAGGAAGTCGGGAGACAATGGCCTTCAGGGAGCACAAGCAAGAACAAGCGAAGTATGCTTTCCAAGCAACCATTGCTAAGACCATCCATGCACTTAATCTGATATAGCATGACAATGAAAGAAACCTTTGTCACCTCCTTGCAGCCTGGATACAATTCTTTCTTTGCCTCTTCTAGTAAGCGATAAAGTTTCTGTGCACTCTCATTTGGCTCTTCCTCATCATTTCCTATGACTTCTCCATGTATAACAGCGCTGATCAGTGAAGAAACCATATCATGGGAACCATCCGCATGACCTCTTGCGCCTTCATTAGCATTGTCCTTCTCAACTAATAAAGGCTGACCATTACCTTCTCCTTGGATGAAACTCTCATCAAACCCTCTCATTGCTACGTGAGTTCGAACCTCTTTTTGAGTTCGATAAGACATGCAACGACATCGAGTGCATGGACATGGTGCTGTTTCTTCTTGAGATGTGTCTCCAAATACACTCTGAATATAGTTCTTGAATCCTTTTTGCCATTCAGAAGTAAATCTGGACAAGCGCATCCACCTCCTGCCTTCATCTGACATTCTTCACACTATCGAAGATCAAGAACAACACAATTTGCCTGCAATGACCACGAAGCCATAGAATAAATAATGTTCTCAAGCAATCAACAAACTGTACAATTTTAAAAAATCAACAGGAAATGTGCTGACTTCCTTGAACATCAACTACACACAACTCAGGAACTATTATCGCTAAGATATCGGACAATAATATAAATTCACACAAGCCAACAGTTGAACTTCCTTGTACATCACAGCAATAAGTGATGCTGCACCTACACACATCTCTTATATTCTTTACAGATAAGATGCAACCCATCAAGGACTATTACTGCTACAATTTCTATCAAGATGGAATCAAATTAGGGTCATTTACAATTGTAAAATGAACATCACTACAAGTGAATAAATTATGAGCATTTACATTTTTAGTGAGGTTCAGTTTGATTTCTAATGCCCAAATAAATTAAAATATATCATTAGAATGTTCTGTATGCTACTAGTGTGATTCATTAGGATCTAGCAGATGTTCTCAAGCATTCAACAAACTGTATAGTTTAAAAAAATCAACAGGAAATGCTCTGATTAGTGAACAGAAAAATGAAAGTAGTTCTCTTTAGTGTGCAACTTTGGTAGAAAAAAATCTATTGGAGGCAGTACTAAGACAATCGATCTCTACATTTCCAATAACAAGGCTCTGCTCTGTGATTAGAAAAAGAAACAGATTCCTTGGGCCATAGATTCCTACTCATATCACTATTCCTGCCTATGCTTTATATTATGATGATATGAAATTATCTAAGATGCAGCTCCCTAGGATTCAGATTACAGTCCCGATAACAAGATACTATGGGATGAATAGTGGGTATGCCGTTATGAGACTTCAGGATGATACATCAGCAAGATACTATTACTGCTACAATGTCTAACTAGGTTGAATGAAACTCATCTGACTCAATGTTCAGACATCAATATGCCGCAATCCAATAGTCACTGAATTTTCCAACACAACATGATTGAGCAACTAAATTTAAATGTAAATTGTAATGAACATCACTATGAGTGAATAAACTATTAGCATTTACATTTATGGTGTGGCACTTTGAATAAACTGAACTGTTACTCTAATTTAAATTGCAAGATGCAAGGGTGATTTATAGGGCCATTCAATCTGACCACCAAAAAATTTTGAACAAACGCGAGTGAGGGTAAACCTGAACAACGGTGCCACAGCAGGAAGCCTCCGATTGATCCTCCTCCTGTCCTCCTCTGGGCGGCACGAGTTGATGGCAGCGTCGATCTGAGGAGGCAAAGGGTGCCCGCGCCCTGTGCTCGTTGGGGCCGTGCAAGGAGCACCGGACGGCGGAGGCCGGATCGGGGCTAGCGCCGTGGCAATCAGGCGGAGCGAAGGCGAAGGCGTACGTGGGTGTGCACCGGAGGTTGTCAGATTGGGGGCAGCGGCGCGCCTTCCGGATCTAGGAGTCACGATCACGACTCGACCGAGCAGCGACAATCAAGGAACGATCAAGATGGGGGCAGCCTTATACTACTTACTGGATTAATTCCTAGATAAAAAAAATCTGAAACTATGGCAACCAGTACACGTTGGTAGTCCAGTGGTTAGCCCATTTCACTAATGTCTAAGAGGTTATGAGTTCAACTCTCTTTTTGCAATTATTTTTTTATTTTCCATTTTGCATTTTGTGTGTTTATATTTTCCATTATGTTCCCTTTAAATATATTTGATCTATTATTTTACAAATTTTCAACCTTATTGTGTCGGTAGCTATGTGTAGTGTTATCTCCACTTTACAAAGTCTGCATCTCCTCCTTCCATTAAGTTCTCTCCCTACTCCCTGACATTCTGTGGCTTTGGCTCGTGTCTGTTTGGTTTGGACAAGATAAAGACTCACATCAATATTTATATCCTTTTGGTCTCACACACAAACACATCCGCTTCCGCGGTCTTGGTTCCTACTAGGACAAGAATAGGGACAACACGCCTCCAAAACCGAGTCATCTTTTTCTTCACTTGCTCGGCTGAAGGCCGGCCACTAGGTTGTGTGTGTTGTATCGTGATTAGGAGTATGGTAATCCGAAGATTGGGAATAGGTCCACTTGTTTCTTCTTCATAACCCACTATCTTGTTATTACTTGACATCTCACACTAGGTACGACTCACATCTCTAGCTGTAGTTTGGTTGATCATCATGTCATTGAGTTGCAGACCTACTTGTCAGTTGTTCATGACCCACTATCATGCTATGCCCCAAGATCATGTCCTGCTAAGTTGCTATACTATCTTTGCCTGAGTGCCACTTCAAGTCCTACTTGTCGGTTCTTCATGACCTCTTGTCCGCCTAAGTGCCACGTCATGTCCTACTTGTGAGTTCTTCATGACCCACTATCGTGTTATATCCCAAATATCTTGCACATATTATGTAAGACCCGCGTCTTCTACCTTAGTTGGGTTGGTCATTATGCCCCGTTGAACGCTGAGTTGTCACCTCATCCCTGTCTGATTGACATGTCATGTCCTACTTGTCGATTCCTCATGACTCAACCTTGTTATGCCCCAACACATCTTGCACTAGCTAGTTAGAAATAATTTTATTTTCCTATTTAGTGTATTTTATTTTTATTAGTCTTTGAGGAATTCATCATTTATAATAAAATAATTCAAACTAATAAACACCCACGCAAAAGGATTCAAATTACTTTTAGTTTTTTTAGTTTTAATAAATGACATGAAAGTTAATTTTCGTTTTTTAAGGATGCAAGTTTTAGTAAAACAAGTTATAAGCGATTTTTTTTTAAAAAAAATGAGTTCAAGGTTGTTATTCTATTCTATTATTATCCGTACGTTTACATAGCTTTTTGTTTGGTGCCAGTTATCTTACTCCTAAAAGAACTCAAAACATATCGTCAGCGCTAAACAGATTGGGACCGCTCGCTAATGACCTCCGGCGCTAATCCTCCGGCTCGCTCCCTCTCTCGCCGCAGGCACAGGACGTGGAACCGAACCGCTGCCCCCCAGACCCCACGACGCCCAGCTCCTTGTCCTCCCGCTCGCACGAACCGCAATAGGCTCGATGCCCCGATCCAAACCAAGACCGTCCGAACACCCGCCCCCCTCGGTCGCCGCAGCCCGCCGCAGCAACACCGCCGACGCCTACCTTGCACCAACGCCATCGCCCTGCGCTTCTGCCCCTGCCCCAGCCAGCGCGCCGACGCTGGACCGTGGCCGGCTGAAACCAGCGGGCCAAGGAGGCGGCGGCGTCTGATCTTGCCCTCGCACCAGCTACCAAAGATTTGATCCCGCCCCAGCCCCATCGCCGCGCTGCCGCCGCAGGGCCTGACGCCATCGCTGGCGAGGAGCGGCCGCAGCCCGGCGAGCAGCGGCAGGCGGAGGAGGCCTCTCACATCCAGCAGGATGTCGCCGCCATGGGCGCGCGCGGGCTGCCGTGGCCCTAGCTGCGTGCCACTGGCACCTCGCGCAGCAGGACGCCCATACCCCTCGCGCTGGAGGAGCTTGTGTCAGCGGCGTGGCCATGGAGAACGAGGAGCACTGGAGGTCCAACCGATGGCTTATGGGCCAGGGGATGAGTTTTCTTGTTGGCGGTGGATCAGGTACAGACTGTGCTGCACTTGTCACTTGCAATAATGCAATGCCATCTATACTGTAGCAATGCGAATTGGATGCAACGTATTGGGCTTAAAAGATGGGCTTTGTTGCTGTAAATGGTTTAGGCGTTAGGATACACGGATAGATTATGTGATTTATAGTAGAAGTTACATTATGCATTAACAGATACAGATGATGTTTTGTTGTGCTGTTTTCAGATCAGGTACAGAGATTCTTCTCTTCAGTGCTAGCTAATGCAACTTGTGCTTGCCTGAATATCTTGTCTAATTTATTCTTTGCATATATTGTACTCCGTAGTTCTTATGTTTAGCAGCTGTGTAACTTGTTCTGTTCAGCAGCACAACAGCTTGGCTTGAATTTGTGTGACTATGCTCTCTTCGACAGCGTTGAGGCTTTTCAGGAGGGCTGTTGTCATTACCAACCTGGACATCAACCTTGAAGGTATGGTCCTTCTCCATACAGTAATCTGTTAGTTTACTAAGTGTTGCTGCTTCTCAGTTCTGACTTATTGAAACGTGTTGCGGCAAGCCTCAAACCTACTACTGATTTTCTGACTTACTGAATGTGTTAGCCGTGGAGGTGGAAGATGGATCAGGTACCCTCTACAAGCTCGTGCATCATCCGTTTTCTGGAGCTCCAGCACCAGGATCTACTCTGGCCGGTCTGAATTGCAAAGATGTCTTAGGAAGGTAGGCTTTTGTTAATACTTGATTACTAATTTTTGCAAGGTATAAAGGAAGGATAAGAAATGAGACGTGAAATTATCCTGAATTTTCAATTGTTGGATTAATGATTATTATTCTGCAATATTGTTCTCAGTATGGATGCAATGTAATATTTCTTTTCTGATAAGTAAATCGCAATTCGATTATACAGTTCCTTTATTCATCTTGACTACCTAAAACTATCACAGATTGTTAGAAGCCAAGAAGACTGGACCCACAGTTATGTCCAGAACATGAGTCATTTTGAGAACGCAAGCTACTGCTTCATGTATTGTTCAGAAAACTGCTACATGATAGTTGTTGGAAGAAGGCCTACCATGCACAATGTAATAACGTAGTGAAGTCTCCACTATTCGATGGTTAGATCATTTGGTCAAAAAATTTGTTCCTCGTGGCATGACAAACATACTTGCTGATACTAATTCTTGAAAAAATTGTTCTTCATGGCATGACAAACATACTTGCTGATACTAATTCTTAAACTGAAAGAATAGTGGACTAATCTATTTTACTGAACTGGTGCATATATTTTAGTTGGGGCTCTCAGAGCACATATCCATTAATTTAGCCTCTTTGTTTCTATTCGACCTTATATCCTAACATTGCATGATCTTTCAAAGTCATTTATGGGAATGTTTCATTTCGGATGCCACGTGAGAATGTCTCCTCCACAAGGATGAGCTGCTGAGGTTATGACCAACATAAGCATTTGGATATGGAGTGCATGGTGATCAGAACATTTTCATAATATTTTTTGTTCATATTTTGCAGTTTTTTCATCTATATATTTGTTGGTGTAATAACAAGAAACAATACTAAACTGCAGGGTTTGTACCTCAGTGTAATCATCAGGTTCTTTGAAATGCACCACACGAGGTGAAAGGATAGAGGAAAATCTCCTTGAGCTGTTGTAGTTTACCTTCTCTGTTTTAGTTCAATCAGTTTCCTTTCTACTTAAATTTTTTTCTTTTTTCTTGTGTCTACCAAATATAGGTTGTTGCCTCCATGGAGAAGGATTCTATTAAACAAATGTATATAAAATATATAATACATATTGTTATGGGAACGTTGCTGCTTACCTGTAACCTAGAGGTTAAAGGATTCTATGCTATGAAAGGATTCTATGCTATGTCTTTATCCTTTTGATTACTTGTAATGAGCACATACAGAGCACTTGTAATGGCTTTCTTGTGTCATTTAGACCTGGTTGTTCAAGCTGATGTGGCAATGCGAGCAGGTTCGCTGCAGTGGATGGAACGTTGGCCTGCTGCGAAGTGATCAAGAATTATTTTGTCTCCGTTGCAACGCACGGGCACTTATCTAGTAGGCGAAAAGAGTACTAGTTTTTAGGAAAATGATGAGCCAAATAATTGTACCGGGCTCCATAGTAAGGATAGAAATTGAGATATTTTTTTGGCGCCCAAAGCCCACAGCCACACAAGGTATTTCCCTCCCCTAATTTTCGCATAAGCCCGCCAAAACACCCACGAGGTATTTCCCTCCTCTAATTTTAGCATAAGCCCGCCATAACACCCATGCATGTCAGTAGGATTTGATCCAATAATCACGGCACAAAACCCCCCACCACGCCTTTCCCGTGATCAGTTGCCTAAAACCGAGCGTGGGGGGCGGGCCGTATCCCATTCAGAGGTACCAGCCCTCGATAGACTCGACCACGACGGCGGTTGCCTCCTCTACCGCCGACGCCATACGCAAGCGCGGCGTGATGCCGCCTCCTTCCTCAACGCCTCCATCTTCCGCGCTTGATCATCGAATGTCGTCTGCTTCACAAGAGAGGCGTCGTCCTTCTAGTGATGCCATCGTCCATGAACAAGATAACAGGAACGACGATGATGGCTTGCCGGGAACACTACGATTTCTCTTCACCAGGTAATAGATTTATATTTCCTTTTTCGATCTTGCGAGAATCAATGATTAGTCAGTACTTATCTTAATATTCCTGGTTCGTATAGATTCCATGTGGTTTGTGGTTAGTAGTTAGTACATACTAGTTAGTCAGTTTTAAACTTCACAATGAGTATACTTTACTGAAAATCTGAATGCAGCCAAGGAAGATGTTAGGCACCACCAAATCTGCACATCTGTTGTTCATGCCATTTGCACAACTGAAAGTTCAGAAGTTATAGATTGAATAAAAAATCCAATCAACACCATTCATTGATGATCTCTAAGGCCTTGTACATTTGACAAATATTTAATCCACAAGGGGAACCAATCCAGAGATAATTTGTGGCATACATACATAAGCACACTCATGAGATAATTTGTGGCAACTTTTGGCATGCACAGCACGATCATGTACTGAAGTACTGAAGTGTACTGGGCTGCTCCATTTGTAAAAACTCTGCTGGCTGGCTTAAGTCCTGCCCTTAAATAATCCATGCATTAGTAGGCACCGAGCTGCATAAAACTCCTGCTCCTGTTATATTCATGCACCCGGCTATAATGGTGATAATTGAGTATCTGAAATAATTTTACTAATGCTATCACTACTACTTCTCGGTAACTCGCTGCCATATAATGTTATCTATTTATTAGTAACCAAATAACAGCAGAACTGAGAAGTGACAAGCATACAGCACAAATCAAGTCCACACCTGAAATTCAAAGTTTTTATTAAGACTAACACACATGTTCGCAAAATAGAATATTGAGATATTGCAAGCAGCAGCATAATCTTATGCCCAGCCCATTATCTTGATAAAAAGCAAGCAGTATTTTAGAGCTTTAGACTGATTTAAGAATGCCTTGATTTTCAACTCTGAAGACTGAATATATCATTACAATGTTCTGTTGCCATAAACCCCTACATATCATTAGAATTTATAAACAATGGTATAATCCTGATTACCTTACTGACTGCAGTCCATTGATTAAATATATAGTATGTGTTAAAATTCTTCCATACTCATCAACAATATTAAAGTAAAAAACTAATGCATCCACACTGAATTTCCCTGAAGCAAAAATACTCTGAACTCTCTGAAAATGAATATAGCTGGTACTGAACTACTATGTTCCTATTAACTGATAAATAAAGAGAATTACTTGCAAACTAAAAGAATAGAAATTCATGCTATAACAAAGTTCAGAACATAAGATACTGCTTGATCTTGCTGCTGCAAATGACAAAGTTTACAACTAATATATATACCCAGTGATTATGCATAGCACACACATTGATGTTTTCCTGCTCTCTGTATGCACAGTGAAACAATGACAGGTGACATGTGGACAATTCATTTCCAATGCAAGGGCATACCTGAGGAAGACGAAGTAAACTCCATTGATATGGATAGAGCTCAGATCTCATTTTTTAACCTGATAAATTTCAAAGAACAGCTTGGTTATGGAGCCAGACTTCTTATACTACAAGAAGCGTTGTGGTGGGGATGTAGCTAGACTTGTTCCCATCGAATATTCACGCCAAGTAGAAGCAATACTACAGGACAATGCTGCAGATAGGCAAATCAGGATGGTATTGTCAAGGGAGCCTGAACTAGAGGAAAATGTCAGCATAACACCAATTAAGCGACACGGGGAAGCGAAAACATGATCACTCAAGTACGTATGAAAACCTTGATGCCTACAAGGTGTGGCTAGCTGAATTGCGAGAAGAAGATCCAGATATAGGTAAGATCATTCTTTGTGTCACTCATTCAAATTGTTATAATAACATAATGTTGTTTTGACAAGTGCATCTGGTTATTCATGACTCGCGGACTACATGGATGATTTCAGGGACGAAACTATTGAAACATACAAGGAATGGTTAAGGCATACAAAGCCGTCGTCGACATATGTGTAATTAAATTGTTTTCATCATGTCATCAAATATACTATCAGCTCTTGTGCATTAAATAAAATAATTGACATCTATTGATTTATTTTTTTCAGTGTCTTTATTGGAAGAACATGAGAATGAAGATCATTTAGCTGGAGGGGAGGAAAACCAGGAAAGGAGCATGGCAAACAAAGATAGGCCATCTCATGCAAGAAAGCCAAAACAACAAGGGAATGGTATGTGGTGGTCCTTCCATTATGTACATTCAAAACTCTTTTGCTGATCATGTATATTATATTTGTTTCATATGTTAATAAGGTGGACCCAAAACTCGTGGTAGGTGGATGTCTCAAAGGCTTCAAAGCAACTATCAAGAGAATTAGGAGTGGCTGTCAGAAATTAAAGATTCAATTTGATCCGGAGACGGAGGCCCCCGTGGTGAAAACACCCGCACATTCGTCGATGAGATTGTAGTGTTTACTAGGAAAAAAGCTCCACTTATATGAGTGCAATCATGGAAGGGCGTGAAGGATGAAGTGGAAATGGCAATAGCAGATGAGATGTTGGTGAGTCAATTATTTTGTTTAGCCAAATGTTTTGAATTTAGGACCTCCACTTTACTGTTCTATTTGTCTTTCCATTCAAACAGAAAAGTTTGGGACTTGGATGACATTGAAGATGCAAGTGAAATGATATTGGAAATTGCCGGAGAGAGGTACAAAGGATGGAGGGCTTCATTTAGTTCGACATACAAGGCATACTCCACAGATGCTCAATGAATGAAGCATAAGCCTGACGATTTAGATATTGTGGAGTGGTACTACTTGATCCAATTTTTTGGAACTGAGAGATTCCAGGTTCGTTGGTGTCCAGTTTATTTTGCAATCCCACTACTAAGTACAATATAATTAATAGAGCTCTGCTTGTACACTTTTCTGTAGAATATTAGCACCAAGAACTCTGAAATCGACGGAAACAAAAGATTAAGCATTTCACAGGATCGAGACCATATTCCCAAGTTAGTTTTCAAGAGGTGATGTCAACATTAACTATGCTGATTATTTAATTAAATATATGGTCGTTACCTAATGCTACATTATATTGTGGCCATCTCAGAGAAACCAGACTGATGGTCAACAACTTACTGATTTGCAACTTTGGATGAAGACTCACACCAAGGATGGGCAATTGTCAAATGATGACTCTAGGGATATCTACGTGAGTGCTTATTGCATCTTTAAAATTATAGCATGTCTCAACTTGTTTTGGAACTGTTTCAAATTACATGATCATAATTTATTTCTCATGTTCCACTTAGGAAAATGCCTGCGTCCAAGTTACAGCAGAAAAAACAAGGAAGGGTAGGCCTTTCCTTACGGTTGAGGAGGAAAAATGCAGTTTTCCAACTCAGCTACAATAAAACTCTTGGAACAAAATCGTACATGATGTCATGGACGTGGATACATGGCCAAATATCCAACACGAAGCGCTCTACTAAAATGTAGAGAAGAAGATGCAGCCCGCAATGAAATCTTAGCCCGACAAGAAAGAATGCAGCATGAACAAGAGGTTGAAGAGCTAAAAAAATGCTTGCAGATGAAGTTTCAGCAAGGGAAATAAGGAAGAAAGTATGAAAAAAATGGAAGAAATTAGGAAAGAATTCCAGTCAACACTACAAAAAGAAATACAATTGGCATTACAGCAGGTACTAACTTTAGAACATGACTCTCCTTTTTTGGCTCCTCTATTTTAGCTAATGCACCTTGTCTTTTGGGCTGCACAGTCTATGAGAGGAACCATCAACACCACACAGGTTCCGAATGGCCCAAGTGTTGACAATAACTTCATCACACCACCACGCATAGAGGATACAACTATAGAGGTAACAAAAATCCAGCAAAATTACTTACAAAATGTGCAACATGTTTACATATAAAATGCAACTTGTTACATGAAAGCACTCATTTTGGCAGAATAATGGACCGGCAAGCGTGTTGACCACAGAAAAGGCTATTGATGAAGGTACTACCATGGCAACAAAGACTACTGCTACCAGGTCTCTTTTCAAGAAAAACAATGGTGCTAATGGGCCATCGAATAATGTAATTTCTACCCAACAATTACTAAGGACCCGTAATCAAATGAAACAACATAAGGTATGAATACCAACGTGGTTTGTCTTTGAAATGGTTGTTATTATGCTATATATGATGTGTCAGTAAATTTCATGAAACTGGTGGGGATCCTATCATCCCAAATGGTATATGATATTTTTGTAGGGTGTTCCTTATTTTACTTTATATCTTTGCTATGCCACTATGATCATTGAATTTGCACACACTTAGTTATTCCATGCACTCATCAACAATGTTCTTATATTAAATTGATAATAAATTCTGTTGTGTTCATGAATTGCAGAAAAACGCGGATACTCCAAACATTTAGAGAAAGGTTTATGCCTATATGATAGTGATGGATAGCTAGAAGAATGAAGTGATGATGGGCGATGGAGCATAGAGTGATCAACAAGAGAAATCATATTTAGTTCTATTTTTATGCCATATTCAAAACATAGTTGCAAACTTGTATACAGAGATGATGTTTTTGTTCTTCTATGGTCATGTTTATTTTAGTAGTACTCTAGTCAATGTGTTATTACTTTGGTTGAGACCTATATTTAATGTTAATGAAGGTTTGAGTTTATATGTGATGATGAATCTACACTCATGGAACATTATTTTGTATCAATAATTAAATTTCTAGCGACGCAACAAAACTAAACATGTGCCGATCGAAATGTCCTCGTTGCAATAAACAACCACTGTTTGATGTTGTAATATACATTATTTCTACAAACTTTATGCGTTGCTAAAGGATATGTCTACAACCAACAATGACTCGTTGCATTTTTCATCTATTGCCATCTACAAAGATGTGTTGCATTTCCCATCTATTACCACCAAGAATGATTCATTGTATTTTCTGCCAATTACAACCAACGATGCTTCGTTGCATTTTCTATATATCTATTACTACCAAGAATCATCCATTGCATTTCCTATCTATTGCCACCAACAAATGAATGTGGCAATTGTGACTCTAGCCACCAAATATGTTATGTTGCACAATTTCTATGATGCAACGGAGTCCACTGCATGGTAATAAGTCCATATTCCCTCATAACTATAGAGTCGCAATAAAGTTATTTCGCAACAAGTTCATTCGTGGTAACACTATCATATTGCAGTCATGTGTTTCGTCGCAATAGTAACTCACGCAATCATACCGGTGGGTGTAATATCCGTGCTTGCAACCATATTGTGGTTGCAATAGTTTTTTTGTGCATTGCAAAACTACTGTAATGCAACTCCACATTCAAGAGGAAGCAACAACCTATTGCACCGTTCCAAATGCAACCATCTATCAACGACCATACTTAGATGCAACTGATCCGTATTACAACCAAAATTGCCATATTGCAACCAAATATAGGTGTCACGACAGGGCCGGATCCTAGTAGTGACCCTTGTTTAACTTCATTATTTGGAAATCTTGGATGGGTAATAGATCAAGATTGGATTGAGAGCTATCACCAGGATTACTAAGCTTGAGTCAACTAGTCGGCGCGTCCCTATGTTTGGAGCTTCTATGTTGAGAGATTGCTATCATATTTATCTATCTATGTTTAAGACTATGTGTTAAATATTCATTCATTATGTAATAAACTCTGAGATGACACATTAATTTAGTTTGTCAACTTATGTGTGCGACTTCTGGGGGTGCAGATAAGGCTTGGATACATCTTATTTTTGTCCTTAAAAATGAGGTGTGACACTCAACAAATCAAAGAGAGGTAATGTGACTGGCAAAGCGACTCTGCCATGCTCAAGGGGCCTGCTTCAATCCATATAGTGACTTGTTCAATTGACACACATAGTTGGGATGGGAAGAATCAACAAACCCAGATGGCTGTTGGTAGTACACGGTCTCTGTCAATGTCCCATGAAGAAAAGCATTCTTGACGTCCAGCTGATGGATGGGCCAAGAACGCGACCGAGCAAGTGTGAGCACAACACGGATGGTGGCTGGCTTGACAACTGGACTGAAAGCCTCCTCATAATCAATGCCAGGATGCTGAGTGAAGCCTCTGAGAACCCACCTGGCCTTGTAACGATCAAGAGAGCCATTAGACAAAAACTTGTGATGATAGACCCATTTACTGGTGACTACGTTCAGCCAGGCGGATGGGGAACCAGACTCCAAGTGTCGTTGGACAGGAGGGCATCAAACTCTGCTTGCATCGCTACTTGCCAATGAGGATCAGCAAGCGTGGAGCGAAAGGTCTTCGATAATGGATAGAGCATTGCCGTGTGCAGGTTCAGGCGATCAACCGGCTGCCTGAAGCCAGACTTGCCCTGAGTGCGCATGTCGTGATCATTGACCACAGGCTCAACGGGCTCGGGCAGCGTCGAGGCGGTGCGACCACCTCTGCTAGCAGCAACCTGTGATGAGGTGTTAGCAGGGGCAGCAGAGGGTGCCGAGCTGGGCGTTGAGCCGAGCACTGAGGAACCGTTCTTCGAGGCCAGTGAGCCAGGCACCGAGCTCAACGTCGAGGCAGTGGGAGAGGCAGGCGCCGAGCCAGCTAGTGCCAAGCCAACTAGTGTCGAGCCACCTCCACCAGGCGCTGGCGTGCCGCCCAAGCTGGAGCCATGCTCGATAACAGGCGGCCGGCCGGCCAATGGTGGTGAGCCAGTGATGGTCGGCGCACGAGTAGGAGTACCTCCAACCACAGTACTAGGCCCGATGGGCATAGTTGAACATTCATCATCGTTCAAAAAATCAAGAGTGGCTGGATCCGAAGGGGAGGTCAACATCGCTGACAAAGGAAACATGGATTCATCAAACACCACATGGCGAGAGATGATGATCCTGTTGGATTGAAGATCAAGACATCGATAACCCTTGTGATCAGAAAAAGACACAGTGGGATGAACGGGGTGACAATTTGTATGGTGCGGTGGAGAATAGGTGGGATGGGTGCTATAGAGAGCGAAAAATGGTGTGAGGCCACCGAGAGTCTTGGTGGGATGACGGTTTAGAAGATAGGTGGCAGTGTGGAGGGAGTCAGCCCAATAGACTAGAGGAATGCTTGCCTGAAATAGAATCGAGCGCACAATGTTATTAATAGTGTGAAGAGTGCGCTCGGTTTTACCATTTTGCTGCAAAGTGTATGGGCATGACATACGAAGGATGGCACCCTGGGAGAGGAAGAATGTGCGGGCCAAAGAGTTATCACACTCACGACCATTGTCGCACTGGACGGCCTTGATGGGAGTGCCAAACTGTGTATGCATGTAGGCAAAGAAATTAGAATTAGTGGCTGTTGGTATAAATTAAGTGCAACTAAAAATGAAGGATACCGCAAGCGCACAAAACTTACCACTGTAGCATTTTACCAGGAGTATTCCAGGTATCGTTATTTATATTTTACCATAGGGAAGCAAGGGTTAAAGAATCTGATAATTCACCATCATGTATCTACTAACTTAGTAAACCAACTAGACTATAGCAGGGGTAAATAGTATATAATAGGTAATATGAACGCACATAGGAGAATTCTATGATAAATGAGTAGTTAGCTGGAGAGGGAGAACAACAAGAGAGATCAAGGTTCCTGTATACTTCTCTATTACTCTAGTTCTATGATAACAAGGGATGGATAGATATAGCGATCACACAATAGTACTTTGGAGCAACAGTACCTTCCTGACTCTCAAAAGAGACTGGGAAGAAAGTAGTCGGGGGAAGGCTGCCAAAAGCTCTACAAAACACCAACCTGAACGGGGTGGATTGCAATGGCCTGACAGAGCTGTCACCTCTGGGGCTACCACAACTAACCATAGGATTTGGCATAACCTCAGGTAACCTATAATCTAGACACCATGCCTACACTATCGATTACTACTTTAATCACCTAGGATAACTAGAGCACTCGATGCGAGCAGAGATCCCATACTAAAGTATAAAAACTATACTCAACAATCACAAGATAGGCATAAAAGTAAATAGAGAAGATAAATATATTAAAGCATAAGTCTTGCAAGGAATAGATACAAAGACATACCAAATCTCTGAAGACTTCTCCAGAACCAGAGCGCAGCTCCACTTTCCCTAACTCCCATCTAGATCTAATATACTACATTAGAATGTCTTGCCCTAATTCTCTAGAGAGGAGAGGTCATCCTTTCATGGGGACACCTCTCCCTCTGAAGGAGATGATAATGATTGGAATGAGGGGGGAAACCCTAGGGCCTGGGCCAGTTTATATAGGCCCCTAGGATGCACCGCAGCCATTGAATCAAACCAACCTTAACCAATGACTTTTCATTAATCCTCAAAGGCGGTGGAGGCAGGATCCACGAGATCGCTCCTGATTGGCTCTGCAGGTGGGGCAGGCGCCCGGACCCCTTGGGTGGCTGCCCGGGTTCCGGACCCGTTTCGCCTCCAGTTTTGCTCTAGAGTCTTCTCATACCTTCTAGATTATAGAAAAGTTGTGCGTAGCCCTTTTGTCTCTATGTAAACCTGACATGTGTGCCTTCTTTGGTTCTTTTCAGCGGACATCCTGCAGAAATAGACATTCACCAAAACTCATGGAATTATGTCAGTAAGCTACCCATGTGTAAGTGGTAATTATGTTTAGGTCCTTTTCATGTCTCATTGACAGTTAAAATTGACACTTATCTAGCGTCAACAAACTCCCCCAAGCTTACCCTTTGCTCGTCCCTGAGCAAAGATAAACTCAGTGATGGATCAGGAGTTGCAAAAATGCTTTCACACCTCAAAAGTACACATGTGTTCAAACAAGAATTCTCCTCCGGGTTAGAGTAAACTATTCGACTTCAAACTTACCCA
>JAENPR010002157.1:0-74522 GCA_018135685.1 Themeda triandra | reverse complement strand
CATCGGGGTCCTCTTCTTCGTACCGCCCTATATGGGATAGGAACGACGAGGAGATCCGGCGTACACCCGCTACGACGCGCCGGGTACCTCCGTGAGAGGGACGAGGCGCCGGCACTTCTTGGTGAAGAAACCAAGAAGTTCGGGATCGCCAGTGGAGGGAGGATACCTGCTGGCAGATGACCAAGACCATCACCAGTACTTGTCCTTCCACCATTGCGTGATTTCCGTTATTCCTGATCTGTTTACTCACTGTCTGTCTTGTTTTTCCTTTGCAGACCTCAACGCGGAGCAGGACCGCCTGAGGTTGGCGGCGACGGCGGCGGCCAATCACGTGAACGCCTAGGGGGCGACCGTGGCAGATCGCCTCGAGGCGGTGCCTAGTCGATCGACTGTGTTGCCCTTCACGGCGTGCGCCTCGGCACCGCTCGGCTCGGCGGGGATGTCGTCCCGACCGGGGACGACTACGCTCCGATGCCGACCGGCTTCCGGCGGGCTTCCCATGAGGTCGACGGCATCGAGGGCCTCCCGGTGGAGTATGATGGCCACGCCGACGCCATGGCCAACGCCACCAACCCGAGTCCGTCCTCAACAAGCTCTTCACCGAGGAAGAGGAGTAGCTTGTATTAGGACCGGCGCGGGTTGTAATAAAAATTTTAATGAAGAATGTTGGTCTCCTCCTTGCTCTCGTTTGTCTTTAACTTGCAATGGTGCTTTAGCAATCGTGTTTGTTCTTGCGAACTTCCTTCAATCCTTAGTTAGAATTCGATCGCAACATTCTTCCCGAACGAAATTTTCCCGAACGCATAACGTCGTCTTAGCCGATTAGATCTTGGCACTGCTCCATGATTTGACATTTTGTAGCAAAGCTCTTCAATTCCCTTTATCTTCTCCCGATAAACCTACCAAATGATAGATAAAACTGTTCATTTATATTCTAAAAAATTTGGCTAAAGGCGATACAACCGCATCGGCTATTTCTGTTCTGAAGACGATACACACGATATCGGCTATTTTTGCACTAGAGGAGATACAATAATATCGGCTATTTTTCTCTAACTTCTTTCCTTTGTTCTGAAGGCGATTTTTTATTCAATCGGCTATACCACGTTTACGTCATAGTCACAATTAAGATCCACTTGGATAAAACTTCTTAAGGTATCTGCCATTGATGGCTCTAGTAAGTTCTTCTCCAAATAGCGTTTTCAAAATATACGCATTACCAGCGCACAACCGACAACCCGAAAAGGTCCTTCCCAATTTGGTGACCATTTGCCAAATGTCTTGTCCTTTTGTGCCAATTGGCAATATCGTTTTCCAAACCAATTCTCCTTCGCAAATTGCTTAACTTTAACTTTCTTGTTGTAGTATTTGGCAACGCGCATTTTATTCTTCTCAATGTTTTCCAAAGCTTTAAGACGAATCAAATGCAAATCTTCCAATTCATCCATCATCAAATCCTTATAATCTTTATCCGTCAAATCCTTTTGCAATTCAACTCTCCTTGATCCCGATTGCAACTCCCAAGGCATCACAAAGATTATGTCCATAAACCAACTCATATGGAGATGCTTGTGTGGATCCATGGCAAGCCATTCGGTAAGCCCATAATGCTTCATTAAGGACCAAGTGCCACTTTCTTGGCTTCTCATTGATCTTCTTCTGGATGATTTTGATCATGATTTTATTTGATGCCTCTGCTTGGCCATTGGCTTGTGCATAATAAGGAGAAGAATTATATAGCCTTATCCCCATGCTTTCGGCAAAGTCACAAAACTCTGAAGAAGTGAACTCGAGTCCCCGACGGTCGTAATGGTCTCATGGGATCCCAAACCTATGAATTATATGCTCTTTGACAAACCGACCATATTTTCTCGATGTGACTGCTTTTCAAAGGGATAGCTTCAACCCACTTGGTAAAATAATCGTAGCTAATAATACAAACTTGTGTCCTTTATCGGATGGAGGATTAATCTGTCCAATTAAATCTATGCCCCATCCTCTAAATGGCCATGGTTTGATTATTGGGTTCGTAGCAGATGCGTGTGTTCTTTGAACATTACCAAATATCCGACAATCTCGACACCCTTTGTAATATTCAAAGCAATCCTCCAACATAGTCGGCCAAAAGTACCCTCGTCCTTCGATTATCCACTTCATTCGGTAGGCCGACCGATGTGCACCACAAGCTCCTTCATGAACTTCAAACATAATCTTCTTAGCCTCTTCTTGACTCAAGCACTTGAGCAACACTCCATCTATAGACTTGTGGTACAACCGACCATCAAGAAGTACGAATTTAAGGGCCTTATACCCGAGCCTTCGGAAACTTTTTGAGATGGGTCTTTCGCATAACGATAATGTCAATGTCATCATTTATCTCGATCAAAATTGAAAGCACCTTCTTCTCGCGTATAGACTTCATGATTTTCCCGATATCCGTATGCTTGAGCTAATCTATTTGCTTCTCCATTGTGCTCGGGTATATGATGCAAAGTCACTACTAAAAAGCTCTTCAAAAGTTCCCGACATTGTTCATGATATTCTTGCAATATATCGTTTTTGCATTCATATTGCCCTCCGGCCAATTGATTGATCACCAATTCGCAGTCACCAAATACTTCAACAAAGAACAAACCTTCACTTCTATTAACAATCCGAAGCCCTCTAAGCAAAGCCTCATACTCGCTTGATTGTTAGTGACAGGATATTCTATTGAAAAAGCAAACTCAAATGTCTTTCCACGTGGGGATACCAAAAGAATACCAAAGACCACCACCTTTGTCACATGATGATCCATCAAAAAATAATGCCCATGGGGCAATGTTAACCATATCAACAGATAAATCACGATGTTGAGTAATAAAATCGGCAATTACCCGTCCTTTCACTACTTTTGCCGATTCATACTTTAAATTAAACTCGACAAGTGCTAATACCCATTTGCCGATTCTTCCATTTAAAATCGGCATTGACAACATGTGTTTAATTACATCAAAACTAGATATCACCACACATTCGGCATTTAACAAATAGTGCCGAAATTTGGTGCATGAGTAATAAACACACAAACGAGTTTTTCTATAGCCGAATACCTTGTTTCGGATCTAGCGCTTTTCGGCTAAGGTAAGCTATTACCCTCTCTTTTCCATCAAACTCTTGCATAAGGGCCGATCCTATTGTTAGGCTATCGGCCGCCACATACAAACTTTGAAAGGCTTCTCAAGTTGTGGAGGTACCAACACCGGTGGTGCCTTCATATATTGCTTGATCTCATCAAAAGCCTTTTTGCCGTATGTCACCCCCGCATAAATTTCGATCCTTCTTGAGCTTCAACAATGGAGAGAAAGGCAATACTCTTTCTCGATAAATTGGATATGAATCTTCTCACGAAATTGATCTTGCCTGGAAGAACGATTGCAACTCGTAAGGTTAGTTGGGGGCACAATTTTGTCTATTGCTTCCATGCTCTTTTTCCCAACTTCTATCCCTCCTTTGTGGATCAAGAACCCCAAGAACTCACCAAATTCGAGACTCCAAAAGCACACTTATTTGGATTCATCTTTAAACCATGTTTCCTTGTGCACTCCAAAGTCTTCCTTAAATCGGCTAAATGTTCTTCATGGTTTCGGATTTGACCACCACATCATCAATGTAAATTTCTACAATCTTGCCGATTAACTCATGAAAGATATAATTCATGGCTCTCGATAAGTTGCACCAAAGATTTTTCAATCCAAATGTCATCACTATCCATTCAAATAATCCAATATGACCAGGACATCCGAATGCGCTTTTTGCAATATCTTCAATTGCCATGAAAATCTGATTGTAGCCGCATTGCCATCCATAAAGCTAATGACTTCATACCCCGCTGCCGCATCCACCGTAAATCTGCAACTGGCATTGGGTAACCATCCATGGGAGTAGCTTTGTTGAGATCTCTCGAAATCTATACATACTCTCATCTTTCCATTCTTTTTGTAGACAGTACTATGTTTGAAATCCACTCGCATACCCGCATGGCCGAATAAAGTTTGCTTCAATCGCCTTTTCAACTTCTTTCTTTACATCGCCTAATACCTCTTCTTTATAAATTTTTCGTGGAGGTTGTTTGAAAGGACGAAACCCAGGTTTTATAGGTAACTTATGCTCAACAATTGATCGATCCAAACCAGGCATCTCTCGTAATCCCAAGCAAAACAATCTTTAAACTCTTTCAAGAACTCTACTAATTTCAACTTATATTTTGGGTCTAAATTTGCACCGATATACATCGGCCATGACTTTGTGCTATCACCAACATCGATCTCTTCTAACTTGTCGGCCGACATGAAACCACGACCCGCTTTGCCTTTGTTGCCATCGATTGGATTGCCCATTAAAAGTTACCATCGTCGAGCCGAACGCTTGATCACCAAGTTGATCTCTCGTCGAACACATTGACAGACCTTCTTTCCATTTCTTACCCGAAAGGCGCCTTGTCCATCATACTCCCAATAAGCAAAGCTCGGAAGTGGCAACACTCACCGAATCATCGGCTTGAACAACCTCTACATCATCTCCTATCCACCGAATAAGAATTTGATGCATAGTTGAGGGTACACAACAATTAGCATGGATCCAATCCCTTCCCGTAAGCATGCTATATGCCCCCTTGCCATCAATGACAAAGAAAGTAGTGATCAAAGTCTTGGATCCAATCATCGGGCCTCCACATGTACCGCTCCCACGAGTATCGAAGCATTGCCGCAAAATCTCTAAGGATCATGTCACCGCAACAAATCCTCACTTGTCATACCAAGCTTTCGAAAGTAGCATAGGGCATAATATTGATAGCAGCCCCTCCATCAACAAGCATCTTGGTTAAAGGTTTGCCATTGACATATCCCTTTAGGTATAATGGTTTCGTATGACGGTTTTTAATCGGCTTGTCAAAGATTGCTTGCCGAGTCAACACAAGTTGAGCCATCGTCTCGATTCGCTTTCATCAAAGTCTCGAGTATACTTCATCTTGAACTTCTTGATCTTCAGGAGCTCTAAACTCCAATGGGATAAAGAACACCATGTTAGTATCACCGAAGGACCCCGTCCATCATCCTTTTCTTAGGACGCCACACCGGTTTCTTTTCGGCTAATTCACCCGCTCAGCTCTTGATTCCTCAAACGCCGAACCCTTCTCTTCCCGGCTTTTCCGCGTACCGAGAGGGCACCATTGTCCTCTTTGCCACCCGTATGAGCTTTCCTCCGCATTATGAACATTGCTATGAGCCCAAGCTTGATCTCGCAAATCTTTTCCTCTCGATGTCCATCAAAATTATTCATTTTTATGCGCCGATCGTCCTCGTGAATCCTTATTCCAAGTCTATCATGGATGGACGGCGGTTGACTCGAGATTGCCTATACTCAATACCGATCACCGCATTCAGTGGCAATTGTTTTTAGCAGCAACTTCAAGCCTTCATTCCAACAAGAATCCGAAGATGGAACAGCCTTCCAATGTGACTCGCTCTTGCTCCCTCATGTGCTCTTCCCCTGTTCTCTTCGGCGCACTTCGCCTCATATCTTCGACGCATTCCGCCATGAATCTCGCGTTCCTCTTCAATGTACCGCGCTCCTCATCATACTCCATCTTCTTTTCCCTCTCGCCACTTATTCAACAAGTGTTGTGCCAGTAACTCGTGCTTTGGCTCGCGTGTATTCGGCAATTTCCTTAGCCGCATCCGAAGTTTGACCCTTCTCTATTCGGCCATTTCGAACCGTACTTGTTGCACTTCTTCCTTGGTAACTTGCCGATCGGGGTCAACAAGACCACTCTCCTTGGCTCTTTCGTGAGGTCGAACCTTCATCTTTCCCTTTTCCTTGGATTCACCGGCATCAACCATGCCTATAGAGAAAGAAACCATGTTCGAGGAACGGGTTTTTGTCTACTTTCATCTTGCCATCAAATCTCAAGTGTCCATCTTGAATAGCTTTCAATCTTTACTCAACACTCGGCAATCATTGATATGATGAGAACTTGTATCATGAAACCCACAAGTACTTCTTATCCTTTACCCCTTCAGTGGCGCAAAGATAGGATGTCCTTCTAGCAGCTTGATGCGTCCCTCTTGAATCGATACAAAAAGAGCTTATCTCGCCCACGACATCAAAATCATAAGATCCCTTTTGCTGCTTCACCCATCGATGATCGACCAAAGTAGGCTCTTTTGCCCAGCCAACTCTCGCAGCAGCTACTTCATCTTCATCTTCATATTCGATGCTTCTTCTAGAAATCCCCGATACATGTCAATAGTTGCACTGTTCTTCCGAAAACGAGCATCTCTTCGAACCCTTGGGCTTGATTGCTCATTGCCGTCAACTTTTGTGCAAGCCGTCCAAGGTCTTCAAACTCCATGCCAAATAGCTTGTCTCGATATGTGGCGGCATGCCCGCAATGACCAATTGTGCGAGTTGATCATCGGGAATACTCGAGAATAGCACATGTTCTTCGCTTCCGAATCTACGAAGAAACTCCATTGGTGTCTCGCAGTCTTCATCCTCATAGCCCAAAGATCAACCATCTTCTTCTCATTGGTTCCCGTATAAAAAGTATGCATGGAACTTTTGCTCCAATTCCGCCCATGTACCAATGGAATTAGCCTACTGTGATGCAAACCATGTGAAAGCTAGCCCCGTCGAGACATAGGAAAATATCTAATCCTCCAAGCTTCATCGCAGCAGTGCTCTTCTCCAAGTTGCATCGATATCCGGGCGATATGCTCAATGGTACTGGTGTCATCCCGACCGCAGAACTTGGTCAAATCCGTTGGTGGCTTAACTCTTGGTGGAAGAGCTACCCTATTGTACCACTGGGAAAGGAGATTTGTATGCATATGTCTCGATGCTTTGGTTTCGTGCCGAATTGATTCCCGCATCATATCGCCCATTCCCGCTTTAGGAGGACATCATTTGCATCTTGCGCTCCCCGTCTCCTAGAAGGTACTCCCGATGCACTCCCGTATCCCGGATTCGGCAAAGCACTCGAGCACCGTAATCGCAAATTCACCGTACCCATCTCCATAGATACTCTTCGCAATCTATTTGCCACCGGGGAGATCTTGTATGCGAGATGCGGGTATATCTCGTTGTTGCACCAAAAGTTACTTGACCATGAGTTTGCCGCTCGATCCACGGAGGCTTTTCCTTTTCATCATAAACAGCCCCGTCCTTGCTAGAGCCGATCATCTCTCCTCCTCCAAACCTTGACTTCCCTAAAGATTGCCGAGTGTTGAAGAACACCGGTCCAAAAAACTCTCCAAATCTTTCTTCAAAGCGCTTGTCAACTACTCGGACCAAAAGTATCAACCATGATTTTAGGGAAGGTGCCCGTAAAAGCCGTGTTGTGATTCAACATAGTGTCTCCCACGCCTTTGTAGATGACTCCAACTACCCTCTCGCATCTCCTCCTCGTCGAACATCGATCGACTAGCGAGAAGAACTCGTGGCGTGATTGCTTGACGATCACTCGCCACTCTTGTTCTTGGAAAAAGACATCGACATTTCGCGATACGTTCCATTGCTTGCTCTACCATCCGGCGTTGCTCGTCGCAGTTCGTCCATGGTCACGTTCGTAACGTGATCGTTGTCAATTTCCGATCCCATCCTAGACCGAGAAGTTGTCCCACCGGCGTGCCAAAAAGTGTGTTGACACAAAATGTGGCGCACCGTGTCTCACACACAAGAAGCCGGAAAGCCTAGCTTCAACGGTGCCCGGCGTACGAATCCGGAAGCGTGCCGCCGATTTGACCCGAAAGTCGACAAGGGATAAAACGGTAAGATCATAACTGGAACGTGCCGGGTGAGACCGCATAGCCCATCTTTACGGCCCCGAAGCCACTTACGACGACACATAGCTATAGAAGCTATCTCGCAACAAGTTTGCAATTCATTCGGCTAATATGATATGACCGACATGAATAAAACGAACCGTCGAATGCGTGTAAACGAAGACATGTTTGAACAAGATTAAATCATCAAAGCATATCAAACTACATCTCGTGTTTAAAGCATCATCAAGCACTAATAATTAAGGATAAGTAACTTATAAATATAAATCTACTAAACAACACATGCATAGGCTACTCCAACTAGTCTCGCCGCACGTCTAGCCTTCATAAACCCGTCGAGCATAAACCCAAGCAAGCTAATCCACCGCATGATACCACTCGCTATGAATTTACACCACCCCTTCTTTACGCGATCAATCCACCGCATGATACAATCTAACGCAAAGAGCTAAAAGCACGTAATTACCTACCGTATCTATAAATACTCGCTACATGTATAAGCATAACCGTATCGGCAAGATTGCCGAATCGGGTCCATGAAGAAGGAACAAACAAGTAACATGTAAAAGGAACCTATCGATTAAACCGATCTCTAGTCCACCGATGACTAGCTCTAGAGTAACCCAAAGACTCGCATCCGCCGCACGGCATCTTGGTCCCGTCAAGGCTTATCTACATCTAACGTGAATGAACCCACAACACGTGACAATCTAGATCGATCTAATTCGGCTATATGAAATTGATCTACTTGATATCGAATAAACATGAGATTATGACCAAAAAGCCGAAAAGAGCATCAATCTAGATTGGGCAAAAGAGTGTTGCAAATAAATAAACATTAAATAAAACATGCAACACGTGATAACTTAATGAATCTATTAGATCTTGCCAAATCTAAGAGAGCCGATAACTATCTTTACTCATGTCTTAATCCGCACGATACAAGGCACAAGCAAAAACTTCCCATCATTAAGCTTAAATCACCGCACGATACTAAGCAAAACGGATGAGACTACTTGCATCATAATCTAAATCCGCCGCACGATACTAGACATGATAGCAAGGTTGCCGACTTACGGAGGTCGACGGATCGATTGGCCCTCTCGAAGAACTCGACGACACGACTAAAGGACTCGAAGGGTGGCACATAGCCGGTTGTATTGATTTGGTTGTGATCCCTTATTACAATGGTCGAGGGTTTATATTTATACCCCGGACAAAACATGAGTCCTAAGTGTTTACGAACTATCTAAACAAAATTGGAAAGACACAAATATGCCAACTCTAACCATAATCGGAGTCCTTGACTATTACGACCCCTTCCCTATCTGGTCAGCTCCCTCTTTCCTTCTTTCGCCTCCGAACGAAGCCGTCATAGCCGACCGCTTGATCATTTGCCGAACGCATGGAAATTAGCCGACCGCATATGCATTTGCCGAATTGCTCTCTCCGTCCCTCGCGGGCCCACCTGTCATATTCCCCGACCAAAATCTGGTGTTAACGACGTTTTTATAAATTACACAAGTATAGATATAGACAGCCAACACACATGCACGCTTCTTCTATAAACACAAATATGTAAACCCTACCCTTTTTAGCACCACCAAAAAATTGTAGAAGCACATCTTGAGATCGACGAAGAAACTATAGGCACCTTGTTGACGAAAACATCGTCTACCACACTGAAAGCACAACACCGATAATAATCTTGGAAAAAATCATTAAAATGCGAGCATTGCCGAGTCGTATACTACATTCTTCATCTAAGCTCATATGTACAAGTTTTTTTTTAAAAAATAAGCCGCGCAATAAAAAGAAAATTCTGCTAAGTATCGTTGCTTAGTCCATGATCTGGCTTTAAATGGGCTGCTACTTGCATCGCTATGTCAAGGTGAATAGCTTCCAACCGTTGGATGGCAACTGAATGACATCCAAGTGAGGTAAAGTCCGGTCACATGTGAGTTTACTATAGCAAGTTAGAGAATCCAGATTCGAACCCTGGTGTCACTGGTACTTTCAAATTGGTACTTTCAAATTACACATTGCGACATTTTGCTTCTTGGTGTTACCCGTTTAGACCGCCCACTGAACAAACCTAGCTCTACCCGATTCGAACAATTATGATCCCAACATCATTCAAACCTCGGAAGTACTCCTTTTCTAATCGATAGTAGGCACATAGCTTAGGATACTGGAAAAATAAACAAAAATTAGAGTATCGGTTACAGCAGAGTTGAGATTCGTCGGCTAACATGACGTCACACATTCGGCAAACTATATCCTTCAAAAAACTGTCACAATTAAAATGTCGCTGAAGACAATCAAGATGAGAACTGCATCCGTCTTATTAATTTTCTATTTTTAGCCGAATGTCATCAATTTCCTAACCATAATTGCGTCTCGTAGAAGTCAAACACATGCTTTATTCAAGCATATTACTTAGCCGAATGCCATCAGCTTTCTGATTATAACTGCCTCTTATTCAAACCTATATTTAGCCAAATGAACCGCTTGAGCACACACCTTAGCCGAATGCATGCCAGGAACCTCTGTTGAGGCAATAACTTCCAACTAGCCGGCCTGCACGTCCAGCCCAATATCGGCCCATAGAATTGGAAAAACCCCCACCTCGTCGTTTGGCTTTTCCTGAAGTGTCCGCCACGGCTCCCAGGGTTCATAAATAGAACCCACTTCTCGGCTTCCATCATCGCCACTCTTGAGCAGTTTCCATTGCCATCTTCTCACCTTCCCTCTCAAGCGAGGCTGAGAAAAAAAATCCCTCCAATGGCGGACAGAGATAACTGTGGGAAGCGCCCTGCCATGGAGGAGGCGGAGGGCAGCCGCGCGCAGGGCGGACGACGCCGGCGGTAAAATCAGTCTTCTGCCCCCTTGCGGTTATTTTGTTCATCTTCCCGATCTTGATTTTTCCTTTGTCGTTTCAGGGGCGTAGGGATCACCGGCCGCTACTTCTTCAACCGCCCGGCGACGGCGGCTCCTGCTCCTGCTCCTGCTCCTGCTCCTGCCACGGACGAGGCGGAGGGAAGCAACCGAGGCGGTCGACGCCAGTGGTGATTAATCAATCCTCTTGGTTTTCTCCTGACCTTCAGTCAAATCTTGATTCTCTTCTTCATTTTCGTAGAGGTGCGAGGATCGGCTCCGGCCGCACCATCTCCTCTCGCCGGCCACGGCGGCTGCGGCGAGCGCTCCCGCTCCTGCTCCTGCTCCCGCCTCGCCGGGCTCTGCCTCCTGCAGTTCGTACCACCCCCATCCATGGGGCCCGGCGGAGTCGGAGGTGGAGGACCCGTACGCGGGGCAGCCGAATCCGTACAACGGCAATGATGCGCTCGTCTTCCTCCGGGAGAGGGAGGAGGCCAAGGAGCTTCTTGGCGAGGAGACCAAGAAGTTTGGGATTGCGCAACTCGAGTGGGAGGACCAACGGAAGCAGTTCTGCACCGTCATCTCGGGTTTGATAATTTGCTCAAACTCCTTCAATTCGCATTCCCGATTCCATCTATTTGTTATCTCATCTCCTTTCTTTGGTATTCAGAGCTTTCCGCAAAGCTCGACCGCCTGAAGGCAGCGGCGAAGATGGTCGCCGACAAGGTGAACGTCGACGGAGACACGGTCGAGGCTCGCCTTGAGGCGGTGCCTGGTCAGATTGATCAGGCCGTCATCCAAGGTGTGCACCTTGGTGCCTCCCTTGGCCTGGCGGTGTTGTCGTCCTAGACCAGGGACGAGTACACCTCTGTGCCGGTCGGCTTCCGTGGTGGACGTCGCCCAGACGAGATGGAGAACATCCGGGAGCATCTGGAGGAGTACGAGGACCACGCCAACGCCATCACCGAGGCCACCCATCCCGACTCTGTCCTCAACAGGCTCGCTGATGACGAGTAGTTTGTTAGGATGGATTGGATGTAAATAAAAACTTTATGTGAAGAATGCTGGTCCTTATTTCTCTGTTTGTCTCCAATGATATTTGATTGCAACAATCTTCCTGCAGGATGTCTGTTCTTTAGTACAATTTCGACTGTGACATCTTTCCCGAATATCGTTTAATTTACCGAACGCACCGATCTTGATCTTGTGTTGCGATTTGACAACTCGTCATGTAGCACTTCAAAGTGTGTCGACACAAAATATGGTGCACTGTGTCTCACACACAGCAAGCCGAAAAGCGTGGCTTCAATTAGGACCGGACGGTTTGGAATCCGAAGGCGTGCCAGTCGATTTGTAAATCGACAAGGGATAAAAATGTGAGATCAAAACTGGGACATGTCGGGTGAGACCAGACAGTTCCATATTTACGGCCCTAAAGCCACTTACGACGACATATAGCTATAGAAGGTATTTGCCAATCATGTTTTTACAAGCCATTCGACTAATGCAAGATGAGTTGTACAAAAGATGTTGATTGCCGAATATATGTGTGTAATCAGAAAGTATTATAAATAAGTAACTTGCAAATACAAATCCATTAAAATAACGCATGCATAGGCTAATCCAACTAGTCTGCCGCACGTCTAGCCTTCATAAACCCGTCAAGCATAATATCAAAGCAAGCTAATCCACCGCATGATTTTACCTACTAAGAAACTATGCCACTCCTTACAATTAAATTAATCCACCGCATGATACAATCTAACAATAAGAAGCTAAAAGCATGCATGTATCTAAAAGAGAATCAGAAAACTCGTTACTCGTGTAAGCATGGCCGTATCGGCAAGATTACCTAATCGGGATCCATGAAGAAGGAACAAACAAGCCATTGCAATCTAAAACTAAGCAAAGCCTATATTTGCCGCACGATACCCAGCTTTATCTAAGGTTTAAACGCTCTAACATGCATGAACCCGCAACATGTGACAACCTTGATTGATCTAATTCGGCTATTCGAGCATATAATCTAATGATCGATAATTAAGAACAAAAAGACCCTTAAAAGCCAAAAATTATCAATCTAGGTTGGGCAAAAGAGTGTTACAAATATATAAAACCGTCACTTAAAGCCGTTATACTTGAAAGGATATGTCAATGGCAAACCTCTGACCAAGATGCTTGTTGATGGAGGAGCTGCTATCAACATTATGCCTTATACTACTTTCAGGAAGCTTGGGATGACGAGTGAAGACTGTTATGCATCGACATGATCCTCAGAGATTTTGCTGGCAATCCCTCTGATACCCGTGGAGCTGTGCATGTTGAGTTGATGATTGGATCCAAGACTCTGATTACTACTTTCTTTGTTATTGATGGCAAGGGGCATACAGTATGCTTCTAGGAAGAGATTGGATCCATGCAAATTGCTCCATACCTTCAACCATGCACCAAATTCTCATTCAGTGGATTGGAGATGATGTAGAAGTTGTCCATGTTGATGATTCGGTAAGTGTTGCTGCTTCAGAGCCTGCTTATTGGGAGTATGATGGACTGGATTGACTTTCGGGTAAAATATGGAAGGAAGGTCCTGTGAATGTGCTCAACGAGATCAACAAATTCGATCCAAGCAATCGGCTCTCACAAAGAATTTTTAATGGGCAATCCAATCGATGGCAACAAAGGAAGCCGTGTCGTGGTTTCATGTTGGCCGATAAATTAGAAGAAATTGATGTTGGTGACAAGACAAAGCCAAGGCCGATATATATCGGTGCAGATTTGGGCCCAGAGTATAAATTGAAGTTAATAGAGTTGCTAAAAGAATTTAAAGATTGCTTTGCTTGGGATTATACAGAGATGCCCAGATTAGATCGTTCTATTGTTGAGCATAAGTTGCCTATCAAGCCCGGATTTCGTCCTTTCAAACAACCTCCATGAAAAATTTATAAAGAAGAAGTATTGGCCGATGTAAAGAAAGAAGTTGAAAGACCGATAGAAGCAAACTTTATTCGGCCATGTAGGTATGCATATTGGATCTCAAACATAGTGCTTGTGTACAAGAAGAATGGAAAAATGAGGGTCTCGCATAGATTTCGAGACCTCAATAAAGCTACTCCCTGGATGGTTATCCAATGCCACTTGCCGATTTACTGATAGATGCAGTAGCAGGTTACATAACTGACCAATTAATATAAACACAATGTACTAATAAGTCACCGAAGCAACTTAATTAGCACATGGCGCCTATATCAACCCGGTAGTCCGTGAAATCACGAAGGATTTCAAACTTTCCACAATACAGCCCAGACCGAATTGAGTTCAACATACAACACTTCATAATAATACATAAGTTCACAAATAGTCGATTACATCGGAGTTACGAAATAGTTATTACAATACCAAGTTCAAATCCAAATTGCGGAAGCAAATAAAGTTTTGGTTCACAAACGCACACTTAATTGAAACATAGTGACTGGTCCAACATCAAATCCAGCAACAGCATAGAGGTACGATAGATAGATTGATCGTGCCCACGATCTACTCATCCCCATACGCACGGAAGAAGCAAGTCTGGCAATAGCCATAGAACATCTCACCATCTGCAACAACAAGGGAATAAAACCCTGAGTACAAGAAGGTACTCAGCTAGACTTACCCATCATAAATGAAAATAAAGTGACACCAAGGAGTATGCAAGGCTTTATAAGTGGGGTAGCTGACTCATTTAACTTGCAACAAAAGATGAGCTTATTAAATAATCATTTAGTGATAAAGGACTATCTGGCTTATCATCTTTTAAGTTGGATCCTGACCTCACTACATTAGCTCCTGTACTACTCCAACTCTAGGGTATGAACAATCAACACTATCTTATCCTTCAGGTTGAGCATACAAGCATCAACATCTTTAGAAACATAACCATCTTACTTTGCACATAGATTGGTGACAGTGCCGCTGCTCGGTCAAGTGTTCACTGTCCAGGAACGATGGCGATTATAATTGATTGCAAACTAGCTGGCGGGTATTCCTCACACAAACCACACTCGCTGGCCAGAGCGAGTGACGATCACCTTGGTCTATTCAGGTGGAATCGCGGATTTCAACAAATACGATTGCAACAGGGCATGCCCGGCTACCAAGTACCTCCGGTGCGACCGGCCATTGGGATTACATCTCCGCGCCTGTGGGCAATACACTCATCTCTGCTAAAATTCTGGCCCAAACATCCTCAAGGCTTCGCGGTCGGATGATCGCATCCTTCCAGCTATCTGTGAGGCATTGTTCAACATGATCCGAGGATGTACAAAGTCATATTTCTTTAAGTGACATAGCCGGAGTTTCCATGGTCTAACACACCACAAACCCCGACTAGTCGTGATTCAACATGGCCACATAGTTATGTTCTCTAAACCAACCTCCATAGTATCAACCATAGGGTAGTAACCACCTACCTCGCGGATGAGGGTCAATCACCCGTCTTTTACCGATCTAATTAAGCGAAGCAAGCATAAGCGCGATCCGAACTTAATAGGGTAAAAGTATTCAGGTGGATCAAGGTACTCATAATGCATTAACGGTTCCAAACAACGCCTATTAACTTAATGCATCATAATAAATAAATGACTCAAGTAAAACATTTTGAAACTGTAGGAGAAATGCTCCGGTGCTTGCCTTTCACAAAGGAGCTAGGTTGATGATTAGGGCACTCAGGCAAGTCAGCGTCCGGGTCCTCGTCCTTTGCTGCCTCCTGCAGCACTGCTCCCTGCTGCTCCTCTCCTTCCGGCTCCTCGGGAACTACTGGCGTCACTTCTTCCGGCAATCCTGTATGATGCATCAGTGCGTATGAGTATCGGGAATGCAATATGGAATTAAAGCGTATGATGATGATGATGAACCAATCATGAAGTTACAAGGTAGTCAACATTATCCTAATAGGTTACACCTTCTTTAACCCTAATTAAGCATAGCAAAGACACAAACTAACCTAGACTTCGACGAAAAACGATTACGATTACTAAGGGGTACAACAGCAACCTATAGCTAGACTGTTCCGAAAAATCTACAAAAATTACAGTAGCTTAGATAGGTAACAAAAAGCCTACCATAAATCTTTCAAGGCAAAACAGTAAGCCCTTTAGCCTATACAAAAAAGACAAGGCAGCAGCAAACATAGACCTAAAAATACTTTGTACTATGAAAAGTGTCAAACAACAGATATCATAGGATTAACAGCTACTTATAATCATAAAAACACCCTAGAAAAATTATCAAGCCTAATCCTAGCATAAATAATTAATTATGAATTTCCTAACCTCTAAGCAAAGCAAGCACAATAAATAAACAGGGCATTTTCTACACATGACATGTCTAAATAATCTTTTTCGCAGATAAAGCATCTCCTACATAGAGCAACAAAACAAGAATCACATTTTTATGATGAATCTATAATTAGATATGCATTTAACAAGTATAAGAATTTATAGACATTAAATAAAACTGTACAGGAAAGTATTCCAAAAAGGTAAACTAATACCCTACATGCATAAAGCACTTCATAACAAAAATACTTAAATTTGAATCACCCAAAATGGACTTAAAATATGTGAGTTATGATTTTTGGAATTTTAAACACATTTTCTGGAAATCATTTTCGAAAATTAGAAACATCTAAATAGCTACGCGCACCCGGGGCTATCCCCCGCTGCGGCTGACACGCGGCCGGCCCTGCTACGCGCACCCGACGTTGCGCACACGGGCGCGCACACGTCGACGTCGCTGACGCGTGGGCCCGGTCAGCGGCCCCACCGGTCAGCCGGCCGGGAACAGGGCACCGCCGCTGACCGGCGTGAGCCCGCCGACGGCGACGAGTCCGGCGACGCGGGTGGCACCGACGTGCTCGTGGAGACGGCGCGGACCCAGCGGTGGTGAAGATGGAAGCTATCGCGCACTGGAACGGCGGGCGCAACGAACGGCGGCGAGCGGCGGCACGGTTCGACGGCGGTTCACCGGAGCAAGCCACGGCGGTGCGCTTGGTGATGCTAACGGGCTTCGCGAAGCCAAGGAGGAGCTAGCGCACGTTCTAGGTGGAGAAAATGATAGCCGGGGCGAGCGGACGGCGGCGCCGAAGGGGCTCGCCGGAGCTCGGCTCCCGGTGGCGGAGAAGACGATGGTCGAATTGGCCACTACCTCAGCTCGTGCTCGTCGATTGACGGCGGTCGGAGGTGGAGGATGGAATGGCGATCACCGTGACGCGGTTAGGGAAAAAATGGCAGAGCGGGGTGGCGGCTAGCCGGCGCGGCTCGCGGCGGCGGCAGGGCGACAGCGAGGGCGGCAGGGCGGGCGTGGGGGATAAGGCGGCAAGAAGGTACGCACGCGCGCTGCGGCTCGCTTGCAGACGGGCGCAGGCGGGGACGGCAGGGGAATCGCTGCGGCGCTGCGGCGGCCTGACGGCCTGCTCGCGAAGCAGAGAGAGGGAGAGAAAGATGATGACAGGTGGGGCCCGGGTGGGTCCCACCCTGGTCAAACTGAACTGAATATTTTGACTGCCTGCAGTTTGAACAATACAAATAATTTGAAAAAACTCAAAACATGAAAGTTTCTCCATTTAATGAGAAGAATAGTTTTCATGTAGAATGTTTTTGCTAATTTGGCCTAGATTTGAAAATGAGAATTTGGGTCAAATAAATACATATAAAATAATGGTTTTAAAAAATAGGGAAGCTGTTTTTGCCATTTCAAATAAATACTCGAGTCTTCATCTTGAGGGAAGAGCTTGTTCAGGACGGATTGGGGGTGGGTGGCATCGGCGGTGGCGCGAGCATGGGTCTCGTACAGGGCCAGACGATGGTCGATGTCATCGATCTCGTGGGGCTGTCCCTCGCGAAATCCGACCGGGACGGTGGTGTACGCATCCCTGGTCCACGAAGACAGCCCGGCCAGGCCGAGGGAGGTGCCAAGGCGCACACCTTGGATGACGGCCTGATCAATCTGACCAGGCACCACCCCAAGGCGAGCCTCAATGGTGCCCCCCTGGGCGTTCACCTTATTGGCGACCGCCGTCGCCGCCACCTTCAGGCGGCCGAGCTCCGCGGAGAGGTCTGCATGCATGCCAGGAAAGAAACAAGCCGATAAACGGATGAATTAATCGGGAAATAAAGAATTTGAGCAGAGTCTGAGCAAAGTTAGCAACCGTCGATGGCGTTGCAGTACTGCCTCCGCTCGTCCTCCCACTCCAGCTGCGCGATCCCGTGTTTCTTGGTTTCTTCACCAAGAAGCTCCCTGATCTCCTCCCTCTGGCGGAGGAAAACAAGGGCGTCGCTGCCGCTGTACGGATTCGGCTGACCCGCGTACGGGTCCTCGTCCGACTCCGCCGGGCCCCCTGAGTGGTACGAGCTGCCGGAGTCGGAGCCCGGCGAAGCAGGAGCCGGAGCAGGAGCAGGAGCGGGTGCTGCAGCCGCCGTGGCCGGCGGAAGGAGATGCCATTGCCTCGCGGTCCTGAAAACGAAGGAAAATCAAGATCGGCTAAAAGGAAAAAACCGCAAAGAAGAAGACGATCGAGAAGATTGGTTCATCACCTTAGGCGACGACCGCTGCGGTTGCTTCCCTCCGCCTCATCTGCTGCTGGAGCAGGAGCAGGAGCACGAGCACGGGCCACACTTCTGAAGTTGGAGATGTAGTTGCGGGCGATTCCTACGCCCCTGAGATGAAATCAAGAAGATGAATGAACAATGCAACCGCAAAGCAGGGGCCGGGGCAGAGAATACAAAATCAAGATCGGGTAGCAATATCGAACAGCAATGGACTCACCGCCGGCGTCGGTCGCCGCGTACGTTGCTCCCCTCCGCCGCGTCCTCGGCAGGGCGCTTCCCACGGTTGTCGCCGCCGGCCATGGATGAGGCTGGGGTTTTTTCCTCAGCTTTGGTTGAAGGTTGGAACAGGTTGGAAGAGGAAGAGATGGCAAATGGCAACTGCTTGAAGCGCGCGTGGTGATGATGGGAGCCGAGAGGTGTATTTATGAATGTTGGGAGCCGTGGCGGAGGCTTCGGGAAAGCCAAGCGACAGAATACGGTTTTCCACTTCTATGGGCCGATGTTGGATTGGGCCGGGCTGGTCGGTTAAGGTAAATCTTTTCAGTTTACAGAATGCGGGTTGGTTTCTCTGGTGACCGTATCACACGTGAGAGAGCCCAACCCGAGCGAAACCGCTCCGTCCATCACTTTTCGGCGGTCCGAACCAACCCGCATCTTCAAGGAATATTCTCCTGGGAACCAACCCATCCCACTCCAAAACTCCATCCAAACAGCCAAAAAGAGGGTCGTCCCAACCCTCCAACCAAACACACGGTTAGACAAGGGGTATTTGATTCTCAAAAAAAAAAAAGACAAGGGGTATTCAGCACAAGGCGCATCATGTAGTAAGCATCAATTAAGAACACCTTGATACATGCAAAAGGTTCTCAGTCATCCATTTGCTCTTTTGTGTTCAACATATATATGCTCTCACTTTTGTAAAATATAAAAAAATACATGATGTTACTGTTACGAGCCATCATGCGTAAATTGCATTATTCTTGATCTCAAATTTTCTACTTAAAAGATCTCTTCCATCCAAGCCGCTCATCAGTGCAGCATGCACTTCTTAACTTGCAGTGGTAGTAGCCACACACTGCACACGATGTCCCGTTCGGCGGTGGATCCGGTGCTCCCGCGCGAGCGCGCCGTCGTCGGCTGGATGAGAGGGGGCCGGCCGGCCCGCTTGCCGCGTTGCCCCACCTCGATCTCCTGGCGCCGGATGGGTGCTGCACGCATCTCCGCTGCGTCCCTCATCACAGCGCCGTGCCCTCGTCATGGTGGCCGCGCGCCGGGGCGCTGGCTGGGCCGGCCGCGCGGCTGATCCGGCGTCTTCTGCCTGATGGGACCACATACTATATGTGTGTCCCACCTGGCGGGGACGGGGTGTGCGGCCGGCACCGTACGACGGAATACCGTGGCCGGGCGGGGCACACTTCGCGAGACGTCGCCGGCCGCCTGAGCTCCATTGGGCACTGGCTACTCACTGGGCGGTGCGTCACTGCGTCATGGGCCCGCTTGCCAGCGGCCTCGTCGATTAATTTGGCCAGAGAAAACCCCGGCGTCCTCCTTTTTTTGCTTGTTCTATCTATACGCGCGGCTCCTAGCCTGCTGTTCGTCTGCCTGCTGACAGATCGACTGACAGGTGCGTGTGCCCTTCCCGATTTTTCCCTTTTCGTCTTCTTTGAGCGCGCGCGCGCGTTGGATTGATTTGTCGTTGTATTGGTTAGAACTTGCCGCCATGCCACCATTTGTGTGTTCGGCGGAGGTTGGGTGTGTGTACTATCGTCCCGGCCGTTTTTGGGAATTTGTTTTTTTTTTGCTTCAAATCCCAAAATGTAGTCTCAATTGAGATAGACAAATGTATACTTGATCGACTTGCGGTGCAGGTTTGAACCATGCCGCGGGGGGTGGTTACCTTTTGGCTTGGGATCCTTGCCGCCGTGTCATTTTGCTGTTTTGGGGGGAGGTTTTGGTGCTGGACGGGGCTGCTGGTTTGCCTCATGTGTCTCTTGTTATGTTGCTTCATTCATAGTTGTCGTGCCTTGGTCGGTTGCTTTATTTGTTGCCTGCGCGTGTTGTTGCTTGGTAGGGTTTTTTTTTCTTTTTCTTTTTCTTTTTCTTTTTAAAATATGCATTTTTAGCCCATGTACATGTCGGTGATGAGGATTCTGGTGCTGTTTGGCAACGTCGTTTTCAGTGATTGATTACATTTTGCGTGTTCAGGCTGCTAGGCCTTTTAGATGAGGTGTGGTTTATTTGGGATATGAAAAATTACAAAGCTAATTAAAGTGCTCCTGTGATATGTAGGGTGGTGTTCTTTTTATGTTGGGGTTAGAAAATCTAAATTATCTTAGACTGCATTGTCATCCCAGGTGTGTGCTAATGCCATGTGTTTACAATTTTTGGTTCTTTTTGTCGTGCCTGTTAGAGTTCTAAAATATCTTATATGCTATAGATTATATGTTCAGACTAGGTGAGGATGCTAATTTTGATTTTGCATTTGTTTCTGATATGATCGGCTAATCGTTCCTGTGGCAGATATGCCAGCTGTGTGCTGTTTTACTTTGAGAGGAAAACAAAGTAGACTTTACCATGGCTCATAAGTTTAAAGGATGGAATTTTTCCCAGCATTTCTGCTTCTGGCTACAGATTATGTAGAGTTTTGATCTATTTGGAGTTCTGTATATAGAGTTTTGTTTTATATGGTGCTGGTTACAGATAGCATCTTGCAGTACATTTAATTTTGTTCTCCACGTCCTTTTGTTTATGTCGATATTTTGGTGTCATGTACATGTGTTCCAAATAAGACGAAGTGATTCACAGACTATGTCCCAAATACGATATGTATACAGTCCACTGTTCTTTGGTGGTGCCAGTTCTAGAACTACAACATCTTTGGCTAGATAAATTTTGTATTTGTCCTTTGTGCCCTTTCAATCTATTCTGCTACTCATATTATTTGCTGCTTTCTTTATTCATGTTGCCACCTAATAAATGTATAATGGGTCAACTATATGAACCTGCAGTGCCGCTGAATCAAGGTTGTTGCTTCTTAGGTCATTTATCTTTATAGCTCCCTTAACAAAATGAGAGTAGGATTTCTAAACACAGTCAATCACAGGTTGTGAAACCACAGAGGGAGGGGCACAAAAAGGAGAGATAAAGGAGGCATGGGCAGATGATCCAAAGGGCCCCTTTTACCTGATTTCTCCTTTAAATTACTTTTACTTAGCCTAAAACATATCATTAATATCTGGTCCTAAACCTTCATTATTTAGCCCCCTTTGTCCTCATCTTGAATCCACCGAAGAGGACGAGGTGGCAGATCACAAAGAGGCCATGTGGTTCTGACTTTTGGCCATGTTGAGGATCAATTCTTGGATGCCTTCACCTTGTTGTTTATATAGCATCAGATTTTATCCTGCCTTTTCGCTGCTACCTTTCTTCTGCAGTTATATACTTCCGTCATCATACATTGCAGCGTGCAGGATCTAGGTCTGCACAGAGCTGTCTTCTGTGCTTGTTCAGGAGTTCCCATGGCTCATGAAGAAGGTACGAACGCTAAACCAGAGATCATGACTTTTACCTACCATGGTTTCTAAGAGACAGAGTTTTTTTAGAAAGGACGGCAAAAGCTTTGCCGCGATTTCTATTAGACGAAGAAAGAAAAAAACAAGGCAAGTGCCCCCGCCCAGTTTTTGAAGTGGAAACTGGGCGAAAACCACGTACAAACTTAGAGGGTACCCTACTCCCAATACACACCTAGGTACCAAATCAACCCAACTCGCGCCACAAAAGCGCCAACTCAACTATACTCAGCTCCACGCTTGGTCGGATTGGGACCTCAACACCAAGCCTCTAACCACATGAACTCGGTCGGATTGGGTCATCAACACGAGCCTCCACTTTAAACCACAAGGAGCACCACAACTAGGCAGCAAGCAACTAAACTCGGTCGGATTGGGTCATCGACACGAGCCCCCACTCTACTAAAAAACTCCAAGAAAAGGAACTAAAAACAAAGGAAAAACAACTACTCCACCACTGCCACCCACCGCGCAGCAAAACAACGAGAACGACGAACCCGGCGCTGCCCAAGTCACCCCAACCGGACCGCAATCCACCGCGACGCCTTCAAGAAGGTCACGACGCACAAGCGCCGCCGTCGCTCGTCCAAGACAGGACAGGGCTTTCGCCCGTGGAATGTGCTGGGGAAGCGACGCCTCAACAGGGAACGGCACTCGCAAGTGTCGCCGTCGCCAGGCTTTCGCCCAAAGAACCCCAGTCACAAGCGTCAGTCGAGATGCCGGATCCCGCCAGACACCAAGTCGTCGCCGCCGGACATCCAGAAGAGATCTCACCGGGTTAGACGCGCCGGCCACGCAGGCAGCCGCAGAGCTGCGCCGTCCCCCCGCCAGACCACCCTGCCAAACACCGGCCTCCCGCCACCAAGTGCGTCCACCGTCCGCCTGCCGAAGCCGTGGCCGCCGTCGGCCACCGCCGTCGACCAAGCTCCCGTCACTGAGACCACCACCGCCCCGAGGGTACCGGACCAGGAGCAAATCCCCTGACCAGCAACCCCCGCAGACGCCAAGGCCTTCATCTTCATAGCGACCACCCCACGACGACAGGCGGGGGCATGGGGGAGGGAAGGCGTAGACGAAGGCCGTCCCCCAACGCCAGCACAACCCCATCCACCGCCGCAAAAGCGGCCACCACGAAGAAGAGAGGAGGGGGCGTGCGGAGAGTAGGGAACCCCGCCGCGACCCCCTGCGCCCCAAGGCAGCAGCCCAACCGGACCGCAGACAAGACCAAGAAGGAGAAGGGCGGCCTCCCCCCGGACCAGCGCCACCAGCAGCACCCCCATGGCACCACCAACGCGCCGGAACCGCGGGCGACCATGTCACCAAGACATCGTCGAAGAAGCAGCCCTCCAACCCCGGAGAAGACCCATCCACGGACCGTTACCAGCACGGGTCCGAACCGGATGCGCCGGGGCCAGACCAGGGGGCCCAAACCGCCGCCGACCCACCGCGCACCTCCACCCCACGCGGGGGCGCAGATCTCACCATGGTTTCTAAGAGACAGAGTACTTTTGTCTTTCTTTTGTTTTGCTCTGTGCTCAATCAGGAACATAACGATAGTTTACAGTCATCGGTAGGCTGAGGGCAGGTGTCCGGCATCCTACTAGTTCAATTATTCATAGCCTTCAACAGCAGCTCTTCCAGAACCAGTACCACTTGACCAGCAACATCAGATTCTCCCGTCCAAATTTCATGATCCATCTAGAAACGCCTCAACAGCAGCTGCGTCTTCTTAAGAAACGGATACTGAAGGGGCCAGGCTTTGTCATGGATCTGCATCCATGGTGCACCCAATACGAATCTCTTGATCTTCCATGGTTAATTTCTACGGCAAAATCTAACATACGCTGGCCTCGGCACTACAAAGTGACCCACCCAGGGCCAATGAAGCCGTACATGGAGAACCTTATAGGCCAGCCATATGCGCAGCACATTTCGCATATGCTTACAAATCGGGCGGTTGAAGGTTCGAGATCAAGTATGCAGCTGCATAGAACCCTTTCCATTTGCATTGTTTCTCATAGAATGGTTTTTCTTTAACTTGCGGTTCCTAGACCATTATATTGTTTGCCTCCAAATTTCAACCACTAAAATATAAAATATAAATGCAGCTGATGCAGCTCAAGAAAACCCCCAAACCAATGCCCGAGGGCTGTCTTCCCCCCCGCAGGTCAAGTTTTTGTTAAATGCAGCCGATGCTAAGGAGGAGGAAGGGAAGATTTACGTGCACGATCTGCTATGTGCGGTCAACACAATGCAGCAAACTACGCCAGATGAGAGCACCAGTACTACAGGCACGGACGAACCAGGTATGGAACTATGTGGACCATGCATATACTATGTTTATGCTGCTCCCTATACTCCCACATTACACTGCATGTGTTTAGTCTGTGATAAAAGCAACTCTGATCGAAAGGGAGGCCTACACCCTTTTTCCCTTGACGAAATACACAAACAAAATAATGGAGAGCAACTACTCTTTTTGTCTTCCTTCTTTTGCTGACTGCAGTGTTTCGATTCAGGCTCCACAGATGCTCGCACCGGTCATCCTGGTATGGTGCCTACACGCTGACCAAGGCCACCGCCACTAGACTTCAGCTATATGATGCTTCTGGAGCTGCAGGACTTCTACAAACAGAAGTACTGTGCTCTCGCCAAGTGCAGGCGATCATTGCAGGAGGTTTTCAAGGTCCCGTACTAGCTCTATCTGCATCTAGATCCATCTGTTACTCCAATCTACGAGCACACCAAGTCCTTGAAAGGCATGTTGGACGAGCAGACCCTATCTCATATCACTGAGTTTGGGGCCAATTTGAAGCATGCATTGTTGGCACATGTAAAGAATGAAATAGCTGCCATTGAGGACGAATTCATATGCCACCAGCAGAGCTGGCCACTCATGGACCTCAGCAGATTCAGAGACAGGCCTTCTGTTTATGAGGTAGCATCGCTTGCTTTTACACATACAGTAGCCGTTTTTGTTCTATTCGCTGCTATTTTTTCAGTCGACTAAAGAATTGCACGTTAGATCAGTTTGACCCCTAACCTGTTCCCATTTACCTTTCTACAACCAGGCCTATACAGGAGAGCCTCATCCAACCCATCTTAGGACTGTGCTGGAAGCGTTCACTTTGGAAATCCACAAAGTACCAGCATCTGTGATAACTAAGGCAACACCCTACAATACTTATGAGACATATATTACAGGAATCAATCTCTCTGAAGGATACAGCTCTACCGGATCAACAACCAAGTTTGAAGCTGAGGCAGATGCCATATACCAGTTCTTGAGGGACTCCACAAATCGTTCAGGATATAACATAGTAGATAAAAACTATCCCACTCTTTCCAGACTGATGTCCGAGCTAAACCGCTTCAATGAGGATGTCAACAGACTTCAGTGGTGTGCACAGAGGTCTGTGAATATGGTAAAAAGGATCCTTGTGGACATAGTCATTGTGCACGAGCACCTTCTGCGGCAAGTCTCTGCTGTGACCGACCTCAGTTACCTCAGCACTTTGGTCCGAAAACTCCTTAGTTGGCTGCAGGCCCACTGCGATGCCGTAGATAAGGAATTTGGTTATTTCAAAAAAGACAAGGTACACACACCACCGCTTTCTGTTCAACTATCTTTGCATACACCGGCTTAGTAACATGCGCGCTCTGTTCCGCAGCTAGCATACATGTGCATCGTGCTACAGGCAAGAAAATGCAAGGACGGCTTCATTGTGGGGAATTCAAGGTACTCCTCTATCTTACAATTTGAAAATGCCTAGGGGAATTCTTACCCAGTGCTACAAAGATTGTAGTGCTTCGACTGCAACCACCTTTACCTACGTAACCATGGCAGCTTTAGCAGTGGGCAGCTTGGGGATGGTGACCAGCACTAAAACCCTCGTGCCAGGTTCTAACTGAGCTAGAGTTGTTTTGAAAGTGTGGAACAATGAGGTGAACTTTTCACTGACCTTTTTGGGATACAGTGTCTGCATATCCATGGTTCTGTTTGGGGGTATAAGTCTGCATCCATGGTGCTCTTTGGGGTATAGTCTGCATCCATGGTGTTACGACCCTTACTATTTCCATGTGATACCCATCTTGTTTAGTTCTGCTTACCAGCTTATAGACACAATGGGTCAGGCATGCTATACATGCTGCCATGGCGTATATAGTTCGGGTCCTCATAGAAATGCTAAAAACTGATGATTTAGAGGGCCCTATCTAAATATTTGTTCTGTTGTGCAGTTAATCAAAGGTGGTGGAAGCTGGGGCTGGAAGTTCTATTTACTAGATACAGTATGGACAATTGGACAGCATTATTTCTAGTCTTTGCATTGGACTGTGGCTTTACCTCCCCTTGAAATTTGTCTTTTGGTGCTGTTTGTATTTGGAAACACCATCTTCTGTGGATTCAGTTTCTCAACTGGTGTTTCATTATCCATAGATCTGAAATGGGATGGCAGCTTGGTGGTGTGGCCTCCTATATAGTATATATGTACCATGGCTCTGATCTGTCTTATTATAATTATGTACCGTGGCCTATGGGAGCACATGGTGGCAGTTGTATGTGTGATATATACCTGGAGGCATACATTTGCATCGATCTGTCTTTGGTGATGCTTTATGTACTGATAGTCGCGATCCTACTATAAGCTCCATGTGTGTATGTATTCAGTTCAGAGATTTAACGTACCCTTGTCCCAAAAAAAAACCGTCTTCCCCAACGACCTTTGTGTTTTCCACAGCATCATTGCGTACGTGGCCAGATAGATATAGCGTGTAGCATTCTTTTTTGTCAACCTTTATCTGTCGAGCGTGTAGTATTCTTTTTAATTTGTCAACCTTAATCTGTCGCACGCAAATCACTAGTAACACTGTCATCACTACAAAAGTAGCAACCACCATGAATTTTCTCCTGGATGCTTGATTAATTTTGCTATACGTCTGTCTGGCCGGATGCTTTCAAATTAGTCTTTTTATAAGAGGATTCATAATAGTTTAGTCTGCCTGATTCTTTTTCTTTTGAAAATCATCTGCCGACTTCATAAGGCTGAGCTCAAGGCGGCCCAGCGCGGCCCATTGGCCCAACAAAAAATTACACAAGGGCGTCCGAAATCATCAATTCAATCAGCCGACAAGCTCACCAGTCACTCTCTAGCTAGCGTTTCCCTCTTCCCTCCCTCAAAAAAGAAAAAAAAAGTCACTCTCTCGCACTCAGCCGCTTCTCCTCGCTTTGTCGACATCTACAAACCCTAGCACGGCGCGGTGCGCACGGGTGTGGCGATGAGGTCTCGACCGCAGTGGCGCGCGTGTGCAAAAAGGTAAAGTGCGGCGCGGCCAGTGCCAAGCTGGTGCAAGCCGCATTGGATCGTTTGCCGTCACTGTGTCACCACCAGAGCTGCTGGGTGGTGTGATGATGTTGGGTGCTGGGTTTGTGTGGGTGGGGGTGGGGGAATACTTAGTCCAGGCGCTAAATAATTTTCTCTATATCTATATGAGGCTGTGCGCATTACGATATGGAATCCTTTTTTTTTCGGTATATTAGATCTGTAGTATTTATTATTCTCCATTTTAGTTCACATATACGAATCTATACAGTTGGAGTACTAGCCAATGCAAACATGGATCGATCCTTCCTGCACTTCCTTCTCGCGCTCCTCTTGCGCACGCTGAAGCAAGATTAAGCTTGGAAACAGAGATGCAGTTCGTTCAATCCATTTCAGACTTATATTGATGTGGTGGATCTAGAAGCACGCTTAGGATAGTAGCTCCGCTCCTTATTTAGTGGGGGTAAGTTTGTGAGGCCGTGGATGGGGGTTCATTCTAATGGTGGCGGTACAGAGCTATTAGGAATCATGGTAGCGCCTCTTCTGAACAAACGTCATAAGTTCGTTCTCTGTATAGATTCCCTCTCCTTGTACAGTGTTTTTATATATGTAATAAATCTCTACAGTGGGGGGACTCTGTATTTTACGCTTTTATAAAACTCTTAGTTAAGTTATTGAATCGAACCCTGTGTCCTTTAATATCTGTAGCACTTTCAGCTGGGTACTCAATGTGGTCATCTCAATGGGTTCCCCACATCACTCAGTTTATGTGCTCCCAAAACTAGTAGATGACACATGAAGCTGCTGATGCTCGTAGCCCTGCCTTGTCATCCCACCTCTGCTCGAGCTAGCTGTCCCCCTCCTTGGATGTGCATTGGTGCCACTTTGCTGCAGTGCCACCCCCTGCCACCAGCATGGGTTGCACTGTCAAGAATCGGCTTGAGCTCGCTCATGCTGTGCTATCTGTACAAACGAAGAGGAAGAAAAGGGAACACAACTTTTTTAGAAACCAGTTGTTGGGCCCCAGATGATTAATGACCAGAGAGTAGTTTTACAGATCGATGTTCAGTTGATTAGTTTGTAAAGTTCAGGTTTCCTGGTGCAAATGTGTCTGTCCTTTTCCACTTAATCTTTTGTTTTTATGCAAAAATCTTCTGAAAATTCTAAATTGCATTTTTAATTGTAAAAAAAATTGGAAAATGGATAATGAAGATGTTATGGAATCCATGTGAGGAGCCTTACTATATACGCTGATATGTAATCTTGTTTGTTATAGTTGCCAAATATCGCTGTAGATTTATATCTCTGCAATCTATGTTTTCACGGCGTAAAGGCGTCTTACGGCGATGGGGGAGCGCCTGGACGCCTAGGCGACCCCTTGAAAACATAGTCTGCAATTGTCAGCGTCTTCTGTGTTTACTTTTATATATGTAGTTTCTGTGTCCCAATTGATGGGCTAAGTTAATAATGTTTGGAACAATTGGAATAGAATGATTGTGTGCTTTCTGTTAACATATACTAGAGGGGGCATTGATTTATGTGTGTTGACATGGCTGCATGTGCAGTTTCTGTTGTGGTGATATTTTCGTTATGCTAATGATGTTCTTTGTGAATGTGATCAATACAAAAGCTGTAGATAACCTCATTATCTTGTTTGGTCTAAAATTTCATGACTTTAGGCCCGCTGATCTAAAAGTTATGAACTATACAAATTCCCTGCAAGTTTTAGCTTGCGTTCCACTGTGCTGCAATGCTATGCCTTTTTGACTAAGATAACTTTTGAATCATGTCTTAATTTGAAGCAAAAAGTTGTAGTGATTTTCTTAATCTTTCAAAAAATGTTATAGAACACCCCTTTTGTGGGCCTATAACCCCAGTTATCGTGTTAAAAAATGTAATGTCAGTCTGGACAGATTTGTTTCTTCGTGTTATTGATCTTGTTATCTCTTCATTAGCTTACTAAAATTCTCAAGATCGTGTTTGTTGGATGAATAGAACCCCAGATAAGTTTTTCTAAAGGTACTGCCAGTTTTCTGTCCTCGTCGGTGCAGATCTGCTTCTTTGTGTGTTTTGTCCTTTTTTGTATTAATAACAATAGTTGTAGAAAATTTCATAGAAACTGCTGTACTGCTATCCAGAAACTGCATGTGCTTAGAAATTGATTTCCTCAACTTGCTCTTGTTGAATGTTTGTCAATATTAGCTCATGCTTCCATAAAGCAACTTATATGTATATATACCTGATCTATCTCAGGAACTTGTAATGTAGTGTGGTGTACAAATTAACTAATATAAATGGTCTATCATGCATGTTTGTTGTGCCACATTTTGTGTATTTTGGATGAGAATTTTGTTGTGCTTGTTATAACTTGTTTTGCAAGCGATGACTAGTTCAAGAAGCACTCTAATCACCTTAAACTTGCTGGTTGTTTGATCTAATTTTGCGTCATGGTTAATCTGTATTTATTGTAGACTTATGAAGTGATAGTTAGTCAAATGACCTGATATCCAGTGCTTAAGTCTTTAATTTCTAATCTTGCTTGTCTTAAACACTTGTTTTTTGATATATTCTAGAGGGGGCATTGCTTTATGTGTGTTGTCATATGGCTGCATATGCAGATTCTGTTGTGGTGATACTTTCGTTAAGCTAATGATGTTCTTTGTGAATGTGATCAATATAGAAGCTGTAGATAATTTCATTTATCTTGTTTGGTCTAAAATTTCATGACTTTAGGCCCGCTGATTTAAGAGCTATGAACTTTACAAGTTCCTTGCTAGTTTTAGCTTGCGTTCCACTGTGCTGCAACGTATATGCCTCTTTGACTAAGATAACTTTTTGAATAATGTCTTGATTTGAAGCAAAAAGATGTATTGATTTTCCTAATCTGTCAAAAAATGTTATAGAACACCCCTGTTGTGGGCCTATGGCCCCAGTTATGGCGTTCTAAGATTTAATGTTAGTCTGGACAGATTTGCTTCTTCGTGTTGTTTGATCTTTGTTATCTCTTCTTGATGTGATAATAATAAAGTTAACATAACTTCATTAGCTTACTAAAATTCTCAGGATCGTGTTTGTTGGATGAATAGAACCCCAGATATGTTTTTCTAAAGGTACTGCCAGTTTTCTATCCTTGTCGCTTGTCGGTGCAGATCTGCTTCTTTGTGTGTTCTGGCCTATTGGTATTAATAACAAAAGTTGTAGAAAATTTCATAGCAACTGCTGTACTGCTATCCAGAAACTGCATGTGCTTAGAAATTGATTTCCTTAACTTGCTCTTGATGAATGTTTCTCAATATCAGCTCATGCTTCCATAAAGCAACTTATATGTATATATACCTGATCTGTCTCAGGAACTTGTAATGTAGTGTGGTGTACAAATTAACTAATATAAATGGTCTATCATGCATGTTTGTTGTGCCACATTTTGTGTATTTTGGATGAGAATTTTGTTGTGCTTGTTATAACTTGTTTTGCAAGCGATGACTAGTTTAAGAAGCACTCTAATCACCTTAAACTTGCTGATTGTTTGATCTAATTTTGCGTCATGGTTAATCTGTATTTATGGTAGACTTATGAAGTGATAGTTAGTCAAATGACCTGATATCCAGTGCTTAAGTCTTTAATTTCTAATCTTGCTTGTCTTAAACACTTGTTTTTTGATATATACTAGAGGGGACATTGCTTTTATGTGTCTTGTCATATGGCTGCATATGCAGAATCTGTTGTGGTGATATTTTCGTTAAGCTATTGATGTTCTTTGTTAATTTAATCATGTTTGGTCTAAAATTTCCGGACTTTAGGCCCACTGATTTAAGAGTTATGAACTTTACAAGTTCCTTGCCAGGTTTAGATTGCATCCCACTGTGCTGCAACGTTATGCCTCTTTGACTAAGATAACATTTGCATCATGTCTTGATTTGAATAAAAAAGATGTATTGATTTTCCTACTCTGTCAAAAAATGTTAGAGAACACCCCTGCGTGGGCCTATGGCCCCGATTATGGCGTTCTAAGATTTAATGTCGGTCTGGGCAGTTTTGCTTCTTCTTGTTGTTTGATCTCTGTTATCTTTTCTTGGTATGATAATAATGAAGTTAACATAACTTCATTGGCTTACTAAAATTCTCGTGGATATTGTTTGTTGGATAAATAGAACTCCGCATATGCTTTTCTAAAGGTACCGCCAGTTTTCTGTCCTTGTGGGTGCAGATCTTCTTGTTGGTGTGTTTTGCATGCGATGGCCGCTTTAAGAAGCACTCTAATCACCTTAAACTTGCCTGTTGTTTGATCTAATTAATTTTGCGTTATGGTTGATATGTATTTATGATAGACTTATTAAGTGATAGTTAGCCAAATTGACTTGATATCTAGTGCTTTAGTCTTTAGGTTATAAACTTGCTTGTCTTAAATACTTGTTTTTGGATGCATCATGTTTGCCATTTGTCATGTTCTTTCACTTTCATTGTGCATCTCATTTAGCTGTACTGCTATCTGTATGATGTGTAGGACGGTCGTAATAAAGGTGCAAAATTTTTGAACACTGGATTCTTTGTGACTTGTGCCATTTTAATCTTTTTCTCAGGTCTCAAGTGGCCAATTGGTGTGTTTAGGCGTTCCCCCCTTGGTCTCCTCATGGCGCCACCGAAAAAGCTTCCACCACCTACTCGTGTAAGTAGCCAGGTTGTACTAGTAAACCTACGCTCTTGTAGCTGTAGGTGTTTTTCTTAGTTAGATATAGTACAGCAGTCCCTCTTGAACTCTGATGTGCTCCATTTTCTGGGGGAGAACTAGCATTTTTTGGTAGTACTATCCTGGTGAGACCAAATGAGCCATGCATTGGGACCCACTCCCTGATGAAGCAATTCTGCTTGAGCTGTAGAATGGAAGGAGCAACTTATGCATCAGTTTTCTTCTTAGACGCAAGAATGAGCCATCATTGTATGAGTTGTCTAACAACTGCTTCCCCAATCTAATTGGTAGGCAAGGTCCGATGAATCTGAATACGTGGCACTCAAAGCAACCTAGCGGTGATGAAGATTCTCGATTCAGGGAGATAATAATGAAGATGTCACAACTAAACCACGGAGACCTAGGACTGCAACAAGGTGGCCGGCGGATAAGATATCAGTTACAAAAATTGACGAAAATGGTTTCCCCATGGAGGAGAAGGCCCAGCGGAGAATGCGTAGGCTTGCTGGTCTTGTTGCCCGTCAACAGCTCCCGTTGGTTCTTGATTCTGTCAAGTCCCTCAGTGATGAAGAAAGGGATTTCTTGTTTGATCATTACTGCATGCCTAAATTGGAGTTCCCGGAAGGAATGAGGGCTTTTGCAAAGAAATATTTTTTTAGGTTAGTTGCCAAGAGTTTCAGGTCGTACAAGAGCCATCTTGTCTGCAATTATGTGGTAAAAGGGCTTACCCCCTTTGCCAGGCAGAAGCATATCAAACCAAGACAATGGGCAGATTTTGTGAGATTGAAGACTACACCTGAGTTCAAAGAACAAAGTGAATATTACAAGTTGCTTCGGGAGAGGAATGTTTTTGACCACCATCTTGGTACAGCTGGATACCAAGGGGAAATATGCACAATGGGAGGCAGAGGATGCAATGTTGGCGAAGGCAAAAATTGCAAACCCATGGGATTTGTACCCCGACTGCCGGTCCAGGTTTTTTCTGAGGGCTAGGAGCACTTTGTTAGTAACCGAAGGCAAAGCAGAAATCAAATTTATGGATGATGGAAGCAAGCATTTAGCCAAAGCAATTAAGCACAAGCATATAGTGTTTCAAGGTTCAGATGTGAATTTTGTGCGGGAAAATGATATACTCACTTCATGCTTGGGCAAAGAACGCCCAGGTCGTGTGCGTGGTTTTTCATGCTACAAGGGATGGAAGCATGGATTTCCAGAATACACTGACATGTACAGGAAGCGTAAGAGGGCACATGTGGATATTGAAGCTATGAAGGCTGAACTTAGGGACGAGTTGATGGACGAGTTGATGAATAAGATTCGTCTGTTACATGGAGAGACAATATTCGAAACAGGTGACATCCCAAGCACCGTAGCGGGACGAAAGATGATCAGTCCATCTGCTCCTGATCATCATGGTTCTGCTTCTGTATTACTTGATGAAGGAGGTGATCCCATTGCCCATGTTGATGAGCCTACTGCATGTGCCCTTCTCATCCACCATCCTGGTACACAGCAGATTGAGGTTGCCAGGGGTTAGCTGCATCCACGTCCAGGGGATGTCGAAATACTCGCTGGGTATGCAGTGGTTAAGGTGGAGTATGTGCACTACCCCTTCAGGGGTCATTTGCTGGATAGCCCCCCTAATTTTGAGATAACAAAACTTGGGCAATCCGTTAATCGTAGGATCCAGTGGAGGAGGACTGACATTTTGCTGAACCCAGAACCGATGGATTGTTCCGTCCATCTCAACAACGCAAGCAGAACTGAGATGGAACCAGAAGCCCATCATGTGTCCATGAATCTGGGGACGTCTCATGCACCTGTTAGTTCCCATATTATTGGTGCTAAGGAAGTGTCTGTACCAGAGCAGGAGCAGGACATTGAAATGAGTGGTGCATGCAAGATGGCCACTAGTGCCGCTACTAAGAAGGAGGTGCCTTTTGTTGAGTCTGAGTTGGATAAGCAGAAGAAGGTTAGCAAACCCCATGGACGATCGAAGGTTGGTGGTGCCCAACAGATGAATAAGCAGAATATGAGCACAGCCTATACGAAGACGGGGAGGCCACATCGAAATGTGTCGTCCAGGTACGCAACAACCCGGGGGTCTCCAACTGTCGTTGACAACAGAAGAGCAGGGAAGGGTAAGGAAAAGAGGCAGTCCTCTTCAGGAATGACCAATGCCAACCCCGATTTCAATTTTGGATCTGCAATGCTTAAAGTAAATGATCTAAGCAGCTGTGGTCCTTCAACCAGAAGACTCCATGCCTATTATCTTGAGGCCTGTGGTGAAGAGAAGGTTGATATAATTTTTAAATTTGATGGTTCCGATCTATGTCATGGTGTCGAGGGCTCAGATATTGCAGTGGAGGTTGGATTCAGTGACTTGTATGACCTCTTTAATATTGATGCAATGGACATGGGCCTATTACGCTGCTTTTCCATGTAAGTTCGAAGCTCCTCTTCAAAAGTTATTTTAGTCAAAAAGGCATAACATTGCAGCACAGTGGAACGCAAGCTAAAACTTGCAGGGAATTTGTAAAGTTCATAACTCTTAAATTTGGCAGAATGTGCTTGCAATTTGTAAAGTTCAGAACTCTTAAAATTTGACAGAATGTGCTTGCAATTTGACTGAATTTGTTACATGTGTCCAACACCATTATATATGTGCTTGTCAGTGGTACCGGGCAGCAAGGTGCTGCCTGAAAGATAGATTGTGGTCACACACTGGACCTTAGCTTCCTGATAGCTGCTATAAGTTTCACATTTATTTTACAAATCTTCCCGAGAATGAAGCCTTAAATTCATTAAGTCTGGTTATCAGAATTTTGTAAGGATTGAATTAATAATTTAACCTGTTCCCTTTTGTTATGTCTTCGATACATGGCACAAAAGGTAAAGGAGGATGGGTTGCTGTGGGCATTATGGACCCCGTATGTTCTCGAAGGATTATATTAAAGCTAAGGAGTCTTGTTGTGGAATATATCAAAAGCGTGTTTGATCACTTTTCAGCCTTCTCGAATAGCGTTATAATGTTTGCCCACAATTCCGGAGATCACTGGATATTGGTGCTAATCATCCCAAGGTGGAACAAGGTTCTTTACCTTGACTCTATCGGATCAAAACAGCGTGACCATGACCTATTGAAATCAGTCATTAACCAGTAAGTCTGTCTGGCAGCATTTAATTTAACCAACTATCCATAATGATCACATGGTCATGTTGCATAATTGCAGGGCGTATGGTCTTTCAAATTACAAAAATAAGCGGGTGCTAATGCATGCCACTAAGTTTGTGGTATTACTTAAAATTTGTTGTTAACCCGTCAATTCATCTCAAATTTGTGCTTTTATATGATGATGATTTTGTTGCTTAAATTTTTGCAAGTGCCACCGGCAACCCAAGGACAGAAGTTGTGGCTTCTACACCGCACATCACATGACATTAGCAAGGCGGCCGCAAAATGTGCAGATCCAGAGAGGTAAACTTCGGTGAACTCATGGAACTAGAAATAATATGGCTCAGCATACTAGTAGTGCTGATTTATTGTTTTTACCGTTAGCCGAAAGGTTGTGTTAATTTTGTATGCAAGGACTTTGAAGTGCCGAGTACGAACTGGCGAAAGGGGTGCTGTCTCAAATTCGAGAAGTTATTGCAGCATTCTTGATGTTGCAACCGGGGAAATAATCGTCCAACTGTACAACGCTGCGCTGCAAAAACAACTTTAGCTTTATGAACCCAACTATCCGCCTCGTTTTGTGTCTCGTTGTTTAACGACCCGTCTCCAGCTATCTCAGCTAGCTAAAGTTGTTTAGTGTCATGTACTATGATTGTGATTTGCGTTTGTTCGGTGTCATGTAACAATTGGATAACCTAACTCGTCGCTGATTTGCTGAAAACCTAAATATATGAGACGGGTGTACCAATTTGTAGACGGTTAATCACCCGTCTGTAGTAATTGTCGGTGTACCAATTTGTAGACGGTTAATCACCCGTCTGTAGTATTTGTCTACGTAGACGGTTTTTCACCCGTCGCAGTTCTGTTACAGTTCTGTGATGGGTTTTCTTCCAACCCGTCGCTGAAATTCTGTGACGGGTTTTCTTTCAACCCGTCGCTGAATTTCTGTGACGGGTTTTGTTTTGACCCGTCGCTGAATTGCACGTAGTCTCAGACGGATTTTTACCCGTCACAGATTTGCTATTATCAGAGACCCAGAACTATAGACGCACTTGGTACCCGTCTCTAACTATCCTCTTAGCCCGTCTCAAATCGCCAACTCTGCAGTAGTGATGACTCTTGTGATGAAGTTGTCCCTCTCCTACCACGTCTCTCGGCAGGTGACTAGCAGCTGTGGCCAGCGGTGCAGTAACTTCGATTCTGCTTAGAACGTGGCCCGCAGACAATATAACCTGAATTCCTACTACAAAGCCTTGGTGTTGCTATGGTGTTTTGTTATAATAGACCACTAGTTTTGATGTGTGCACTTATCTTGTGCAGCACATGCTCGAACTTGCAAGTAGATTGGATGCACTTTTACTGTAGTTTTTTCTATGAAACAGTGTACGGAATTTTGATCATTAGCAAATCCTAATGCGTTTTCAAATGTTCATGAATGTCATGTTCACGGTAGTGACTTCAAAATTTTGCTAATTTCTTGATAATTTGTATAGAATGGAGTCATAATTGCTCAAACAAATATTCCAAATCGAGAACAATGAATGTACCATTGCGATACTCAATATAAATGGTTCATTCGTGGTGATTTCAGAAGATGTATCATTGTGTTCTATGCGCATGCATCACCTAATTTGGTATTGCTAAGTTCCTAGGCAACTAATGTGTAATCACAATCTAAATTAACAGTTCCTTATCATTATACTTTGTAGACCACAATGAAGACCGTTATGGTGAAGACCACAATGAGGGAGAACCCAACTCCTAATCAAGTTCTCCAAGAGATCATGGCCGATGATGAGTTTAGAGAAGACCATGAGAAGGAAGAGTTGGTAAGGAAGAAGAAGAAGGAGAAGGAAGGTGACAAGGAGGATGATAAGAAGAAGAGTGTGGCATTCAAGGCCACATCATCCAAGTGAAAGGGCAAGAAGAAGCAAGAATCTTCAAGTGATGATGAGCCAAGCACAAGCTCTAGTGAAGAAGAAGATGTGAGTGACAAGATGGCCCTTCTTGTCAAGAAGATGAACAAGCTTGTAAAGAAGGGGTACCGGCCAAGAAGGAAGAGAAGCTCTTCAAAGCCTAGTGAACATTCAAGGAAGTGCTTCCGGTGTCATAGCAAGGATCATCTTATTGTGGATTGCCCATATGATAGTGATGATGATGATGCCGTGAAGAAGGAAAAGAAGAAGCAAAAGAAGAAGAATGAGAAGAATGACATTTCTCACAAGAAGAAGAAGGGTGAGTCACATGTGGCTACTTGGGAGAGTGATTCCTCTTCCTCAAGTGATGAAGATGAAGATCCCAAGAGCAAGAAGAAGGGGCATGCAAGCATTGCTATCCAAGAGAAGATCTCTATATTTGGTGCTCCATCAACTTGCTTCATGGCCAAGGCCACTAAGGTAGAGACCAATAGTGATGATTGTGATGACGGTGAACTCACCAAGGAGGAGCTCTACACTATGCTTGAGGATTGCAAAGAGGGTTATAAGCTCTCTAGGAAAGAATGTAAGGGATAGCGCAAGGAAAAAGAAAACCTTTAGCATGAACTTAGGGAGTTGAGGGAATCTTATGAGAGTAAAGGTAGACAATAAGAAGCTAGAGACCTCTCACTCCAAGCTTGAAAAAGCTTATTCTTCTCTAGTGGAGAAACATGACAAAGAGCAATCCCAAGCTATAGTGGCGGAGAAGAAGGAAGTGGCGATCTCATGTGATATCCTTGATGAATCCTTCTATGAGCCTATTGTTTTACATGCTACTAACCCTTCTTGTAGCTCTTCATCCACCACCACCCAATCAATCTCTACTTCTAGTGATTCTTCACTAAAGGTTGTGAATGATGCTCTTAAGAGAGAGGTGGGTGAGCTCACTCTAGCCTTAGGCAAGGCCTATGGTGGAGAAGCCCGCTTGCTTAAGTTCTTGGGTTGCCAAAAGTTGCCCTTCGATACCGAAGGATTGGGCTATACCCCCAAGAGAAGCAAGGCAGCCTTTGTGACTCCAAAGCCTAGCTTTGTGAGGAGTGATGGCCGTTATTGCAACAAATGCAAGCAAGTTGGGCATATAGAGCATAATTGCAATAAAATGAACAATAACAAGAAGAAACCACATGCTTATCCTATATGCTTTGATTCTTGTTATGGGCTTTACAAGGGTGCAAAGGGTGTGAAGGCTAAGTATGTAGGTAACCCAAGAGTGAGCCCAATGAAGAAGGTTATTTGGGTTCCTAAATGCTTGGTGACTAACCTCCAAGGACCCAAAGGAATATGGGTACCTAAACTTTATTGATTTTCTTGTAGGTAAATTATAAAGCGGGAGGAAGGCATTGGGTGCTTGATAGTGCGTGTTCAAATCATATGACCAGGGAATCAAGTATGTTCAACTCACTTGACATGAATGACAATGGGGGCTTTGAATCAATCACATTTGGCAACAACAAGAAAGGCAAGGTTGAGGAGCTTGGAAAGATTGCTATATCCAATGACAAGAGTTTGTCAAATGTCTTGCTAGTTGAGAGCTTGGACTTCAATCTATTGTCGGTGGCTCAATTGTGTGATCTTGGTTACAAGTGCATCTTTGATAAGAATCATGTTGAGGTTGTGAGCATGGAATCAAATGTCATATTCAAGGGCTTTAGGCATGGAAGCTTGTACCTAGTGGACTTCAATGCTAGAGAAACTCAACTCACATCATGTTTGATTAGCAAGTCTAGCAAGGGGTGGTTATGGCATAGAAGACTTGGTCATGTTGGCATGAAGCAATTGAACAAGTTAGTGAAGCATGACTTAGTGAGAGGCTTGAATGAAGTTACATTTGAGAAGGATAGACCTTGTAGTGCATGTCAAGCCGGCAAGCAACATGGCAACCATCATCCCAAGAAGAATGAAATGAGTACACCAAGAGCATTTGAGTTGTTGCACACGGATCTCTTTAGGCCAACAACATACACATCAATTGGTGGCAACAAGTATGGTTTTGTGATTGTTGATGACTACACAAGATACACATGGGTGTTCTTCCTCCTTGACAAGAGTGAAGTGTTTGATCTATTCAAGTCATTTGTCAAGAGGGTGCAAAATGAATTTGACACTACAATCAAGAAGATAAGAAGTGACAATGGTAGTGAATTCAAGAACACAAGAATTGAAGAGTTGTGTGATGAGCTTGGCATTGGACATCAATTCTCTCCAACATACACTCCTCAATCCAATGGTGTAGTGGAAAGGAAGAATAGGACTTTGATTGAGATGGCTAGAACAATGCTATTGGAATATAACGTTAGCCAAAAATTTTGGAGTGACGCTATCAACACGGCTTGCTACTCTAGCAACCGCCTCTGTTGCCATGGGAAGCATGAGAAGACTTCTGAAGGTTTTGAAAATGAAATGCGACCCTCCATCGCTTATCACCATGCGTGGTGTGCCAAAGCGAGGGAAGATGATCTCATGAAACATCTTTCGGGCATGCTTAGCGTCAGCAGCTCGGCATGCCATGGCTTCAACCCATTTAGATACGTAGTTGACAGCCACCAGGATGTACTCGCAATCTTGTGACTTCTGGAAGGGTCCCATGAAGTCAATGCCCCACACATCAAATATTTCTATTTGAAGGTTATAGTGCAGGGGCATTGCGTTGCGTGACGTGATGCCACCAGTGAACTGGCACTTCTGACACCTCCGAATAAATTCCTTGGTGCCTTCATACATCGTCGGCCAGAAGAACCCGCACTGCCAGATCTTGGCTTGTGTGCGGAATGCTCCATAATGGCCTCCGTATGGTCCAGCATGGCAACTCTCAATGATCTGTTGTCCTTCGGCTGTCGGCACACATCTTCTTAGTATGCCGTCTGAGCACACTTGGTACAAGTACGGGTCATCCCACAGATGACGGTGACTCTCAACCTCAAGCTTTTTCCTGCTCTGCCCTGGTGGTACATGACCTGCAACCATGAAATTCACAATGTCTGCATACCAGGGGTCGGAGTCCGTCACCTGCATCAGCATGTCGTCGCGAAGATAGTCGTTGATTGGCAGTCCCTGTGGGTCAGTGACTTGCAAACGCGACAAATGATCCGCAACAGTATTTTCTACTCCCTTTTTATCTTTTATTTCTAGATCAAATTCTTGGAGTAAAAGAATCCAGCGGATTAAGCGTGGTTTCGCATCTTTCTTAGTGAGCAGAAATTTAAGCGCAGCATGATCAGTGTAGACTATTACTTTCGCACCCACTAGGTAAGACCGAGACTTGTCAATAGCAAATACTACAGCAAGAAGCTCTTTTTCTGTTGTGGCATAATTGAGCTGAGCTCCTGTTAGCGTCTTGCTTGCATAAGCTATCGCGTGATGCTTCTTGTCTTTGGTTTGGCCTAAAACCGCACCAACAGCATAGTCGCTAGCATCACACATGATCTCAAAAGGTAGAGACCAATCGGGAGGTTGGATGATAGGTGCAGAGATGAGTGCTTTCTTGAGAGTGTTAAATGCTTTCAAGTACTCATCGGTAAACTCAAACGGAACATCCTTGCCTAATAGGTTCGTGAGGGGTCTAGAGATTTGAGAAAAATCTTTGATAAACCTTCTATAGAACCCCGCATGACCTAAGAAGCTACGGATTCCTTTTACGTTTACCGGGGGAGGTAGTTGCTCGATAACTTCTATCTTAGCCTTATCCACCTCGAATCCCCTCTCAGACACTAAGTGCACCAGGACAATGCCCTCTCGGACCATGAAATGGCACTTTTCCTAATTAAGTACCAAGTCCTTGTCCTAACACCTTTCCAAAACCCTGTCTAGATTCTTAAGACAATGATCAAAAGTCTTTCCATAGACTGTGAAATCGTCCAAGAAAACTTCCATGATTTCCTCGATCATTTCTGAGAAAATAGACATCATGCACCGCTGGAATGATGCGAGTGCATTACACAACCCGAACGACATCCTACGATATGCGTACGTTCCGTAGGGGCATGTGAAGGTTGTTTTGCTTTGGTCATCCGATGGATGGGAATTTGATGATATCCGGAATACCCATCAAGGAAACAAAAGGAGTGTTTCGCCAACCGTTCCAACATTTCATCAATGAAGGGAAGCGGAAAGTGATCCTTCCTTGTTGCTTTGTTAAGTTTCCGGTAATCTATACACATTCGCCATCTCGTAACGGTTCGTTGAGGAATTAATTCATTTTTAGCGTTCTCAACTACCGTCATTCCTCCCTTTTTGGGAACCACTTGGACTGGGCTAACCCAATCACTGTGTGGTACGGGATATATTATCCCGGCGTGAAAAAGTTTCAGGACTTCCTTCTTCACGACATCCCGCATCGCATTGTTCAGCCTACGCTGAGGTTCTCGTGAAGGTACACAAGATGGTTCTGTGGGAATGCGATGGGTGCAATCAGTTGGGCTTATCCCCTTGAGGTCTTCTAAACAATACCCAAAGACCGGCCTATGTTTTTCCAGAACTGCTATGAGTTTGGCTGACTCCTCATCACTAAGTTGGTCGCTTATTATGACGGGGGTCTGTGAATCACCGTTCAGAAAAACATACCACAATCCTTTGGGAAGGGGTTTAAGCTCAACCGGAGGTCTAGGCGGTTTCTCCCCTATAGGGAGATCGATAACCTCCCCATATTCGTCTTCTTCTTCTACAAAATGTTTAGCATCTTTCTCTAAAGACGCTTCGGGGGTTTCGAACATGTCTACCACTAGAACCTCTATGGGCACACTAGGGGGAGATTCGGCCACCGAGTTCCTGGCTCGAGTGACTTGAATTGGGTATGTGTCTCTCCCTAGTTTTAGTCGATTTCCCCTATTTTTGATGGATTATCAAAAAGTGACTCCAGGGGGTGCCCTATGAGTACGTCGAAATCCTGGATATCAAAGACATGAAAATCTATGGCCATTTCGACTTTCTCATGGCGCAGTGTCACATTGTGTGCAATCCCTAGTCCTTTCAAAACAGCGCCAGGGGACCGTGTGGTTGGAGCGTAAGGTTGCGTCCCTAAGCACGTGGATGCAAAGGAGTGCGACATAATGTTTGCTCCAACTGTGGGATTGTACAAGACATCCCTGGTTTGCCGCTGAATTCTGCAGCGTCGAGTAGAAGATGGTGCACGAATCTGAATTACTTCAGGTGAAAGTTCACCTTCTTCTACCCATTCTGAGCTCATAATTGTGGTCAAGTCCCGTACCGACTCCCTGAGAAATGGTTCGTCTAAGGGTTCACTAGGAGTGGCAGGGATCGGGGGTCTCGTATGACACTCATACTTCGAGGTATTTCCGAGTTTCTCGAAGAGTTCATCCTCGAAGGACGGAAGATCCATTGGTTCTTCCATTTTGGGTTTTGGTTCGGGAGAGGGTCTCTCTAAAAGTTTCACGGGTTCGGCAGATGCTGAAGAGACATCCTCTTTACTTGGCTCGACCTTTATACGGATGGGCTCTAGTGGAGGGGCGTTTTCTTGGATACGATCCAAGAGTGCGTGTCCCTCTTCGGTAGTTAAGTGCTGGAACGACCCTCCGGCGATTGTGTCGAGCAATAGGGCAGTCGCCCTGTCTAATCCCTTCCAGAAATGCTGTAAGAGCACGTGGTTGGGAAGAGACAGGTCTGGGCCTGACCGTGTTAGGGTCAGGAAGCGTTCCCAGGCTACACCTATGGTTTCACCCTCCTTTTGTTGGAAGTTGAGCACTTCCTGTCGTAGGTTAGCGATACGGGAAAATGGGTAATATGTGAAACAAAAGTGTTTGCATAACTCGTCCCAATTTCCGTTAGTCTTGCCTATGTTTTTAGTGTACCAGTGTTTCGCCTCATCAATAAGAGAGAACGGAAACAGTTTCCACCGCAAAGTGTCTTGTGACATGCCTGAGATGGTCAGGCACGCACAGAGCTGCTCAAACTCCCATAAGTGTGTGTAAGGGTTTTCGTAATCCAGGCCAAAGAAGGCATGTTCCCGAACCATGGCTAAAAAGCCGGGCGGAACTCATACTCGGGAGCCGTGATTGGCTTCAAAGATTCTCGTGTTCCAATGAGTTCGCCCTTAGGAGCGAAAGGTTGTAAATGGTTGGTTGCTCCATGTGTGAATATTTTTTTGTTTTATAAAATCAAATAAAAGAGGCGAAGCGAGGTGAGTCAAGTGTACGTGGGCAAACCTAGGTTCGTTCCTAACTGCAACAACCATCCCCGGCAACGGCGCCAGAAATGCTTGTTGGCATTTCTTAGTGAATGCAGCCAAATCCGCAAGCGCACGGAAATACCGATGCAGCACTTCACCCGGTGAGTAAACGGGTATCGCATTCTTTTCCGAAGAACAGCGTGTGAGTTAAAGATGAACTAAGATTTTACCCAGAGGCAGAGTAGGATAGCTTAGGTAGTGAGGTTTTCTAAGGGTTAAGGTCTATAAGCTCATTAAATGCGTTGCTTACTTCGGGCATCGGATGTCACCTGGTCTGCCAAGCGATGCCGGCCTGTAGCTCTACGCCGTAGCCGGACGTGGGGGATTACAAGGGACGGACAGGGCTGTCACCACCTTCCGCCTACCACCTCAACCGTGGACTACGAGGCAAACGAAGGTAGGTCCTAGTCTAGACACCATGTCTACACCAGTTGCTACAACTCTAGCGGTGGCCAGGAGCTCCCGTCTCTATCAGGGGTCCTCTTACTAGAGCTTCCGTTACAAGAACGAACGACGAACCCGCAAGAATATAACAGCCGAGAGTAACTTACTATAGATCTTACCAGAAGAATAACACGATGTCTTTACTCCAATTAGCGAGACGCCGTAGAGGTACAAGCGAGGAGGGAGCCGACAAGTCCGGCACTCCAACTCGAGGAAGGCTAGCTTCCTAGGAATTCTCGTTGAGAGATATTCCGCTCTTGCTCTCTCTCACTCCTTACTTCTATTCTAGATAGGCTAGGTAGAGTGGCTCTACTCTCTATATACACTTGGAGATCTGAATGTGGTGGAGCGAAGAACTAATGTACTGAATATGAAATTGTTGTTGAATGGAGGAGGATTGCCCATCATTATATAGGTGTGGAATGGTCGGTTCCGGGGGAAATTTACCAAAAATACCCACGAACCGACCATCAAAGCGCCTATGGAAACCGCCTCGACGATGGTGGGCCCGGGCCGTGTCCCCCTGGGCGCGCGCGCGCCTCAGGCGCGGGCACGCCTGGGCGGGCCCCGCCGGCCCTCTGCTTTGGTCGGTGGCGTCCCTGCTGGATCTGGGCCTGGCCCATGTTGGTATTTCGGTCCGGTTCGATCCCGACCCGTGCCTTTTCCTCCTTTTCTCTTGTTTTGCTTGGGCCGAAATAAATAATATTTATTTTATTATTCTTTTCTTCCCCGTCACGGCCCATTTCTCGGTACTTTTCAGCTATGTCCCGCAAAAGAGAATCTGCACCACACTATGAAAATAGTTAGAGTAATGCCCTATTCTAAGTGAATTTTAGTGCTACCTAGCCTAGTGTTGGCGGGGTTAGATTTGAGTTAATGACCGCCAACAGACTCAAAATCAGTTCCCAGAGGAAGGTTTAAGCACTTTGCAATCACTTACCAGACCCATCTAGCCACACAACAATCAAAGGAGAGATGGCAGATGGACTCATTCTCATTACAAAACAGGCAGGTATGATCTAGAAGATCTTTTCTTTTTGCTAGATTATCTCTAGTTAGAAGTTTGTTTTTGGACAGTAACCAAAGAAAGACATGAACTCTTGGTGGAATATGCAATTTCCAAATAGAATTAACATACATAGGAGAAATCCCTCTAAAGTTAACCATAGAGTAGAGTGATTGCACAGTATACTTCCCAATGGGGCTAAAAGCCCAGATCATTTCATCCTCCTCCAGTGTTAGCACTACTAGGAAAGTGCTCATCAATGATGCTCCACTTTCGTCATGAAAGACTCCAAAATCGTCACAAAAGTTCATCTGTGATGAATTTTGTGACAAAAACACAATCGTCGGGGATCGAGCGTCATAGATTAAACTGTCATGAAATGAAAGTTTTTCGTCACCGATGTGCTTTTATTCTATGACGAAACGTCCAGCGTCACAGAATGGATTTCCATTCTATGATGAACCAGTTTCATCATCAATGCGATCCTCTTTTCGTCAAAACTTGACGGCCCGTTAGTCAGCCAAATGGCATTTGCCACGCTGGCAGCTGACGTGGCATGCCCATGTGGTAGCTGACATGGCATGACACGTGGCAGCTGACGTGGCAGGTCCAGTGACGTGGAGGGGACATGTGTCCCTTTTTTAATGGTCCACGTGGCACACTGCAATTAGTCCATGTGTTAGGCTGTGGTTGGTTCTTTTTTTGTCACAAAACCGCTTTCAAATCGTCACGTAACAAATTTCAATATTGTCATAGATTGCCCAAAATTTCATCACTGGTGCACATGCTAATTTCATTATAGAATGCAAATAACATTGAAATGACCAAAAGCTTGCATAAATTAACAAATCCAGTATTCCAGCAACATAAATGCATCAACTCAGATCTACATAAGTGCATCAACTCAGATCTACATAAGTGAATAAACTTGGTTCACCAGCAATAAAAGTGCATAAACATAGTACAGCTTCTTCATCTCTGTCAGCTTCTTCACTTCACCTCTAGAGCTCCTCGATTTCACCTTTTGTACAGCAACCTTAGCTTCAGCCGCTAGTTGTTCCCGAAGCTCACCTTCATTTGATGCTGCTTAGTAGGAGGATGCCACTGGTTTGATGCCAACATTCTTTAGGAAAATGTTAGAGTTGTTCGCGGAGAGCATGTAAGACACAACCTGCACACTGGATACTCCTATCTCACCTTCAACAACAGGTGCTGCCCTCAAAGCTTCCATGTTGGACTGAAACAACAATGACCCATCAATAGTTCATAATTATTGTAGTAAAGTGAGGTGCAAATATCATACAAGAAGTAATTCAGCTTTCAGTAACCAGCTTTCAGAATTTTAGAGCTACCATAGTGAACTGAAACATTCAGATATTAAGTGAACTAAATTAGTGAACTAAAACATTTAGTAATTACTAAAAATAATATGCTATTGAAAGGTCCTAGACGGCTAGAGGGGGTGAATAGCCTATTTAAAAATTTCTACAAAGCACTAGAACAAGTAGTTAGATAACAAGATGGCTAATGCAATGCTAGAGCTTCACTTACGGTATGCAAGCCACCTATCAAAGCAATTCTACTTAGGCTAAGCAAGACCACTCAACAACAACAAGCTCAAAGGCTTGTTCACAACTCCGGCGCCAAACAAGACACAAGCACGAAGGCTTGGCCACACAAACCAAGCGCACCACCAAGCTAGCTCGAAGGCTAGACCACAAGAACAACAAGCACTAAACTAGTTCTACACTAAGAGAGTAGTGCAAGAGGTGGGAACAGAGTTGTTATACCGCCGCGAAGTGTCGAGGATGCCAATCACCAAGAAGATGAACAATGATACAATCGGCAACACACGAACGGATGACCAATCACCGGGAACAAGAGATGAACACAAGTATTTATCCCTGGGTGTTCACTTGGGCACCGCTAAGCTACGTCACCCGTTGTGTCGACCTTCACCTAGGTGGCTCTTCGGTGTGACCCTCAAGTCACTACCCCCGCAAGGGTCTTGAAACATCCTCAATTTTCCGCGAAGGGAAAATCCACAGAATGATATACAACAGTTGATAATCAATTCCATACATCGAATTCGGAGAATACAGTACAATAGAAGGGTTTACATTAATATTTACAACGCCACACCGGCGCAATCAAAGTATATCTAACATCCGAACGGCTTGCGAAGGTGGAAGAAAACGCGAAGCAAACTTCAAACTCCAACTTGAGCGCGAGCACGAGACCTTCTAATCCTTTCAATCCCTAACATCACAGAAAACCGCACACGCGGATGTGTGCGGCCATGGTCGCACCGAATGAGCTTTAGTGGAAAAGAGAAAATAAAGGGATCTCGGCGATCCTATATTTGGCCGTGGTTTGCATCCTAGCGCATGCGAAGTAGCAACAAGTATAATATAATAATAATAATAATCAAGTTTAACACATTCCCAAATCCCACACACACATCCATCCACCATCCCATCCATCCCATCCACACATCACCGCACCTCACACCCCACACACCCCACCACGCTTCACGTGGCCGGCAAGACGACTCCCTCTCGTCGGGCCTCAACGACCCATGACCTCCCGGCTCACGGTCGGATGTAACATACCCATATCCCAAGAAAGGCGAAGACTCCTCTCCTAGTCCAAAAGCATCACACGGGACTGGTCCATAGCCGACGAGTCAGCTATGTATCGATCGATCAACCATACACTCTGCAGAGGTTTCACTATTCCACAAGATAGCCATCATAGGTGTGCCCACCTAGGCAGATATCGATCGCCATAAGCCTAGAGAGAATACCATCCCGCCACTCGACCACGGCCGCCGAGACCGTGAGACATAGTACCGGAGCCTCGGGGTCACTATGTTGGTTAAGGAGGGTGTGAGCACTCTCGGCCCGTACCTCCCGGCACATCCGCTTACCAGCATGTAATGGCATTCGTTCTACCGGATGGTTAGACCGTCTCCCTTCCCATTAGAGAGCGAGTGGAAAGTAAGCGTCCAATGATCCGGTCACTAGCCCTCAAGTCCTTAGGTATTGGCCGGACATCGATATCTCCCCTGTATGGGCTAATCTTTAACGTGCCGCCACAAAGACCCCATTCCCACGGCTCCACCTCCCGTGAGGTTCGCACAATAGAACTCCTCGGTCCTCACATGTACCCGCCACGGTACTCTCACAAAGCGGGGCACCCGTGCCGTGTCCTCGGCAAGACTCGCTCGAAGCTCGTCGTAATCCTCGTCCGGCCGACTCAACCCTCACCACACACCCAAGACTCACGCAGACACCGCTCATCACCATAACCACAAGTCCGGCATCCCAAGCCAAACCATTCCCGGGGTTCACCACCCGCATCACATATACAATGCAAAGTGGAGTTATAATAAGTATGGTGATAATAAATGCAAGCACGTGAAGGGCGGTAATATATATAAGTGCGAGCGCAAGGCTGGGTAACATGGTAAAAGGGCTTCGAACAAGGTAAATATAGCTCAGGCAATATCATGCATCATATACTAGCAAAGGAATAAATATAAAGCGCTAGCAATTCTACACATGCAATGTCTAATAGGATTCTCTAAAAGAGGGTGCTGCCATGACACCTGCGATGTCGAGGAAGTAGTGGTACAAGTCCGATCCAATCGTAGTTGTACAAGTCCTCCTTCGTAGTCGTACAGCGGATCTCCACCTCACGTCCTTAGGTCGCTCCTTTCCCGAATCGACTCTGAAACCGAAACGTAATAGTCGCGTTAGCGACTCCTATAGAATCCACAAAGAAGCAAATGAAATATAGAAGAACCAAATGCACTCAAATATAACGTTAAACTGTACATCTCGATTTTAGATGAACTTACATATAAAGATCATAATTTTTGGAGCTCGTATGAATAAGTTATGAATTTCCGAAGTTTATATCATTTTCTGAAAATAATAAATAGCTGATTTATAATGGACCGACACGTGTCAGCACCGAAATAGGCCACATGGCACGCTGACTTGGCACTGACACGCGGGACCAGGGTGACGTCAGCATGACGTCACGGTTGACCGGGTCAACCAATAAATGGGCCGAGATGGGCCAGACGGGCTGGACTTGGGCCGGATGGGCTTCCTGGGCCGGGCCGGGGCCGACACGTGGCGGCACCACAGCGTGCCACGTCGCGCTGCTGTATCTCCACTGGGTCGCGGTGCACGAGTTGGGTTCACGGTAGACCGGCGTTAGTGGGGCTCGCTGTCAATGACGTGGTTCACCAAGACAAGGTCTACAGGGTGCTCGGTTGGTTCAAGGCTCGGGTGCACGGTTGACTAGCATGTGTGGACCCACCGGATGTGGCTCGGTCCATATGGACCACGTCCATCCACCCTGCACCAACTCCATTCCATCTCCATCTCCTTCCCCGTTCGCATCCCTGGCTCTGCTCGTCGCAATGGCATGCCCGGCGGCGGCACGGCGGCGCACGCGGGCGCTGTGGCGAGGCTCGACCGATTCCGGCGAGCGCATGGGCTCCGCGACGGCGTGGCGAGAATGGCAAGGCTAGAACGGAGGCCGGAGGTAGCCGCTCGGTCCGGCCGCGACGACGGCGGCGTGGCCGCAACGTTGCGCGACTGCGAGGCCCACAAGTCGATCCCGGTCCCAAATTGGTCCTTGCGGTAGTCGATTAACATCATGGGGGCCTAGTTTAGCTTGCCGGCGATGACCATGGAACTCGGCGGCGCACAATTCCGCGGCGGAGGCACGCGGCGGCGCCAGCGGGCATGGCGGCGCACGGCAAGACGTCGAGGCAACCACCATGGCCCCATCTTCATCCAATTGGCACGGCGTACGGTCTATTGGGTTCGCGGGGCATCAATTCGGCTAGATGACGGCGGCAATTGGGCACGGCCTCGCGCGGCACACGGCAGGGAGCGTGCGGCGGCGCACAGCGGCCATGGCGGCGCGCGACAAGTCGTCATGGCAGCCACCACGGGCTTCATCATCCTCACCGGAGGCGCTGCGGCGTGCAGCAGCCTGTGGCGCAGCTCGAAGGCGCGCCCTCGACGAGCGAGGCGGCCGGAGCTGCCCAGCGCAAGCGCGCCACGGTGGCGCTCCCAGAGCGTCCCGCGCGGGCATGCCTCCGATGGGGAGAGTCGGGGAGGGTCCTCCCGCGGCTGCTTCCTCCCGCTGGTGTGCGCATGGGATGCGCCCCCACCGCGGTGGTTGAGTGGCCGGGGTCCAGCGTGTCTGAGGGGGCTTTGGTTCGCCGGGAACGGCGGCGCACCGCGGCGTGGCGTGGCCACGGCGGCGACATGGCGGGCAAGTCCGAGCTCGGCGTGTGGTGGCGCCGGTCTCCCTGTGGCTGGGCTGGTCGTGCTCGGTGGGTGCGTGTGTGCCATGAGGCCGGAGATGGCCCTCGGTCTACGCGCTCGAGGCGCCATGACCGGATTAGCAAGGGCGGAGGTTTGGAAAGGGGGCTTTGTGGTGCTCACCGAGACGTGTAGGCGAGCAATGGCTTAGCGTTGCGCAGTAGCGCGACGTCCAACAGGTAGCAGTCCAGCAGCGCCTCGAGTCCCTTCTCTTTTCCTCTACTTCCTTCTTCTCTTCCTGGCTTGGTGTCGCTGGGCAGCACGATGTTGTGGCGGCGGAGGTGAGGCCGTGCAGCGCTCGTGCGTTGGTGTCGCGGTACGGACGCCGTCTCCTTTCTTCCCCAGCGAGGTTCGTCTTGCTCCGGCGGCGTCGTTCTTGCGGCTCGGTCCTGCTGCACGGCGCGGCACTTGGCACGAGGGCCAATCTCAGGTAGAGGCTACACGTGGGAAAGGAAGAACGGGGCTTTGGCGACGGCTACTCACCGGATGGTTCGGTAAGGACGGCGTTGTGCGGAGGTCGATGACACGGCTCCGGCGATGACGAGGATGCGGACGCAAGTCGAGGACGCGGCGCCGTATGGCGGCCGTGGCGCTGCTGCTACATCGCGGCGAGACGAGGGCGTGCCCGCCGTCGGCGGCGGCTTCGGCGTGTCCGTAGCGGTGGCCGGAGCAGCGGGTGTCGGTGATGCTCGGCAACATGGTGCGGACGGGTCTCGCAAGGCGGCGTCGCGGACGGCGATGGAGCCCGGCGCGACGAGGCAGCGCGCGCCGTGGACGCGGACGGCGTGAGGCAGACCAGGATCTTGCAGCGGCGAGCTGGCTTGGCAGAGCACCGGCGTGGTGCAGCCGAGGGCGAGGCACAGCACGACGGCGGCGTCGACGATGTCGCTGTGCGGCAGAAGCGAGAGGAGCTAGGAAGGAAGGTGGTTGTGGCGGCGGCCAGGAGGGAATTGGGGATGGGCGCTGCGGCGACGGGGCTCTTATAGTCCACTTGGGGCTAGGGTTCGCGAGTGACTTGGCGTTCGTGCCCGTCTGATGTGACGGCCGGCGACGTGGCGGTCATCCAGAGCACGGGTAGGTGGCGAGCGCGCTCGGTCCGGTGCGCTGGAGGTCTGTGTGGTGGCTACGCCGGCTTCGCGAGTCGCGACAGGGAACGGAGCCAGCAACGAACGGAAAGCAGACGGGGGCGCTCGTACGGAGAAAGAAGGAGACGAGGTTGTTCACGGTCGAGCGACGGAAAGGAAACGGCGTCCTTGGATCCCTTCTCTTCGTGCGGCTGACGCTTGGGCCATCTGGCCATGCAAGAGCGGTGGCTTCGCGTGCGGTATACGATGGAGCGGCGGCGTTATCCATCCGGCGTCGCAACGTGAGAGGCAGGATGGGAACCGGTCAGCGCAGTTGGGCCGCTCGGTGGAAAATGATTGAAGTTTGGTACGGGCCCGTGCATGAACGCTTGGCTAATTACGTGGTTCGTTATAAATCCAAGGGATCGGAGCGTGTACAGCAGCATGCACGTTCGTGCAGCCTGCTGGCTTGCCTTGCGGCAAAGAGGGAGGCCACAAGCTAGTATAGCGAGGGGTAGAGTTCTCGTGATCAAAGGAAGAAGTACAGTAGCATGCATGTGTAGATCGATGGTTGGATTAGGATCGGAGCATCGTCATCGTCATTGGGTGATACGGCATGAATGCGTGCTACTTCGTGATTTGGCCTTACGTGCTTCATGTAACTAGGCACTAGGTGCAGGCAAGCCAACGGATTAATGAGAGGAGGATTTCCTATTTAAGCTCTAGGATTTCAGGGGATGGCTAAGGTTGCGGCTTCATGACGTGGCAGTCGTCGTGTTGGTGACAGGCGCTACGGACATTGTGGCCGGTGGAGTCAGGCGGGGCTCCGGCTAAGGCATGGTCATGAGGGCGATGACACATCAAACTCCCGAGTCATGGCGTCGTCTTATGGATGGAGCGAATCCGGTCCACAAGTCACAGTCGTCGTTACGGTCACTGGTTTGGGACAGAGGGAGGATAGGGCGAGGCAGGCCATGTGTCATTTATGGTCAAGGGTTTACATCATGGCCAATTTCACATGGTGCAATATCCATTAATGACTTTGTATATATTCATATATACTTAAGTTTTATACCATGCCACATAGGTATAATAATTCATGGTGGTCATAAATAGTCTTAGGTCATGTTAGGGTATTATTCCCCATAATACTATGTATATATATTTGTATATTTAATTATTATATAAATAAATATGTGTTTGTTGATTTGATATTCATTACAAAGGAAAAAATCCAATAAGATCCAAACCAAACATGTTGCATATAATATTAATAGTGCTAGCATAGGCTCATTAGGGTCTAAGTTCATGACCTAGGGAATATTGCTATGGCATCATGGTTAATGGTTGGTCATGGAATCTCCTCCGTATGTACAGGAGGTTTCCCAAAGGTCCTAATCACATGTGGCCTAAGAACTATATTATGACACATGTGATGTTGTTGCATAGCAACGCTCACAACTAAACCTTGATGCTTTCTACGCAACTAGTAGGGTTTCCTACACAACAAGCAACATACATGGGTTTATTTAAAAAAAAAATTGCAGTTCGGATTTTCGGGATGTTACAGTCCTACCCCCTTATCAGAATCTCGTCCCCGAGATTTAATGTGTGTAGTGCTCTATGTAACAGTATGGTGATGCTTCCCATAAGTCTGATTTCTAGTTCCGTGTAGCTTGATGTGGTTGCTCCATCGAGTTGTAGGAGTGAGCAGCAGAGTCTTGATTTCTTTGCCTAGATCCTTAGTCGAGTGTGTATAGTGTTAGTATTTGTGTAGGTGCACTAGGTAGTTCTTGAGGGTTTCCAAAAAGGGCATTTCGACGATGGTCGAGGAATTGTCGTTGTAGGATGTTTCAACATAGAGTTAGCATGTGGGAGGAACACAGATTAGTTTAGGCTATATCATGTCTTTCTAAATTTAAGAGGTGCGGTTTAGGCTCCTGATTTCGATCCAGGGTCCAGTGGGTTATGAGTTCACCACACTTCCGCTGCGCTACTCTGATAAGCGTAGATGCTATCTCTTCGTTTAGTCGGTGTAGCCTCTTCAGAAGATTTTGCCAAAGGAATTGTAGTCCTTTGCTTCATTTGGTAACTCGATCCAAATTTTGTACAGGGTATCCAAGATGCTTAAGCAATTCTGGAGTTATCGGCTGGGGCTGTCATTCATTGGACTCTCATTGTCATGGTGATTTTCAAAAATCTTATTTTAAAATTAGATAGTGATTTTGTAGGCCTTAAAGTCCAAGAGAGATTTTTGAAGAGGTTTGAAATCACGCGAGTTTTTAAATCAAACACTTTTGAATGGTTTTGTTTTGAAACCAAAACATCATTTCATGTGTTTTCAAATTAAATAGTTTTGAATCCCGGTTTTACTTTTTAAACAAAGCAAGACTCCTTTTCAATCATTTAAAACATGGGTGGTTTTGAAAATGGTCCAAAGTCACTGCTCATTTTGCAAATCTTGGTTTTCGCAATCAAATTTGGCTTTCGAAACTAGGTTTTTGAAAAAGTTCCTTTTTGAGGACAGTTGTAAACAAAACCTTTTCATAATTATTTTATTTGGCAAATGCGTTGCAAAACATTTTGAAGATGAATTTTATTTAAAAATAAGTTTGGCTCCTTGGTTGAAATCAAAAGATTTTAAAATAAAACTTGAGCCATTTTTAGTTTGCAAGCATTTTATCAAAGGTTGATGTGCAAAGTAAAACTTTTGTTTTGAAATGAAAGACTTTCGCAAAGATGTTTTGAAACGAGTGGCTTTCCAATGCACTCGGGGAGATAGATTTTTAAATCGATTAGGCGAGTTACCTATATCCCGGGATCTTGGAATCATTCACAAGTGTTCTTGTACGAAGGGAAAATCCTTGTATTTAGTGATAAGATGAACTCTCATACAATCTTGAAGACATGTTCAAGCATGTTACATCAGATAAGATTGAATACTTGACTACATGCTTAGTGAGTATCATTGTCTAGATTGAGGACAGGAGTTATAGTAGGGGTAATCTTTCTTTCTGGGCACTTGGCGATCATGTGGCCCATTTTGTCGCATCCATAGCAGGTGATAAACACGCTACTTGTGATTGCCACGAGGTTCTTTATACCAAGGTTCTGAATTGGCGGAGTGGTCTTCATTCCTTTGATGTCAGCTTCCCTGAGGTTAGAGTGGTCGGATCCATAGTAAGTGAACGGCACACTGCCTATAGAAGTAGGTGCAGTAGCGTTCCACATACTTCGAGCCTGGGTACGATATGAGTCTGTGATTGCTCTCATTTGTCGTACTAGTGAGCCACTGAATGATCCATCAATGCGGCATCTCTTCCTCCCATCGACTATTTCATACTCGAGGAGGTCTTCTTCTATTTCAATTGCCTTGTTAATTACTTCTTCAATGGTGTGGTAGGTGCTTCCTGCAAGGACCATTCGGATGCTATCGTTTAGGCCCCTACGGTAGTAGAACACCATATCTTTCTTAGAGTCACGTACGGCAGGTGCGTAACGCAACATGCGGTTGAAGCGGATGTTGTACTCGTGAACACTTCCTGTTCCTTGCTTTACGCTTCGAATCTCTCTTTTCAAGTCTTCCATCGCATCATCGGCACATAGTGTTTGCGAAGGCTTCGCGAACTCTCTCCATGAGATGTTGGTTGGGTTGGAATGGGCATTGCTGAATGTGTTCCACCATGTATGTGCGGAACCTATGAGTTGATGGGCTGCAACCTTCACGCTTTCTTCTTCAGTGTAGGTGGTCAAGTCTAACTCTTCTGCCATATCATATAGCCAGTCTACAGCGGTGATAGGATCATCGTCAGTTCCGTCGAAGGTAGGAAGCTTCATCAGAGATGAATTCCCTTGCTCATGTTGAGACTTGTTCGACGGTCCTTCAGTGGGGGTTCCATCGAGTAGTGGATTGTGAGGCTCTTTATCTCGAAGGTTGAGTCCTATGGGTGGCATGTGACTAGCACAATTATAGTCCAAGGCAATTCTAGGAAGGGTTGAGCCGTGGTTCTAATAGGTAGAATGTGAGTTGGACACTCAGTAGCATGGTTCATTGGGTTAAAGGTCATGTGCTGGTGACATGATTTGTTAGCAAGTTCATGTAATGATTAGATGATTTCAACAATTTAAAAATATTTAAATCTATCCTACACTCATACAAAGAAGCATGAAGAACCATAAGATGCGATAAGATCCAAGCACTCAATACATTGGGTTTATTACATAGCGATATCCTTGGTAGCTATACCACAAGATCCGCGAAGAAAATGTACTACGCGTAGGTAGCTTAAAATGGTAGACATTCTACTCTACTCATGGTGCGACTTGTTGCTATACAGGGCTTATTCTAATCATCCTCTTCCTACCCCCTTATCATGATGAGTCTTGTCTAAGAAACTAGGTAGATGGGGTTGAAGAACTTTCTTCCATCTGCATGGTTGGGCATGAGTAAGGAACTTTCTCTATATGCATTGGCGAGCTTCCTCCTATTTCAGGGTGGATTCAGGTGCAGGCTGGAAGTAAGCAACGATGGTGAGGTTTAAAGGCTCTAAGGCAAATCTTTCTTCACAGGGCTCCTTTTGATAGCGCTTTAGCAGCTTGGTGTGTTCATGAGTCTATCCTGGAGAAGTAGGTGTTTCTCTAGTATGCACTGAGGTTGTCATCGGTCCCCTTTTGCCTAGATGTGTTCGGCTTCATCCCATTACCCTATGGCACTATTGGAGGCATCGAGGGCACGGGGTAATAGACGGAAGGAGGCCATGCTCGAAGAGTTCGTACGCATGAATAGCCGTATGGACAATAAGTTGCACAGCAGTAAGGACTGTGTCTTCTACCTTAGGAATGGTGCAAGGCTTTGGTACGACGTTTCCTTTCCTAGGAGATTCCACAGGGTCATCATATAGTAGACTACGGCTCTCCTAGGCACTACCTATTTGTGACACGTCTATTGTCATGGGTTCTAACTCTTGAAGCACTTGTTGTAGAACTTGGGCGTATCCATCGTGGTGCTTGAGGTAGAAGGCATGCTTCTAAAAGATCACCATCATTTGCATTGGAGTCCAAGAACATAGTTAGCAAATCCATTATAAGAGGTAAGCCATGCACGAAATGGTGCAAGGTCGGTAATATAACCGAAAGAAGGGCTGTCTCATCCTATTCTATCGTCCAATCCTAAGGGTCTCGTCCTAGGGTCAAGTACAGGAGCTGATACCAACTGAAACATCCTCAATTTTCCGCGAAGGGAAAATCCACAGAATGATATACAACAGTTGATAATCAATTCCATACATCGAATTCGGAGAATACAGAGTACAATAGAAGGGTTTACATTAATATTTACAACGCCACACTGGCGCAATCAAAGTATATCTAACATCCGAAAGCTTGCGAAGGTGGAAGAAAACGCGGAAGCGGCTTCAAACTCCAACTTGAGCGCAGTGCACGAGACCTTCTAATCCTTTCAATCCCTAACATCACAGAAAACCGCGCACACCGCGCATGTGTGCGTGCCATGGTCGCACCGAATGAGCTTTAGTGGAAAAGAGAAAATAAAGGGATCTCGGCGATCCTATATTTGGCGTGGTTTGCATCCTAGCGCATGCGAAGTAGCAACAAGTATAATATAATAATAATAATAATCAAGTTTAACACATTCCCAAATCCCACACACACATCCATCCACCATCCCATCCATCCCATCCACACATCACCGCACCTCACACCCCACACACCCCACCACGCTTCACGTGGCCGGCAAGACGACTCCCTCTCGTCAGGGCCTCAACGACCCGCAGACCTCCCGTGCTCACGGTCGGATGTAACATACCCATATCCCAAGAAAGGCGTAAGACTCCTCTCCTAGTCCAAAGCAAGCATCACACGGACGGGTCCATAGCCGACGAGTCGGCTATGTATCGATCGATCAACCATACACTCGCAGAGATTTCACTATTCCACAAGATAGCCATCATAGGTGTGCCCACCTAGGCGGATATCGATCGCCATAAGCCTAGAGAGAATACCATCCCGCCACTCGACCCCGGCCGCCGAGACCGTGAGACATAGTACCAGCCTCGGGGTCACTATGTTGGTTAAGGAGGGTGTGAGCACTCTCGGCCCGTACCTCCCGGCACATCCGCTTACTCCGGCATGAATGACATTCGTTCTACCGCATGGTTAGACCGTCTCCCTTCCCATTAGAGAGCGAGTGGAAAGTAAGCGTCCAATGATCCTGGCCACTAGCCCTCAAGTCCTTAGGTATTGGCCGTGACAAATGATATCTCCCCGTATGGGCTAATCTTTAACGTGCCGCCACAAAGCACCCCATTCCCACGGCTCCACCTCCCGAGGTTCGCACAATAGAACTCCTCGGTCCTCACATGTACCCGCCACAGTACTCTCACAAAGCGGGGCACCTGTGCCGTGTCCCCTCGGCAAGACTCGCTCGAAGCTCGTCGTAATCCCTGTCCGGCCGACTCAACCCTCACCACACACCCAAGACTCACGCAGCACACCGCTCATCACCATAACCACAAGTCCGGCATCCCAAGCCAAACCATTCCCAGGGGTTCACCACCCGCATCACATATACAATGCAAAGTGGAGTTATAATAAGTATGGTGATAATAAATGCAAGCACGCAGAAGGGCGGTAATATATATAAGTGCGAGCGCAAGGCTGGGTAACATGGTAAAAGGGCTTCGAACAAGGTAAATATAGCTCAGGCAATATCATGCATCATATACTAGCAAAGGAATAAATATAAAGCGCTAGCAATTCTACACATGCAATGTCTAATAGGATTCTCTAAAAGAGGGTGCTGCCATGACACCTGCGATGTCGAGGAAGTAGTGGTACAAGTCCGATCCAATCGTAGTTGTACAAGTCCTCCTTCGTAGTCGTACGGGATCTCCACCTCACGTCCTTAGGTCGCTCCTTTCCCGAATCGACTCTGAAACCGAAACGTAATAGTCGCGTTAGCGACTCCTATAGAATCCACAAAGAAGCAAATGAAATATAGAAGAACCAAATGCACTCAAATATAATGTTAAACTGTACATCTCGATTTTAGATGAACTTACATATAAAGATCATAATTTTTGGAGCTCGTATGAATAAGTTATGAATTTCCGAAGTTTATATCATTTTCTAAAAATAATAAATTGCTGATTTATAATGGACCGACACGTGTCAGCACGAAATAGGCCACATGGCACGCTGACTTGGCACTGACACGCGGGACCAGGGTGACGTCGCATGACGTCACGGTTGACCGGGTCAACCAATAAATGGGCCGAGATGGGCCAGACGGGCTGGACTTGGGCCGGATGGGCTTCCTGGGCCGGGCCGGGGCCGACACGTGGCGGCACCACAGCGTGCCACGTCGCGCTGCTGTATCTCCACTGGGTCGCGGTGCACGAGTTGGGTTCACGGTAGACCGGCGTTAGTGGGGCTCGCTGTCAATGACGTGGTTCACCAAGACAAGGTCTACAGGGTGCTCGGTTGGTTCAAGGCTCGGGTGCACGGTTGACTAGCATGTGTGGACCCACCGGATGTGGCTCGGTCCATATGGACCACGTCCATCCACCCTGCACCAACTCCATTCCATCTCCATCTCCTTCCCCGTTCGCATCCCTGGCTCTGCTCGTCGCAATGGCATGCCCGGCGGCGGCACGGCGGCGCACGCGGGCGCTGTGGCGAGGCTCGACCGATTCCGGCGAGCGCATGGGCTCCGCGACGGCGTGGCGAGAATGGCAAGGCTAGAACGGAGGCCGGGAGGTAGCTGGCTCGGTCCGGCCGCGACGACGGCGGCGTGGCCGCAACGTTGCGCGACTGCGAGGCCCACAAGTCGATCCCGGTCCCAAATTGGTCCTTGCGGTAGTCGATTAACATCATGGGGGCCTAGTTTAGCTTGCCGGCGATGACCATGGAACTCGGCGGCGCACAATTCCGCGGCGGAGGCACGCGGCGGCGCCAGCGGGCATGGCGGCGCACGGCAAGACGTCGAGGCAACCACCATGGCCCCATCTTCATCCAATTGGCACGGCGTACGGTCTATTGGGTTCGCGGGGCATCAATTCGGCTAGATGACGGCGGCAATTGGGCACGGCCTCGCGCGGCACACGGCAGGGAGCGTGCGGCGCGCACGCGGCCATGGCGGCGCGCGACAAGTCGTCATGGCAGCCACCACGGGCTTCATCATCCTCACCGGAGGCGCTGCGGCGTGCGCGGCCCCGTGGCGCAGCTCGAAGGCGCCCTCGACGAGCGAGGCGGCCGGAGCTGCCCAGCCGCAAGCGCGCCACGGTGGCGCTCCCCGGCGTCCCGCGGGCATGCCTCCGATGGGGAGAGTCGGGGAGGGTCCTCCCGCGGCTGCTTCCTCCCGCCGGTGTGCGCATGGATGCGCCCCACCGCGGTGGTTGAGTGGCCGGGGTCCAGCGTGTACGAGGGGGCTTTGGTTCGCCGGAACGGCGGCGCACCGCGCGTGGCGTGGCCACGGCGGCGACATGGCGGGCAAGTCCGAGCTCGGCGTGTGGTGGCGCCGGTCTCCCCGTGGCCGGGCTGGTCGTGCTCGGTGGGTGCGTGTGTGCCATGAGGCCGGAGATGGCCCTCGGTCTACGCGCTCGAGGCGCCATGACCGGATTAGCAAGGGCGGAGGTTTGGAAAGGGGGCTTTGTGGTGCTCACCGAGACGTGTAGGCGAGCAATGGCTTAGCGTTGCGCAGTAGCGCGACGTCCAACAGGTAGCAGTCCAGCAGCGCCTCGAGTCCCTTCTCTTTTCCTCTACTTCCTTCTTCTCTTCCCGGCTTGGTGTCGCCGGGCAGCACGATGTTGTGGCGGCGGAGGTGAGGCCGTGCAGCGCTCGTGCGTTGGTGTCGCGGTATGGACGCCGTCTCCTTTCTTCCCCAGCGAGGTTCGTCTTGCTCCGGCGGCGTCGTTCTTGCGGCTCGGTCCCGCTGCACGGCGCGCACTTGGCACGAGGGCCAATCTCGTGTAGAGGCTACACGTGGGAAAGGAAGAACGGGGCTTTGGCGACGGCTACTCACCGGATGGTTCGGTAAGGACGGCGTTGTGCGGAGGTCGATGACACGGCTCCGGCGATGACGAGGATGCGGACGCAAGTCGAGGACGCGGCGCCGTATGGCGGCCGTGGCGCTGCTGCTACATCGCGGCGAGACGAGGGCGTGCCCGCCGTCGGCGGCGGCTTCGGCGTGTCCGTAGCGGTGGCCGGAGCAGCGGGTGTCGGTGATGCTCGGCAACGTGGTGCGGACGGGTCTCGCAAGGCGGCGTCGCGGACGGCGATGGAGCCCGGCGCGACGAGGCAGCGCGCGCCGTGGACGCGGACGGCGTGAGGCGTGACCAGGATCTTGCGCCGCGAGCTGGCTTGCGAGCACCGGCGTGGTGCAGCCGAGGGCGAGGCACGCACGACGGCGGCGTCGACGATGTCGCTGTGCGGCAGAAGCGAGAGGAGCTAGGAAGGAAGGTGGTTGTGGCGGCGGCCAGGAGGGAATTGGGGATGGGCGCTGCGGCGACGGGGCTCTTATAGTCCACTTGGGGCTAGGGTTCGCGAGTGACTTGGCGTTCGTGCCCGTCTCGATGTGACGGCCGGCGACGTGGCGATCATCCGAGCACGGGTAGGTGGCGAGCGCGCCGGTCCGGCGCTGGAGGTCTGCGTGGTGGCTACGCCGGCTTCGCGAGTCGCGACAGGGAACGGAGCCAGCAACGAACGGAAAGCAGACGGGGGCACTCGTACGGAGAAAGAAGGAGACGAGGTTGTTCACGGTCGAGCGACGGAAAGGAAACGGCGTCCTTGGATCCCTTCTCTTCGTGCGGCTGACGCTTGGGCCATCTGGCCATGCAAGAGCGGTGGCTTCGCGTGCGGTATACGATGGAGCGGCGGCGTTATCCATCCGGCGTCGCAACGTGAGAGGCAGGATGGGAACCGGTCAGCGCAGTTGGGCCGCTCGGTGGAAAAACCGAGAGCGAATTGGGCTGGGCGATGATTGAAGTTTGGTACGGGCCCGTGCATGAACGCTTGGCTAATTACGTGGTTCGTTATAAATCCAAGGGATCGGAGCGTGTACAGCAGCATGCACGTTCGTGCAGCCTGCTGGCTTGCCTTGCGGCAAAGAGGGAGGCCACAAGCTAGTATAGCGAGGGGTAGAGTTCTCGTGATCAAAGGAAGAAGTACAGTAGCATGCATGTGTAGATCGATGGTTGGATTAGGATCGGAGCATCGTCATCGTCATTGGGTGATACGGCATGAATGCGTGCTACTTCGTGATTTGGCCTTACGTGCTTCATGTAACTAGGCACTAGGTGCAGGCAAGCCAACGGATTAATGAGAGGAGGATTTCCTATTTAAGCTCTAGGATTTCAGGGGATGGCTAAGGTTGCGGCTTCATGACGTGGCAGTCGTCGTGTTGGTGACAGGCGCTACGGACATTGTGGCCGGTGGAGTCAGGCGGGGCTCCGGCTAAGGCATGGTCATGAGGGCGATGACACATCAAACTCCCGAGTCATGGCGTCGTCTTATGGATGGAGCGAATCCGGTCCACAAGTCACAGTCGTCGTTACGGTCACTTTGGTTTGGGACGAGAGGGAGGATAGGGCGAGGCAGGCCATGTGTCATTTATGGTCAAGGGTTTACATCATGGCCAATTTCACATGGTGCAATATCCATTAATGACTTTGTATATATTCATATATACTTAAGTTTTATACCATGCCACATAGGTATAATAATTCATGGTGGTCATAAATAGTCTTAGGTCATGTTAGGGTATTATTCCCCATAATACTATGTATATATATTTGTATATTTAATTATTATATAAATAAATATGTGTTTGTTGATTTGATATTCATTACAAAGGAAAAAATCCAATAAGATCCAAACCAAACATGTTGCATATAATATTAATAGTGCTAGCATAGGCTCATTAGGGTCTAAGTTCATGACCTAGGGAATATTGCTATGGCATCATGGTTAATGGTTGGTCATGGAATCTCCTCCGTATGTACAGGAGGTTTCCCAAAGGTCCTAATCACATGTGGCCTAAGAACTATATTATGACACATGTGATGTTGTTGCATAGCAACGCTCACAACTAAACCTTGATGCTTTCTACGCAACTAGTAGGGTTTCCTACACAACAAGCAACATACATGGGTTTATTTAAAAAAAAAAAAATTGCAGTTCGGATTTTCGGGATGTTACAGGTCTCCCCGCAAGGAACCGCAAGAACTCACACTCAAGTGAGGTAGCTCAACGACACGCGCAATCCACTAGAGTTGCTTTTGGCACTCCGCCGGGGCAAGCACAAGAACCCCTCACAAAGCAACCGGAGGTGGCCAAGAACAATCACCAACTCTTGCCACGCCTCCAACAACCTCCAAGCCAGCTAGGAGCGGTACTCTCCAAGAGTAACAAGAAATCTACCGGCGAAACCACCCACAAGTGCCACTAGAGATGAACACACTCACTCAATGCACTTTGGATTCACTCAATCTCAACCAAGTATGCAACCAAGCAAGGGAATTGAGTGGGAGACTTGTTTCTCAGCTCAAAGGATGAAGAAATGAGTTAGGGAGTCAAGAGAGTCGCCACAAACCTGGACAACTTCTATTTATAAGCCCACCTCCTTCAATTAGCCGTTGCCCCCATGGGGCACTGCGCGTAAGGCGCCTAACGCTTCCACCACCTACCGCCGGACGTGTCCGGTGCGTAGAACGTGCGTGCGCGCACCCAACGGCCTTTTCAAACGGTCAAATGGCAGGGCGCCAGCTCAGCCTCCGGCCCGCGTCCGCGGCACTCCGCCGGACGCGTCCGGCGCTCGACGCTGCGCCTGCTAACGCCTCCTTGTAGCAACTCTGTGCGCCGGACGCACAGACCGGGCGTCCGCCGCCTACATCCGGCCAGCGTTCGGCCACAGCTCTGCCTCAGCCAGCCAACAGCACCTCGCATGCGCCGGACGCGTGGACCCCGTGTCCGACGCACGCGTCCCGCCTGCGTCTGGCGGGGGGATCGGTCCCCTCTGGACCGAGTCCGGCGCCTAGACCGCGTCTGGCGCACCACAGCCCCCGCGCGTTCGCCGAGCCAGCCTTCGCCTCTGTTGCCCGTCCGGCGTAAAGCCCTGCGTTCGGCGCAGCGCCCAGACGGGTCCGGCGCGTCAAGCCGAACAGCTGCCAACGCCAACGTGTACCAGACGCACCGGACCAGCGTCTGGTGCCTAGAAAGTACCCCTTTCAAGCCCGCGCCGAAGCCAAACTTCACCACCTTTGCAAATGTGCCAACACCACCAAGTGTACCAACTTCAAGTGCGTGTGTTAGCTTTTCACAAACATTTTTTTCAAAGGTTTTCCCATGCCCACTAAGTGAGAATATGCATCTCATGAATATGATCAAACCTAGTGGCACCCGTGCATCGAATTGCCGAAAGGTTTCCCCTCTTTATAGTGTGGCTATCGATCCTAAACCACTCACACCCTCTATGGTGTCTTGAGTGCAAAAACAAAATGGCCCTATCGGTTATACCTTTGCCTTGAGCCCATTTTGCCGCCAACATGATATGACCACGTCACACCATCACTTGACCATCTCGATCCATCGATCTTGACTCCACTTGCTCTTCACCATCGCATCGGTCCATCGGCGCCAAGTCTTGTCCAAGCTTCACCGCCACGACGGTCCCTCGCTCTGAAGCCTCAACTTGCCCTTCACCTTGCAACTGGTCCATCAAGCCAAGCCCGATCTTCATCTTTGGTCTTGTGACATGTGTTGTGTCATATTCAATAAGCTCCATCATCGGACAATCATTCTCTAAGTCAACACTAGATAAACATGATTAGTCCTTAGGTTTCATCAATTAGCCAAAACCAAACTAGGGACTGTTCAATCTCCCCCTTTTTGGTAATTGATGATAGCCTTTCCAAAGATGATTTTATAATAAAGATTTTTGAACTTGCTACCATTGTCCAAACAATTAGCTCATAACAAATTCGATTTTGGTAGCATTGCTCCCCCTACATATGTGCATAAGAGTTTGGATTGAAAGCTTTGACATATGCATTAGATAAGACTCTTTGGGAGGGCAATTCTACCAAAATGATGCTAAGGTGTAAAGAATGGACCTTTGAAGCATGATACCAATCGGAGTAGCAAATTACACCATCCTTAGCACCATGAAGTAACTAGACATCCATCAAAAACTCAAGAACCCCGTGAGATCAACATTATAAGCAAGTTCTTGAACCACTTGAAAACAATAAGGCATGTCTAGCTACCACTTGAAAAACTCAATCATCAATCATACATGTATATCATTGCACCAACCAAGCATGTATATTGAATTTAAATACATGTGCAAGAGCAGGTCATATGAGCATGCACATTCAAATGCAACAACTTTGTTTATGAGCTTGCTCCCCCTACTTGTGTGCTTCCAAAAATTTTATTTACCCCTTGCCATTGTCTCACAATCTTTTCTTCTCCCCTTTCTCCACAATATCATCTTTTCTCTCCCCCTTTGTCATCGATTTCCAAAAAGGTCTATGGTCAAATTGTGGAGAGAAGTTATCATGTTCCTTTCTTTTATCATGAGACATCAAGTGTGGTTAAACCAAGAATATTTACCAAAGCATTCAATTCGGTTTGAACCAAAGACAAGCTTCTTCACACCTCATAACAAGGGTTATCTTGCCTATGTTGAATCAAATACTTATGGCAAAGATTCTAGATTCAACTCTAGGTTTGCAAGCCCACAAACATGTCATATATCACCACTAGATCAAAACAAGCATAGAAGCAATAGTGGTAATATACATACATCAAGACATTTGATTTATCATGAATGTCCCAAATGCAAGGTATGTCTAGATGATCTAACAAGTCCTAGACAAGATATGAATGACATGCCAATACAATTTCACCTTGCTTTGTCGAAGGAGAGGCATGTCACTCAAGTTGTGGGGTGCATTCAACACATGTTTGAGAAGTCAAGGATGTTCAACTCATTCCTTAGCTTGCAAAACCTCTTCTCATCTAGTGGCTTGGTAAGAATATCGGCAAGTTGATCATTGGTGCCAATTGGATGAAAAGCAATATCTCCCTTTTGTTGATGATCTCTTATGAAATGATGCCTTATGTCAATGTGCTTTGTTCTTTCATGTTGAATCGGGTTGCTTGTCATCTTGCATGCACTCTCATTGTCACAATACAATGGCACATTGTTGAAGTTGAGTCCATAGTCCTTCAAAGTTGATCTCATCCATAGCAATTGTGCACAACAACTCCCCACACTAACATATTCAGCTTCAGTGGTAGAGATTGCAACACTATTTTGTTTCTTTGATGACCATGACACTAGTGATCTTCCAAGCAATTGACAAGTGCCACTTGTGCTCTTTCTATTGACCACCATAATCGGAATCCGAATATCCAATCAACTCAAAGTTACATCCCTTCGGATACCGAAGTCCAACATCTTGTGTATGCTTCAAATACCTCAATATTCTCTTTGCGGCCTTGAGATAACTCTCTCTAGGTGAGGCTTGATATCTTGCACACATGCATACACTAAATATGACATCCGGCCTTGAAGCGGTCACATAGAGTAAGCTTCCAATCAAACACCGATACTCCTTTTGATTCACCATGTTGCCACTCAAGTCACTATCAAGATTTCCATTTGTGCCCATAGGAGTTGAGATAGACTTGGCATCTTGCATGTTGAACTTCTTGAGCATGTCTCTTATGTACTTCCCTTGACTCACAAATGTCCCATCTTTCATTTGCATGACTTGAAGACCAAGGAAGAATGTAAGCTCTCCAATCATAGACATCTCAAATTTTTTTACCATCATTGCCCCAAACTCTTCACAATAAGCTTGATTTGTTGATCCAAAGATGATATCATCCACATATATTTGCACTATGAACAAATCCTTGCCAATCTTCTTGGTGAAGAGAGTTGTATCTACTTTCCCCATTTGGAACCTTTTTGAGAGTAAGAAATCTCTCAATCTCTCATACCATGCTGTAGGTGCTTGCTTTAACCCATATAATGCCTTCTTCAACTTGTACACATGGTCGGGCTTTTTATCATCTTCAAAATCGGGAGGTTGCTCAACATAGACTTCCTCATTGATGAATCCATTGAGAAATGCACTCTTGACATCCATTTGATACGACTTGATATCATGGGCATTGGCATAGGCTTGTAAGATTCTTATTGCCTCTAATCTTGCCATGGGAGCATATGTTTCACCAAAGTCAAGACCTTCTACTTGTGTGTACCCTTGTGCCACTAGTCTTGCTTTGTTCCTCACCACAATGCCATCTTGATCTTGCTTGTTCTTGAACACCCACTTTGTTCCAATCACATTGTGGTCACTTGGCCTTTCTACCAACTCCCAAACATTGTTTCTCTTGAAGTTGTTGAGTTCATCATGCATAGCATTAATCCAATCTTCACTCTTCAAAGCTTCTTCTATCTTCTTTGGCTCTATGGATGACACAAATGCCGAATGTTCACAAATATTAGCCACTCTTGATCTTGTTTGCACACCACTTCTAATATCACCAATAATTGAGCTTGATGGATGATATCTTGCAACATGTTGTGGTTGTAGAATCTCATTGCTTGCACTTGGCTGATCACTTGACTTGTCTTCTTGAGATGAACTAGCTTGTTGATCTTGAACTTGTTGCTCACTAGCTTGCATGGGAGAATTGAGCACTTGATCTTTGTCATCATGAACTTGAATCACTTGTCTTGCTCTAATGTCCCCAATGTCCATGTTCTTCATAGCTTCCACCAATTGAGTTCCACCAACATCTTCTAGGTTCTCATCTTCATCTTGTGACCCATTGGTTTCATCAAATTGTACATCATGGACTTCTTCAATCAAACCACTTGAGTTGTTCCATACTCTATATGCTTTGCATGTAGTTGAATAACCAAGTAGGAACCCTTCATCATATTTCTTGTCAAACTTTCCCAATCTCATGCCCTTTCTCAAGATGTAGCATTTGCAACCAAACACTCTAAAGAATCCAATATTGGGATTTCTTCCATGTAGAAGCTCATATGGGGTCTTCTCAAAGTAAGGATGACAATATAATCTATTGATTGAATAGCAAGCCGTGTTGATAGCTTCATCCCAAAACTTTTGACTAACATTGTATTCATGAAGCATTGATCTAGCCATATCAAGCAATGTTCTATTCTTGCTCTCAACTAGGCCATTTGATTGTGGAGTGTACTTGGCCGAGAATTGGTGTCCAATGCCAAAGTGGTCACAAAGTTCTTCAATTCTTGTATTCTTGAACTCACTTCCATTGTCACTTCTCACTTTCTTGATTGTCACCTCAAACTCATTGTGAACTCTCTTGACAAAGGTTTGGAATGTGTCAGATACCTCACTCTTGTCACTAAGAAAGAACACCCAAGTGAATCTTGTATAGTCATCCACAATCACAAATCCATACTTGTTGCCTCCAATAGATGTGTATGTTGTTGGTCCAAACAAGTCCATGTGCAACAACTCAAATGATTTCTTTGTGCTCATTGTACTCTTCTTTGGATGTGAGCTTTCAACTTGCTTGCCGGCTTGACATGCACTACATATTTTGTCCTTCTCAAATTCCACATCATCCAAGCCGATGACAAGATCATGCCTTGTAAGCTTCTTCAATTGTTTCATTCCAACATGGCCAAGCCTCCTATGCCATAGCCAACCCTTGCTAGACTTTGAGATCAAACAAGTTGTCAAAGATGAGTCAGTAGCATTGAAATCCACAAGATAGAGATTCTCATATCTAAAGCCCTTGAAAGCAATGTTTGAACCATCCAAACTTCTCACAATCACATCATTTGATCCAAACAAGCACTCATAACCAAGATCACAAATTTGTGCCACGGATAGAAGATTGAAATCTAGCTTCTCAACAAGCAACACATTTGTAATGCTCATGTCATTTGATATAGCAATCTTGCCCAAACCAATAACCTTGCTCTTTTCATTGTTGCCAAAGGTGATAGAGTCATAGGCTTCATGATCATCACTCAAAGAGTCAAACATCTTCTTTGTATCGGTCATGTGTTGAGTGCACCCACTATCAATAATTCAATGCCTTCCTCCGGCCTTGTAATTGACCTACAAAGAATCAATGAAGCTTAGGTACCCATTGTTGGCGGTCCTTAACTCAGATTTATACCCGCCAACTATAGGTCGTTATGGGGAAAACAAATATTTTATATTACATATATCTTTACTATTGACCTAGTTCCACCTGTGCTTGGTGAAAATATTGTTTTGTAGAATATATACCAAGTGCAGGAATTTCCAGAATAAAAGTACGCTTTTCGGAGGCGTAAAACAAGCTCAAGAGCAAGTGGGCCATCTGGGGTCGAAATGGGCCAAAAGCACCGAGCATGAATGCGACCCGAGATGGCGGCCCGGAGCCCACCGCCAAAGGCGGTCGGGCGCGCCACCCGGCGCGGCGCGCGGGGCGCGCGCCGCCCGCCTGCGCCCGGTGGGCCCGGCCAAAGGCGGTTGCCTCTTTCCATCGGGGATGACGGTTTTGCTTGGTGATTTTACACCACTACCCCGAACCGCCTTCTGGGGGCTATAAATGAAGAGGAGAGGCCCCCACCTTCACACACACCATTTGGAGCCATCTCTACACCTCACACTTGTTCTTTAGCATTAGCGTTAGTCATTTGGAGCTAGGCAAAGCTACTTGGAGAGCTTGTCTCCAGGAGGAAAAGCTACACCCTTGGGTATAAATCTATGGAGCGTTCTTCCTTAGTCAAGTTCTCATTATATTTATATAGTCGTGCATATGAACTAGAGTATAGTCTAGTACACGATATATTCTATGATCAAGAACTCGGCCATAGTTCTTGTGAGAGTTGTTCATCGTGTTCTACATTGTTCTTCATCGTTCGTGTGTTTTACTTGTTTAGATTAGATTGTAGAAGAGGAATAGCGGTTCGATGTGCCTTCGGGTTTGCCTATGTTCTAGCTCGTCCATCCGTAGGGTGGGAGTCCTGGGGGGACGTAGGTAGCTCCTTAGTATGCGGACGTGGTGTCCGGGTGCGAAGAACCTTCGGATATGTCGGCATGCCACGGTTGAGGTGGTAGGCGGCGGTGGTGACAGCCCTGTCCGTCCTTTGTAATCCCCACGTTCGCATGTTGAGTAGGAGTTAAAATGCCGCCATCATCGGCGACCGGTTTACCGCGGTCTCCCCATATTCCTAGTCTATAGTCGAGTCTTGACTTGTATAACATGTGGAATTAGCTGTTCTAGTATTGACTATATAGGACCCGCTTTGCTCCGCGTAGATTATTCTTTATTCTTTATTTTATCTTTATTCCTTTGAGGTTGCTCTAAGTGTGTGTCCACTATCCAAACTACCATATGCTTACCCTCGTATAGCACATTGGTCGGTTTCTCCTCATGCTAGATATTGTATTCATACCCATGCTAGAATACTTAACTACCCCATGCCTTCCTTTGGGAAATTATAAATAACGATACCACTGAATACTTCCGGTGAAATCTTTGCGATGATAGATCCGTGCGCTTGCGGATATTTATCTATTAGGATGTGATCTATCTCTGGCAACACTCGTGTAGTTGCTAGAACCAAGTTTCTAGTAATTATGCCGAGTAAAGCCATTTAAGCGTTTAAGGCGCTATTATCGAATCGGGCTCTAAGTCTATTTTGGTAATCACGCTAAGAAATGCCAACAAGCATTTCTAAAGCCGTTGCCGGGGAAGGCATGGAAGTTAAGGATCTAGCAGCATGGATATGCATACAATATATAAAATGAGAAACGACAATGTCTATACGGGCTAACTTTTATGTTTTCTCCGTTGTGGATGAAAACGGGATAGTGCATGACCGGTTTCTCCCCGCTTAGGATAACTACAACTCAAATCCGGAAGCACTCCTAAGGAGGAAGAGGACTCGTGCCTTCTCCTCTTCGCTCCGCCGACGAGAAACCGGTCACCACCGCACCTACTACGCCGCACTCCATGGCCAAGTCCCTGCGCGAGTTCTCTGTCCCCAATGTTGCCAACGTGCCCACTGGGCCCGCTGTCAACGTAGGAGACAAGAACTTCGAGCTCAGGACTGGGCTCATTACCATGGTGCAGGCAAGTCCATTCTGTGGACTGCCTAGTGAGGACGCCAACGCACATCTTCAGCGTTTCTTGGAGATATGCGACACCATCGTCATCAAGGATGTCGCACCTGATGCTATTAGGCTCAGGCTCTTCCCTTTCTCCCTAGTGGGAAAGGCGAAGACCTAGTTCTACAAGGACAAGGCCGTGTTGACACATGGAGCAAGTGCTCCACCGCGTTCCTCGCTAAATTCTTCCCCATGGGCAAAACCAATGCCCCCGCGGAAGAATCGCCAACTTCCGGTAATTCGCTGGAACCCATCCCGAGGCATGGGAGAGGCTCCGGGAGTACATCCGGGAATGCCCTCACCATGTGATGGAAAGTTGGCCGGTGCTCTGCACTTCTACAATGGGTTAACACCCATGTCAAAGGGGCACCCGGACGCCGCAGGCTGGCGGCGCCTTTCTATCATTAATCGCGGTGACGGTGCTACGGACCGATCAACAAAATGGTGGAAAACCAAGCTTGGGGGAGGACCGCGCTCCCACCAAGGGACAAAAAGGCATGCATACCGTGAAGGAGGCGGATATGCTTGCCGCAAAAATAGACCTACTCTGAGAAAGATTGACGGTGGTGCCATCAATGACACATCCGGCACCGTCAACGCCATGGACGCTCGCATGACATGCGAGGTGCTCGTAGTGAAGCCGGACACTCGGGGAATGACCGCCCGAGACCCGTGAAGAGGCCGCCTACCTCAACAATGGGTTTCGCCCGGCAACAAGGAGGAGGGAATGGCTGGAATAACTGATCCCGTCCTCCATTCCAAGGTAATTCGAATTACGCCTCCGGGTTTAATTCGAATCAACCTTCATTGAAGGATCAGTTTACGGCCAAGCCAAGATCAACGAAAATCTCACCAAAAAATGATTCAAAACGACAAGATCTTGGAGAATATGAATAACAAGATAGAGGGCCTATCATCGGCGGTCAAGAACCGGCTGAGCTTCAATAAGATGATAGAGACCCCGGCTCGCCCGATGCCGCGCGATCCCGGACAAGCGCCGACACGGCGGGATCCGGGGCAACCCGAGGTCCCGCCGAGTCGATAAACATGGTCGCAACGGGGTTTGGTCACCCTCGTTAAGCCAAGCAAGCTTGGGGGAAAAAATAAGAGCACCGACAAAAGCGGGTCGGTAAGTATTCTCTTGCTACTCGAAAAAAAAAAGAGAAAAAAGAGAGTAGATGAAATAAAAAAGAAGGAATAAAATAAAACTTCTTCTCGAAAAAAAGAGAGAAGATTTTATTTTAGAAAAAAATATTTGAATGGCCGGGGCAAAATCACCAACGGCTAGCGCCAAGGGCTAGCCGTTGGCGCCCAACGGCCAAAAAGCGGAGCGGCAATGAAGGCCGCCCGGCGCGCGCGCCCGAGCGCACCCGCGCCGATCTGTCGAGGTGGGGCCCGCGCGGCGCCCAACGGCTCTTAGCCGTTGCCCTCCCCATCCATGCTTGGTGATCCGGCTATAAAAGGAGGGTGGCGGGGTGCTCAACCACCTCCCATTTCTCACACTCTCACTCTCTCCCCCCTCCACTCTCCACACAACAACCTTCCACAAGCAATCTTTGAGCAAGAGAGTAAGAGTTGGAGCTAGTCTCGAGTGTGGAAAATCAACTTCCACTAGTTCTTTCGCACCCGAGAGCTAGCCACCGGCATAGTCCGCCATGGCGACTACGGTTCGTGGGGGTACGGTGAGGCTTCGAGCTCTCACCAAGGTGCCCCCTACGAACCCGAGGTAGGCGAGGAGACGGCGCCCCCGCTCCGAGCCCGAGGGGATCTACGCGGTCGACGCCCGTACCTCGACCTGGAGGGAGAGCGAGAGCTGCGAGGTACCATCGCCTCAAGGATCGGCTCTTCAACCACACGATGATCTATGACGCCAACCTCATCGAGAAGATAGGTATGGACACCGACTTGACACCGTCGGAAGGCGGTTGGTTGGGAAAACTTCGAGCCCTTCGATGAGCAAGGTTCGCGTCTCTTGACCATCCGGTTTCTTTGCACACTTGATTATGATGATGAGCGTATTTTCTTCCGTTTATTTGGCACGGATTATTCTCTTACTTGGGGGAAACTTCGCTCATCATCTAGGCTTTCACTACAAATGTGCGGTTAAGCTAGATGCATCTATCCCCGGTTTTGATCGTAATTCTTTTTGGGAAAAGATCTCGGGTAGGGTAGAAGTTGGACCTTTCAAACCCCCGAACACTCCGATCCAACACCCTACCCTTAGACTCATGCATCGGCGGATTTCCATGTCTTTGTTTCCTGTGGCAAAATTAGATGGGTGCATTCGGTAGAACTTAAGCTTCTTTATGCCATAGTCCACAAGTTCAAGGTCGCTCCTGAAGGAGATGTGCCTTCACCGGCTAGACATGGTTAAGAAGTCTTATGCTATCGATTGCACCTCTATTGTTACTCGCATTGCCAATGCCATAGGAGCACTAGATGGTAACGATGTTGAGTACATTCCCCTTGATCGGCCGATTTGTGATTTACGTACCCTAACCCAGGGACACACCTTGAAGGCTGATGGGAAAAATCATATCTGTTTCTTCTTTGCCGGTTATGTAAATAAGATTCGGTTACCTAACCCGAATCTCTATTTATATAACTATGATGTGCTCACCTTTGATTTGAAGACTCTAGAAGAAGCACGCGAGGGGAAGAACAGGATCCCGAGAGCCACTAAAGGAGGAGCCAGGCTTATGCACGACGCTCTCCCTGCTCGACGAGATGCTCTGTGCGGCCTCCCCGCGGTATGGCTATGGTGGATGGGAGGCCTACCGGGGCTACGCGAGCTACTCGGGATGGGGAGCGGTACCCCCGGCCCGGCACGGGACCGGCGAGAGGGCATGGTCCGAGGTAGGGACCGACGAGTGGGAGCGGCGAGGCGTACACTGTCGACTCGCCACCACCGGGCGAGACCCGACGTTGGCCTCAATCAACGCCCGCGTTGGACGGTAGAGATCCCGGATAAACGACATCGGGAACACCCTAGGTGGTTTCATGCGGTCGACGACCCGGTGCGCAGCGACGGTACGGGCGAGGGTTCGACGATCTTGCCGAGCACCTCCGCATCCGGCGGGGAGGAGCGGGAGGGGCCTGCTTGGAGGTCCCAAGGATACAACCACTGGGCCATGAGCTTCAGGATAAGCTTGGGGAGGACCCCCATTAAGGTACTGCATTGCATATTTAATTTCTAGTAATTTTATTTTAGCATGTTTAAATTCAAGTTTCTTGCACAAAAAAATATATATATATATTTACTTTTATAATTCCATTCCATATATGTGCTATGAAATGTTTAGTTCCACCCATGTTGAAATGATTGGTTGCTGTTTTATGTCTCGTTTGTACTTGTCTAGAATAGAGTTTTCTCTAATATTTGGGTTTATTGGCTTTACTTTATCATGCTCTAGAAACTTGATTTAGTGGGTTGCATACAATTACTCTCATCTAGGTTATTGCGATATGATATAGTGACTTAGACCACGAAGCAATGAAACGTCCCCTTGAGAAAACTCCGATGTCCGGAGTCTTTTGTTTCAAAAATCTTCAAAAACAATAGTTCCTCGGTGATCGCGGAATACCCACGAGCCATATGATCTATCCATAGAAAAAGAACCTTCATGTGCTTTGCTTGTTCGTACATTGAGTTCGGTCGGATTGTTACCGACGTGAGATTATGACTCTACACCCATGATTGAGATCCACTTGCACCCACCAAATAAAAGCCAACTCTTACACGAGAGTTGCGCACAACATGCACCCAACCACCATCCGCCGGCTCCTACACCGAGAGTCGCGCATCATTTTGCCGACCACTTACCCCGAGGATCGCGCACCCTCTCTTGTAGTTTGCAAAATTTCTCCATGCATTGTTCATCATGACATCTCTCTCCACCACATCCTTCCCATCAATAAATTTTTGGGCTATGTTCTTAGTCGGGAAAAAAAGAAAAAAAGAGAGAAAAAGAAAAAAAATGAGAGATTGTTTTAGTAGACAAACGGAAAAATCTTAGATCCCCGTTCAAAAAAAAAATGAGAAAGTAAATATAGATGTTCTTTGGTAGCCCATCTTTTCTTCATCACATTTATCAATAAAAGAGAGCATGTCATGATGCATGGAGACCCAAAAATACCACAAAAAAAAATTAGGAACCATCTTTCATTCCACACACTTGCACATCTCAATCAAGGTGTATAGCTTAATCTCCGTAAGGTTCAATCCTCGACCTTACAACATATGTGATACAAGTATGCCCACTT